>WHVA01000045.1:0-365677 GCA_015179125.1 Gautieria morchelliformis
AATAAAAAAGAGAATATTATTGGAAATGATAAGGAAAAAACACATCAGAGCCAGTAATGATACCCATGAAAGGTGGGCGGCAATGAGAGGAGCAACATAGGCTGAAAAGCAGTCAAAAAGAGGGTAAAAAAGCGAAAATTAGTGCAAGAAATACCATGGATAGAAGCTGATCCTAATAAATATCAAAACAACATAAATATGATAGCAAGAAACACACCACATGCAGCAATGGCAGACAGGCAAGGTGGGAGGCACTGAGAGGAAGCTGGGCTGAAAAGAAGGCCAAAAGAGAATAAAAAAGCGAAAATTATTGGAAGAAATGACAGATATGATAAGGAAAAAACACACCAGAGGCAGTAATCGTGGCCAAGAAAGGTGGAGGCAATGAGAGGAGCAACATAGGCAAAAAGAGATTAAAAAAGCGAAAATTATAGCAAGAAATAGCAATACTTACCATGGAGAGAAGCTAATCCCAATAAATATCAAAACAACAAAATATGATAGCAACACACACACCAGATGCAGCCATGACTGACAGGAACGGTGGGTGCACCGAGAGGAGGAACCTGGGCTGAAGAAAAAAAAAAAAAAAAGAAAAGAAAAGAGGATTAAAAAAGCGAAAATTATTGCAGGAAATGACAGATATGAGATGTAGAAAACACACCAGAGGCATAAGGAAAGTTGGGAGGCAATGAAAGGAGCAACCTAGGTTGAAAAAAAGTCAAAAAGTGGTTAAAAAAGCGACAATGTTGGAAGAAATACCATGGAGAGAAGGTGATCCTAATAAATATAAAAAAAAAACACAAAAATATGATAGCAGGACACACACCAGATGCAGAAATAACAGACAGGAAAGGTGGGGGCATAGAGAGGAGGAACCTGGGCTGAAAAGATGGCAAAAAGAGGATAAAAAAGCGAAAATTATTGGAAGAAATGACAGAAAAAACACAACAGGACTGTAATGATGGCCAAGAAAGGTGGGAGGCAATGAGAGGAGAAACAAAGGCAAAAAGAGATTAAAAAGCGAAATTATGGCAAGAAATAGCAATACTTACCATGGAGAGAAGCTGATCCTAATAAATATCAAAACAACACAAATATGTAGCACACACACACCAGATGCAGCCATGACTGACAGGAAAAGTGGACACTGAGAGGAGAACATGGACTGAAGAAGAAAAGGAAAAGAAAAAAAAAGAGGATAAAAAGCGAAAATTATTGCAGGAAATGACAATATGAGAAGTAGAAACACACCAGAGCATCAGGAAGATGGAGGCAATGAGAGGACACCCTAGCTGAAAAGAAGTAAAAAAAGAGTTAAAAAAGCGAAAATATTGGAAAAATACTGAGGGATGTAGAGAAATAAAAGTTACCAGCAGTGACAGACAGACCCACCAGCAGAGAAAGAGAGAGCCAGAAACAGACACCAGAGAGCCAGACACAGAGAGCCAGACAGAGATCCAGATGCAGAGAGCCAGCAGCAGACAGACAGATCAGCAGGCACAGAGACAGTGGGCAGGAGAGCCAGAGGTTGCCAGTTGAACCAGAGGAAATGGCAGCAGGAGGGTTGAGGGAAGGTGGGTGCGCGCGCAGCAGCGTTGGACGCGAACTGGTCACGTGACCAGGGGCGCTCACTGCACCGCGCGTTGTCAGTAGAAAGTTGGATGCGTGGTTTGTTTGCATCTTAGTCAGGATTACGTAAAACACAAACACCCCCACAACCACCCACGCACCCATCTTTATACTATTGATAGCGGCAGCGAAGGGGTATTGCTATCCCCCGAATTCACGCGAGCTACAGGGATGAAGACATTCTCCCTGGAGCACCAATCGCGCTGCAGCTAGCCTGCATAGGCAGCCTTCCACGATCAACTATGGAAGAACACGACCATCAATTTGGTGCGGAGACATACGACGAATATTTCGACGTAGCAAAGTCGAATATTACGACGCGATCTTAGGGACACCGTTCCTAAGGAGTTCGGCATAACCCTGGACTTCTCGAGCCCAGGGACGATTCGCAAGGGAAAAAGTGATCCCCACGGGCAAGGTCTCATTTGACGAAGACGAATCAAAGAACGAGGACAAAGGGCCACGGGTGAGCAGGATCACCCAGGCGCCGAAGCCGAACCTGGCTCATTGAAGCCAGGAGGACGAGTCGTGGGACGACTCGTCCTCGAACTCACCCTACAGCCGTAGGGAGAGACGCTCTCACCTAACGGTGAAAGCGATGGGAAAGAGGAAAGCGGCCCGCGCGCCGCAGGACCTAATAGACGCCAACAGCGCTAATGGCATTCTAAGCCAACCACTACCATCATCCTCACGGATGATGACCTTCCTCGCCTCCGCGAGGAATGGATGGAACGAATCACTGACCTAGTCAGTGGAATTCCATTAGAACTCCCGCCACTACGGGAGATCAACCATGAGATCAACCTCATCGATCCCAACAAGCACATGCGGTATCGACTACCGAAATGCCCCGAACACTTCCGAGAGGAACTGTCGGCTAAGATAGAACGATACACCACTGCAAAGTGGTGGATTCCGCAGTAGCGCAGCAGGCAGTGCCCATGCTGTGTGTGCCGAAGAAGAACGGTACGCTGAGAACCGTCTTCGATCTGCGCCAGCAGAACGAGAACACGGTGAAGGACGTCACGCCCTTCCCGGATCAGATATCATTCGCAGCGACATGGCTCGCTGCCGATATCGAACAAAACTCGATATGTCAGAAGCATACGAGCAGATCCGGATCCATCCGGATCACGTAGCAAAGACAGCCTTTGCCACGATCCTTGGCACCTTCAGGAGCCAGGTGATACAGATGGGGGACTGTAACGCCCCATCAACATTCCAACGGCTGATGACAGCCATTTTCCGCGACTGCATAGGTCGCTTCGTCCATGTATACATGGACGACATCTTCATATTCTCGCTCTCAATACAAGAGCATGAAGAGCACCTCTACATCGTCTTTGACAGACTGAGGAAGAATCACCTCTTTCTGAGCAAGAAAAAGGTGGACCTCTACTCCATCCGAATGGAGTGTCTCGGCCATATGATCGATGGCCGAGGGGTACATGCCGACGAGGACAAGATGCAACGCATCCGCGAGTGGCGCAGGCCACGGACGTTCAACGACGTCCAGCGTTTCCTCGGGCTGGTACAGTATCTGGCACACTACATGCCGGATGTTAGCGCATATACCACCCCACTATCGGGCTGTGCGCGTAATAACCGTCCATTCGAATGGACACCACTACTCGACAAATGCTGGCAAAGCATTAAGGCGTTGGCCTGTAAGGCCCCGATCCTGCGTCCAGTAGACGCAAGGTGCCCAGAGCCGATCTGGGTGATCACCGACGGATCAAAAGCCGGCGTCGGTGCGGTCTACGGCCAAGGTCCTGACTGGAAAACTTGTCGACCAGCCGGCTTCTTGTCAAAGAAGTTCAGCGTTGCTCAGCAACACTACCGGACTCACGAGCACGAGACGATCGCGGTGCTCGAGGCTCTCATGAAATGGGAGGACAAACTGCTGGGGCGAAGGTTCACCCTCGTCACAGA
Source organism: Gautieria morchelliformis (assembly GCA_015179125.1). NCBI lineage: Eukaryota > Fungi > Basidiomycota > Agaricomycetes > Gomphales > Gomphaceae > Gautieria > Gautieria morchelliformis. The sequence continues at coordinate 3,565 of WHVA01000045.1, forward strand.
CCACAAAGGGCTCGAGTACTTCGAGACCCAGAAGAGCCTATCTGACCGACAGGTCAGATGGTGGGAGTTTCTCTCCGGTTCAATTTCAACACCGTTCATGTTGACGGTTAGAGAACAAGGTAGCGGACTGCCTGTCGCGCTACTACGAGAGCGACACGAGTGATGACAATCACCCGGACCATGTCTTCGTGAACGCGGATGCGCGTTTAGACCCGGACGGTGAGTTATTGCCCACCGACCGGTATGTCGAGTTGCGAACAGCGCGACAAGACACTCTAAACGCCTCGCTGAGAAGACAGAGGCGAGAGTAACGGAAGCCGCCGCATTAAACGAGGGCTCACCAGAGCCCGCGAACGTCGCCGCGTCCGGACGACGACGATGACGTCAGAGCCATCGCCGCAGGAAATGACGGCGCCCCTGCGCCGGGTCGTCGAGCAAGGCGTAGACCTGTCTAAGGTCCTACGAGACGCGTACCACAGGGACACCATGTTCACAAAGATCATGGCGCACCCGGACGCGCACCCGAGATTCGGGATCCGGGACGGGCTGATCTGGACTAAGAATCAGCTCAAAAGAGACGTCATTGCCGTCCCCCGCTCTGTTCTTCAAGGGGGAAGGAAGCTGATCGAAATTATCATCGATCGGGCACATCAGATAGTCGGCCACTACGGCCATCTGAAGACTTCGAACTACGTTCGAAGAGCATATTGGTGGCCGGGCATGAGCCCAGACATAGAAGCGTTCTGCACATCGTGCGCAGGTGTCAGATGACGAAAACCGGGCCACAACGGCCCAAAGGCCTACTACACAGCCTACCCATTCCAGATAGGCCGTGGCAGTCGATTGGCATCGACTTCATGGGGCCCCTGCCCAAATCCAACGACTGTGACTACCTGATGGTAGTCATCGACCGACTAACGTCGCTCGTACACCTCGTACCAACCACGACGAGCGTGTCAGCCAAGGGAGTAGCCTGGCTGTTTCTGAAGGAGGTCATTCGACTCCACGGAGTTCCCGACTCCATCGTCTCGGACAGAGACTCGAAGTTCACGTCGATCTTCTGGCGTGAACTACAGCGACTCATGGGGACTAAGCTCCTCATGTCAACTGCCTTCCATCCCCAAACGGATGGAGCACCGAGCGGGCAAACCGCTCGATCGGCCAGATATTGCGCGCGGTCGTCAGAGACGATCAGAAGGATTGGGCATTGAAATGCCCAATGGTTGAGGTCGCCCTCAACAGCAACGTCAGCGCGACCACAGGGTTCGCACCTTTCGAGCTGAACCACGGCTATATGCCGCGGATAGACCTCCCCATAGCCGTGGACACCCCGTTCAAGGGGGTAGCCCGGTTCGCACATCAGGCAAAATGGAACCTGATGGCGGCACACGATGCAATCATAGAGCATCGAGTGACGCAAACGTTTCACGCAAATAAGAAACGTATGGCGAGCGACAGGTACGCGGCCAACGACCGCGTCTACCTTTCGACACAAAACCTAACTCTCCCGAAAGGAAGAGCCAGAAACTAGTCCCGCGGTACATCGGACCGTACCGCGTCGTCGAGGCTCACAACGACGCCTCGACGGTGACCCTCGATCTTCCCGACGAACTGAAAAGCCGTCGCATTTCACCGGTCTTCCATTCCAGCCTCGTACGGCGATACGAGGCTAACAACGACGAATTGTTCCCTCGTCGTGAGGCCAAGTCATTTTATGACTTCGGAGCAAATGAGACGAGGAGTGGCTCGTCGACGAGATTATCGCACATCGATGGATAAACTCGACGGACCTGGAGTCCAGGTCCGTTGGACCCTAGGCGACGTGACATGGGAACCCATTCGTCCTGCAAGGACCTTGAAGCCCTAGATAGCTATCTAGAGCTTCGGGGGGTGGGCAAGCCAGCGACCTCCCCAGACGCCGCTAGACGCGTCTGTCACGTGCAGACCACGTGACACGCCGCCACGGCGCAGTTAAATTTTCACCTCGGATCTTTCCGAGGGCGCATCGCTCTTGGAAGCAACCACCATCATCTACCCACGAAGATGATGCCCCCCAAAGATGGGATGGACGTTGACCCGTCAACGTCCACAACGCGGACATCGGCCCCGAGACAGGGGCCACAGACATTCTCCGTGCTCCAATAGACCAGGAGCACTGGATGATCATGGGCTGGGAGGACGCCCTCGCCATCGTCCATCCGGACGATTGCTCAACATGCGTGGACTACGCCGCGCACCTTAGGGCCACGACCGGCCCGCAAGGTCAAATGCGGGATGAGGACATCGGCGACGCCGTCGATGCGGCCTGGGGATGGCTCCCACGGGGCATTGCGCGTGACACGCGGAGAGCCCCTCCGGGACATCCATGACCTCAAAAAAGGAGGTCAAGGAGCTGGAACGCGCAGTCAAGGACCGCGACGACGCACTCGCAACCGAGCGCGCAAGGATCAAGGAACTGGATCAACAGCTGAGCGCAGCCCAGCTCCAGGTTACCCTGGTCCACGCTGCCTCAAAAAGGCCACGACATGACCCAGCCACGGACCCAGTGGCCGGGCCATCTTCACCTCGCGTGACGGCGCCGACCCCGACAACAACAACAACGGAAGGGCAGAGCGCACCTTCCGACTCCGCATACGGCATCCCAGATGGATGGGAGTCCGACTCATCCGTCTGGAAGACGTACGACCCCGAACGGGCACAGCGGCTGGCAGAACAGCCAAAGAAAAAGCGCAAGAAATTGCGCAGCTCCCCCCACACCGTCAATGGGCTAGCCATTGCAAAGGAAAGCGCGATTAGCGCTTACCTAGCGGCATCATCGTCGCACACCGTCAACGACCCCGCCCTTCAGCGGCGGGTAGCACAGATCGAGGCCCAGTACATCGGGCCTGGCGTGGCCCTGCCTCCACCGGCGGGGACAGTTCACCCTCCCTACCCGAGGGAGGAGTGATCATACCACTTGGAGACCCACCGATCTCTGAGACGGGCCCCCCTACCACGGCCGGTAGGAAAGGCCCAACAGCGTCGTACTCAATGGTATGACGTCTGCCCGCTCGACGACCCACGCTTCGTCGAACTCATAGCGCGGGCAAAAGAAACGCCGCAGCTCGCGCGTACGCACGAGATGATCGGCGTATTCAAACGCATCGAGCGCAAACAACGCGCTCGCAATCCCAAAAGGGATTGTCTCGTGATAGCGGGTGGTACCCCGCACGACATCGCGGCCATCCTGAAGGGTTGGATACACAACCCTGAAGGGATCCCATCCGCCATCCGTGACAACGCGGACGGCACCTTCAACCTAGACGACATGGACGTCTGGATGTGGTTGAAGGCCCTCGCACCCCGGGTCAAAGGGGTCGCATCACTGCTCAGGGCGAGGCTACTCGACCTCTTCGGCTCGACAGGCCAATGGTCGAGCCTCGTCGACGCCAGGGAAGTGCTGACGCCTCAGAGCACCACCCTGCGGCTCTCAATCACGGGTCCATTCCCTGTGGAGGGCTGAGCCGGCCCCGACATCCCCCTCGTGGAGATCGCGAGATGGTTGGCCCGCTACGCGGGAGTCACTCGCAAGCGAGCGACGCGCATTGAACATTATGTTCAACGCAGCATCACCGGTGTGGCATTCAGTGCCGCCGCCCGCGAGAGCCAACAAAAGGTCATCGAGACCAGCCACGTGAGGGCCGCGGTGCCGCGACCCCTCACTCACACCCAGCTCGACCGAGAGCTGGTGCGCTTCCGGCCCCCTCATCAAATGGAGGACCCGGCCGTTGAGGCCATGCTCCGTGAGGACACGGGCCCCAGCACCCAAGCGGAGACCGCTGCTAGTGGCGAGGCCGACCAGCCTCACCCAATCACTACCGATGACGCGGAGGTGCCCCCGGAGGTGTCACGTGCTCCTCCGGCCCCGTACGATGACGACGTCATCGTATCGGCCACTCTAGAGGACTCCCTCATGGACGACCTCTATGAGGAGTAGTTAACCCCTATAGTTATCTATAGAGGGGGAGGGTGTAAATAACCCGTGTATCTACATGTACATTAGTTATTACATAATCCCAGTGGGCCCCTTAGGGACCCACTGTATAGTTTATGCGTGGGAACCGGCTAGCGGTCCCCATCGCATCTTACCCTTACACTGTCACTACGTAGCATCAGAATACCACACATTGGTCAAGTTCTGTCGTGCTCTTGTGACTTAAGGCTTAAGATAGACATCTTTACAGGTAGTCCTTCTCCTCGATGCTCATGCCGGACTTGACCAGTGTTGACTTGTATTGGCATTAGAATGTAGTGACTTGACTTGTATTGGCATTAGAATTTAGTAACTTGACTTGTATTGGCATTAGAATTTAGTGGCTTGACTAGTGTTGACTTGTAGTTGACTTGTATCATGACTTGACCAGTGTTGACTTGTATTGGCATTAGAATTTAGTGACTTGACTAGTGTTGACTTGTAGTTGACTTGTATCGTGACTTGACCAGTGTTGACTTGTATTGGCATTAGAATTTAGTGACTTGACTAGTGTTGACTTGTAGTTGACTTGTATCGTGACTTGACCAGTGTTGACTTGTATTGGCATTAGAATTTAGTGACTTGACCAGTGTTGACTTGCCGTAAATTGCTATTTCCTCCTTTTTGACTTGGAGGTTATCTAGGAACTCACGCACGTTTCCTTTGTCAGGACATTTCAACTCCATGAACTGGGAGCGTAAATCAGCCTGAGCAAAGGCCCCTTTCATTGAGTACTCGGTCCGTATCAAGTCCCATCAGTCTTTGAGGGATGTTTCGCTGTGGACTCATATGAGGGTTGAGTCTGGGATACGGTGAGTGAGCAGGGCTTTTGCTGAGCGATTGTCCTTCGTCCACTGAGCAAGGGCCGTCTCCTCTTCAGTAGTAGGAGGTGAGCTGAGAGTGGGATGGACAGTGGTGCCATTGTCAGGGGACACCCTGTTTTCCATTTCCAGTTCCGACTCCATTTCCGACTCCACTTCCGGTTCCGATTCCATCTCCGCCTCTGCTTTCGGAAATGATTCCACTTCTGGGAGAACTTCCACCAGTTCTGTTCGCCTCGCCAGTTCCATGTTGGGTGCATTTATGCTCCTGCACCAAAATCAAGCATAATATATTCAATTTGTTGTATGATTTTTCAATCTCTTCTCACATTGTTCTTGTACCATGCATCCATTTCTTTGATAATTCTCGAAGTTTTCTAGTTACTCTCTACCCCTCCATTCCACTTTGTTATTTCTATTTTCATAGGCGGCTGCACCCAGCGGAGTCTGAAATGACTTCGACGCGTGAGCTCTTGGGCGCTAAAGGGCCGGGTAGTAGTACATGCACAGTGAGACAGATTTCCCCCTCTCTCAGTGACAACTAAATTCACTGAGAGAGGCAAGTAAATTAGTCTAGTGTTCCTTCGATTTATTGACCTAGAAATACTCTGTAGTGAATTAATTTCTAGGTAGTGTATAATATATTTATAGTGACAACTAAATTCACTGAGAGAGTGAATTAATTTCTAGTCTATCCTTTTGAGCAACAAGTCCATACCTACTGCCTATAATTCCTGTCTACTGCATTCCACTCCAATTTCTGACTTCCACTCTCGGAACAGTGTCGGAAATCAAGCGACTCGCGTAATAGGTGGCATCAAGGGTCGATCAAGGGTCAGGGAGATGCAGGGTTGATGGCGGGTGCCAAGTGTTGTCCCTGGCTGCGCAGCATAGTATAATACGGGCTCGCTGACATTGGGGGTCCTTAGACTTTTCTCTTTGGATTTCCCCTTGTCAGTTGTGTGGTAGTGTGATCTCCACAACCAGCCAGGGTTGCCCTTACAGCAGAAAAGTCTCTCCCCTAGAGGACCGGCAGTCGTACCGCGCGTTGCATTCGCCATAGGTGCGTTCGGAATCGGAGACAGCGACTTGGAGATCGTGACCTCTTCCGCACACACAGCATACGACAGCCCCTCTTCTTACGTCGAGCTCCCAACCCCGGAAATCCTGCCATATTTCTCCTTCCGACATGGATCCGGACGATCGTCTTCGGAATATGGAGGAGGAACTGACGCGGAACCGGATGAAGGCCGACGCGATTGAAACAGCCTTACAAGCGATTTTGGCTAAGTTAGATATTCCACAAAGTGGTGGAAATGAAATGCTGGACGATCCGGATTTCGAAAAAGCGGAAGTAGCGGAAGAGAGGGTCTCCGCGAAGTTAGCAAAGGTCAAACCCGCAACTCCGGCGGACTTTGATGGAGATCGGCAGAAGGGACGTGCATTCTTCAACACATGCAGCATCTACTTCGCAATTGTCAGAGACCTCTTTCCAAACGACCAGGCTCGGATTCACTGGGCATTGTCCTTTTTCAAGTCAGACCGCGCAGCCCGTTTTGCAAACAAGGTGATCCGACATGAAGCAAAGGGCAAGGGGAACTACTTCCGGGACTGGGACGCCTTCGAGAAAACATTTTCCAACCAGTTCTGCCCTAAAAATGAGCAGCTCACAGCCCTTACGAAGCTCGAGGGGACCAGCTGGTACCAGGCCAAGGATCCGGTCGATGACTACATCGATCGCTTCCAGGAGCTCATCGACCTTGCGGAGTATGACGACGACAAGACGATCGTCATCAAATTCTGACGAGGACTTGATCCGACACTCCAGAACCAAGTCATGCTGCTTGGGGATGGAGCTCCGGATTTTGATGACCTGGAAGGGTGGTACCAAGCTGCACAGAGGGTGTCCCGGAACAGGGAAGCAAATGAGGCCTTCGTGGAGACAAGCCGGAACATGACACGCAGTTCCACTCGTCCTACTCCACCTGTGCCAAAACCCGGAAGCGCATTCATTCCCACATGGAAATTATTTCCGACGCTTGCTCCGCCTGCTCCTATTAGGAACCATAGCCCTCCTCCCTCACAGAGTGGCCCTGCCCCGATGGATGTTGACCGCATGCGCGGGAAAGGCCACGGAACTATCACCTGCTTCCGATGTCGACAACCAGGCCACTATGCTCGCGAGTGCCCCCAAGCCTTTGATATCCGGCTTATGACCACAGAGGAGAAACTCGAGCTCCTTCCAGAGTTCCTCGCACTTGCGGACATAAGCGGAGTGCCCACTGCGGAAGACGTTTCCGAAAATGCAGAACATGATCCACCGGAAGCGGAGGATGCGTCGGAAGCGGAGGATGCGTCGGATTTTATGATGCGCAGCGGGTGAGATGTGTGCCCCTGCTGCCTGTACATAACCGGTTTGCCTGTCTTGAAGTAGAGAATTAAAAGCCCCCACTCCCCTCACTTCGTACAGACCCACCGGATAAAGTCACACAAAAACCAAATCCAACACCCCGTCCATCCCACATCCGCCCTTGGGAGAAACGCCTTCCGAAGCACTATGTTGTCGCTGCCACCCCTGGCCCCAAGTCACTAGTCATTAAGGTGGAGATCCAGACGACAGATACGGTGGAAGTCAAATCCGGACCCGCCCTTGTCGATTGCGGGGCCACTGGTCAGTTTATAGACCGGGGCTATGTGGAACGGAACCGACTGACCACGTGGAAGTTGCAACGTGCAATCCCGGTGTTCAATGTGGATGGGAGCCCCAATGAGGCAGGGTCCATCACGGAGATAGTAGACACAATTCTCCGCTACGATGGGCACTCAGAACGCACTTCCTTTGCAGTCGCCAGCCTGGGGAAGCAAGCATCATCCTTGGGTTCACCTGGCTTCAGGAGCACAACCCGGAGATCAATTGGCAGACTCGGAAGGTACTGATGAGTCGATGTCCAGCCAAGTGTCACGTGTGCCGGTCGGAAGTGCAGAAGGAACGCCAGGAGCAGCGGAAGACCGAACGGCTCATACAGACATGTCGTTCTGGCCCCCATCCACTGCTTGCAGAAGAAGACTCGGAAGCGGAATTTGAACCGGATCCCACTCCCAATTCCGATTCCGATTCCGACTCCGATGTCATCCGACTCGGTCCAGAAGACACTCTGGTGGAAGGGGAGCACTTGCTGTACGTAAACCTTCCACCGGAAGCGGAACACATCCGCGCCACCGGAAATATCTCGCAACGCCTTGCTGAAGCCTCCAAGAAGCATGATAGAGTGGAGGCGGAAATTCCGGAGTACCTGCGGGAGTTTGAGGACGTCTTTTCCAAGGAGTCGTTTGATGCCCTGCCTCCACGGAAGCTGTGGGACCATGCCATCGAGTTGGAGCCTGGGTCAAAGCCCACCAACTGCAAAGTCTACCCGCTGTCACCCAAGGAGCAGGTAGAGCTTGATGCATTCCTTGCGGAAAACCTCCGTACAGGGAGGATCCGCCCCTCCAAGTCACCCATGGCATCTCCGGTGTTCTTCATCAAGAATAAGGACGGCTCGCTCAGACTTGTGCAGGATTACCGGGCCTTGAATGCGATCACGATCAAGAACCGGTACCCCATTCCACTCATTTCCGAACTAATCACACAACTCCGCGGGGCAAGGTACTTCACTAAGCTGGATGTCCGCTGGGGCTTCAATAATGTTCGGATCCGAGAGGGAGACGAGTGGAAGGCCGCATTCCACACCAACCGGGGACTGTTTGAGCCACAGGTCATGTTCTTCAGCCTCACCAACAGTCCCGCCACATTCCAGACGATGATGAATGACATTTTCTGTGACATGATAGCAGAAGGGGTTGTCTGCGTCTACCTCGATGACATCCTCATCTTCACAAAAACAATGTCCGAACATCGGGAAGTCGTGCGGAGAGTGCTGGAATGGCTCCGGGAGTACAACCTGTGTCTCAAGCCGGAAAAGTGCGAATTTGAGCGGACGTGGATAGAGTATCTTGGGGTGATTGTATCGGAAGGAAAGGTGGAAATGGACCCAGTCAAAGTTTCTGGTGTGTTGGATTGGCCCGTGCCGTGGAACAAGAAGGAGGTCCAGTCCTTCATTGGGTTTGTCAATTTCTACCGGCGACCTAAATGCAACCAGCATCGATAGTCAGCCCATAGGGCAAACACAAGCCGGTCATGCTATAAAGCCACTTCTCCTGCCATGCCCGTGCCCTCTTCGACCTCACCAAGAAGGAGGTTGGATGGCGGTGGGGAGAGCCGGAACAGGCCTCCTTCGACAAACTCAAAGAGCTGATCACTTCTGCCCCGGTCCTGATCTTTCCCGACGACTCTCACCCTTACCGAGTCGAGGCGGATTCTTCCGACACAGCTACCGGAGCGGTCTTGTCACAACAGTCACCGGAAGATGGTGGGGGGTGGCATCGGATTGCCTTCTTCTCTAAGAGCCTTAGTCCGGTCGAGCGGAACTATGAGATCCATGACAAGGAGATGCTGGCAATCATCCGAGCACTGGAGGAGTGGCGACACTTCCTCGAGGGTGCTCAGGTATTTCTGCACGTCTAAGAAGTTGAACCGACGACAAGCACGGTGGTCCCTACACCTGTCCCGGTTCGACTTCATGCTCCACCACCGGCCCGGCCGCACCATGGGCAAGCCCGATGCCCTATCCCGCCGTGCGGATTATGGAAGCGGAAGTGGGGACAATGCGGATATGACACTGCTCCGCCCAAGTCTCTTTGCAATCAGTGCCCTAGAGGGAGTGACTGCAGTTGGGGTAGAAGCGGAAATGCTCCAGGATATCCGGAGGCAGTACCAGAATGGAGAGAAGGAGGAGTCGGTGGTGAAGGCAGTGGAGGAACTTCGGAAAGGGCACTCACGGTCTGTACGAGCAGCGGAATGGTCGGAACATGATGGACTGCTCCACTTCAGAGGCAAGGTCTATGTTCCAGGTGGGGCGGACCTCTGCCGCCGCATCGTGTCCCAGCACCATGACACACGGGTTGCTGGGCATGCTGGCAGGTGGAAGACGCTGGAGTTAGTGGCTCGGAATTACTGGTGGCCTCAGATGTCCCGCTACATTGGACAGTACGTGAAGACATGTGACCTTTGTCTCCGAACCAAAGTGCAACGATGTCCGCCCGTCGGAGAACTTGTTCCGCTCCCGATTCCCGAATCCCGCTGGGACACCATCAGTGTCGACTTCATCGTTGAACTCCCAGAGTCTCATGGCTAAGATGCGATCATGAACGTCGTGGATTCGGTAAGCAAGGTGTCCCACTTCATTCCGACACACACGACGATCACCGCCCTCGGAGCGGCCCGCCTGTTCCTTGCACATGTCTGGAAGTTGCATGGGCTCCTGAAACAAGTTGTTTCCGACCGAGGTCCGCAATTTGTCGCGGAACTGACTCGGGAGCTCTACCGCCTGCTCGGCATAAAGCTGGCTACCACCACAGCATACCATCCACAGGGTGACGGACAGACGGAACGGGTCAATCAGGAGTTGGAGCAATATCTCCGCCTCTTTGTCAATGAGAGGCAGGATGACTGGGATGAGTTACTTCCACTGGCGGAATTCCAATACAACAACCATGTACATTCCGCCACACAACAGACTCCCTTCATGCTTGACTCCGGACGACACCCGCGGATGGGCTTCAAGCCACGCCAGGCTGACTCCCGACTCGAGACGGTCAATGAGTTCTGGGACCACATGGACTCCACCCTTTCAGAAGCCAAGTCGGCCCTTGCGAAGGCCAAGGATGACATGGCAAGGTACTACAACCAACGCCGGGTTCCTGCCCCAGAGTACCAAGTTGGAGACAAGGTGTACCTAGATGCAAGTGACATCCGCACCACACGCCCTTCGCAGAAGCTTGTCCACCGCTACCTTGGGCCCTTCATAGTGATGCGGAGGGTTGGACGGAATGCATACCGCCTCTGACTTCCGATGTCCATGTCCCGCCTCCACCCCGTCTTCAACGTGGTGAAGTTACTCCCTATGCTTGAGGACCAGATTCCAGGTCGGAAGGCTCGTCCGCCACCTCCGCCGGAAATTGTAGATGGGGAAGAGCACTATGTGGTGGAATGGATCCTGGACAGCCGGTTTGTGCGAGGACGACTCCAATTCCTCGTGAAATGGGAAGGGTATGGGTACGAGGAGAATTCGTGGGTCCCGGAGCCAGATGTTTCCGCTCCAGACAAACTCCGTGAGTTCTATAGGACACACCCCGGTGCCCCTCGCTGAATCCGCTCGCTGGCATTTCAATCCCTCGTGTCCCGTGCTTCGAGGACGCAGCACGCTAGAGGGGGGGTGATGTCAGGGGACACCCTGTTTTCTATTTCCAGTTCCGACACCACACCCAGTTCCGACTCCATTTCCGACTCCGCTTCCGGTTCCGATTCCATCTCCGCCTCTGCTTTCGGAAATGATTCTGCTTCTGGGAGAACTTCCACCAGTTCTGTTCGCCTCGCCAGTTCCACTCCAATTTCCAACTTCCACTCTCGGAACAGTGTCGGAAATCAAGCGACTCACGTAATAGGTGGCATCAAGGGTCGATCAAGGGTCAGGGAGATGCAGGGTTGATGGCGGGTGCCAAGTGTTGTCCCTGGCTGCGCAGCGTAGTATAATACGGGCTCGCTGACATTGGGGGTCCTTAGACTTTTCTCTTTGGATTTCCCCTTGTCAGGTGAGAATCCCCTCTCTTGTATACTCTGTTCATTTATACATACTTTGGATTTCCCCTTGTCAGTTGTGTGGTAGTGTGATCTCCACAACCAGCCAGGGTTGCCCTTACACTCAAGGCCGCAGGCCCCCACTACAGCCAGGAGATCGTCGGCGTAATGGTGGGGCTTGTGAGCAGCATGCAGCTGTGGCCAGGAGGAGGTGGCCGAGGTGGTGGAGGTCTTCTTGCTGGGGGGGTGGCGGAGGAGGGATGGACGAAGCATGTGGGTGGGGGAAGAAAACGGTGGGGAGGTCATTGTGAGCATGCAGGGAGAGTGGAGGGCCAGGAAAGACAGATCACCTGGAGATAATGTATGGCTTCCTCAAAGTTGAGAGTACATCACCGTTGCATAGCCATGTCGATAATGCATTGGAGCTGTCCATTAAAATTTGTCGAACTGCAGTCTCAAGTTCTAGTATTAGATTGATGAGGTTGACATCATCAATGAGATCTTGATTTGAGTTCGGCTCGTCATTCCTGTCATTGGGTCTGTCATCCAAATTGGATATAAGAGTGCTTGTACTTGTTTTTATCAGCTCTCGATCTCATCAACACTCCTGCTTGCCTAGTGGTTTTGTGCAAGAAGGGATACAAGGGTGGTACGGGCATCATCATGTGTACTTGTAATAGCGAAATTGTGAAGTCAATTCAATGTCCAACCATTTTCTCATCCTTCCTACCGCCACAACCTCCAACACCGAACAACTGTTAACGTCGACTATCACTGCTCTAGAACTTGGCAAACGTGTTCTCGGTTTGATGATCGAAGTGTGTAACCAGGCGAATGCAGAGTAAGTCACCTTTTCGTGTCCTCATCATTGCCGCTCAATACCCATGCATATAGTTGACTATGATGAGGGAGAGCACCGTGGTGGATTACTGTTGTGAGCTGGGTTCGCTCTATGTCCTTTCATTTGTCTCCGCACACATGTCTACCCACCTTTCCAGCCCCCCTGTTCGGATCGGATTGGCGCACTTCATAATCTGACCTGTCTTGCGTTCTTTTCTCCCATCCATGCCCTGTTGTTGCCATGTAGTTATCCTACTTGTGTACTCCCAACGCTCCAGCAAACTAACACCTCTCCCCCATCCCACAGCTCACAGCCTGCCTCAACCCCATCGCAAGTGCATATGTCTGCTACCTTGGGTGGATTGACACCGGTGCTGAATGATCTGAATTTGTGTCTCATTATGGAGGGTGAGTGCTTTGAGTTGACTTTGAGTTTCAGCTTCTGTTTTCTTTGGGAGGAAGGGAGGGAGGGGTTGATAGATTGGTCAGGCAGTCATGCCTTTTCATGATTCTTGAGTGGCAGGTCGATTACAATCCAACTTGCCTTCTTTGCACTGTCCCTCTCTCAACTCTGTCACTGCATCAACACTAAACCTTCCTCTGACACTGACAGACAACTTCAACACATTCAGTGTTGACACCCCGGGGGCAACGTGGATGAGAGAGGTCGATCTTGGAGGATTTGGGCACATTTTTTTTTCTTTACAACACCATTTCGCATGAACTGTGATGCCTCTTACCAGCCCCGCTCCTTCAGCAATGGCGACTTGGAAATGAGGACGGCCCTCCCTATGACCGGCACTCCACATCTTCCCCACGCTCACTGCACTTTCTATCCCAGAAGGCAACGCGTATTCGATGGATACATGTATAATGTGACTGGGCGCACTAGCACCAACTGCAAGGGTGAGTAGGTTTGCTTGTCACGCGCAGGACTGAGTTCAAAGGGAAAGTTGATGAGATTACTATCTACCCGGTGAGTACCTAGCACTACGCACCTGAGTTCGAAGGGAAAGTTGATAGGGTTTCCCTTCGAACTCAGACTACTACATTGGGCGACTGCGTCACGTGATCTCGCACGAGCAACACACACCCCTGACGCGGTCAACCTCAGAAGAGTCCCATGGCTCGTCTGTGCCGTTCTACTGACTCGCGAGGCAGCGCTTTGGTCAGCAGATCCGCCAGCATGCTATTCGTGGGTACGTAGCCGATCTGAATGACTTTATGAGCGACTTTCTCTCGCAGCCAGAAGTACCGAATATCCAGGTGTTTCATACGTCCATGATGTTCAGGGTTTTTGGCGACAGAGAGAGCAGACTGATTGTCAATGAAGAGGTGAGACAGTCCTTCAACTTTTGCATTAAGTTTGTCTAATAGGCTCCGTAACCAGACGATCTCGGTTCCCGCTAGGACCGATGCGACGAATTCAGCCTCGGTTGTGGACAAGGTAACTATATTCTGCAATTTGCTGGCCCAGCTAATGGCTCCGGTTCCAATCTTTGTGAGGAATCCGGAGGTCGACCGACCGTTGTCCGGGTTTCCTCCATGGTCGGCATCAGTCCACGTTTGGAATGACCTGGCTGATAGATCAGGCGCATATGTGAGTGCTAGGTCGATTGTCCCTTTTAGGTAGCGCAAGAGATGTTTTACTGCCGTCCAGTGCGTCGGGCCTGGATTTGAGTTAAATCGTGCGAGGCGTCCGACGGCGTAAGCGATATCAGGACAGGTTGCGATGGCCAAGTAATTCAGTGCTCCAACCGCGTTTAGGTAGGGCACACCCTTCATTTCCTCCATCTCTTCCGGTGTTGATGGTCCCATGGCAGAGCTCAAATTCGGACCTGGGGCCATAGGCATGAATACGGGTCGGCAATCTGACATCTGGAACCAATCAAGAAGTTCTTGAATATACTGCTTTTGTGAGAGCCTTAGTTTTTTCTGTACGCGATCATACTCCACTTCTACGCCTAGTAGCGATGTTGTCGGGCCCAGATCCTTCAATTTGAAGATTTCGCTTAGTTTGCTTTTGACCTGGTCCAGTTCTGGCTTCGAGTCCGATACTAGGGTTAAATCATCGACGAAAACAGGTATGATGACCTTGGTGGTGTCGCTCATCCAGATATAGACACTTGGCGCAGATTGGAGCCGCCTGAATCCCATGCTCTCCAACGCAGTCCCGAGTCGTTCGTACCACAATCTTCCGCTCTGTTTTAGTCCGTACAGTCCTCTCTTCAGTTTGCATACCCAGTCTGATCCCCCTTGATGATAGCCTTCTGGTTGCTGCATATATATTTTTGCATCATCGTCAAGTACTCCATTCAGGTAAGTGTTCGATATGTCCACAGATTCGATGTGCGCTCCCTGTAGTGCTCCCTGAGCTAATATTGTGCGCAGGGCTGCCCATCGTGTGGTAGGAGCGAAGACTTCGTCGTAATCGATGCCTGGTCGTTGGGTATATCCCTTTGCTACCAGGCGGCTCTTGTATTTATCTAGAGAGCCATCTGAATGGAGCTTGATTCGGAAGACCCACCGAGAGCCAATGGCTTTCTCTCCAGGCGGTAATTTCACTAATTCCCATGTCCCATTGTCTAGGAGGGCTCGGATCTCTGCGTCTGTCGAGTCCTTCCATATTGGTGCATCGGAGCGTTGCATTGCTTCAGCAAACATCTTGGGAACGCGGCCATCTTTTATTGTTGCATTCAGTGCAGCTCTGATGATACTCGGTGAGATTGCATTTGCGTCCATGGTGTCTGATTCATCATAGATGAATTCCAGGGCCTGAATGATTGAAGCGCTGGCTGCTGCACCCCCCTCAGGGCCTGGATCGTCATGATCGGGAGGTGGATGAGGTCGGAGGAATGGGTCATGGAGATGGCGATAATCAATCCGGGCAGTAGTCCTGCTGGACCGGCGGAGGGGTGCGATAGGTGCGGGTGGGGCTGGTGGGTCAAGGTCAGCTGGTGGGTCGGGGTCGGCTGGTGGGTCAAGGTCGGCAGGGGAGCAACTGGTGGGTCGGGTTTGGCTGGTGGTCTGGGATTTTCTGGAGGGGCAGCTTCTGGGAGTTCAACGCCTTGGTCCGGTTGCCCTTCCAGTGGAGCTGCGATCCGGTCAGGAAGTGTGGCGGATGGTAGGAGTGGTTCAGTAATATTGTTAGCTGTAGTAAGACCTGGGAATTCAGATTCATCAAAGATGATGTCTCGAGATATGATGGTGCGTTTTGTGATGGGGTCCAAGCAGCGCCAACCCTTATAACCGTCCTCGAAGCCAAGGTAAATGCATTTGCGAGATCTGGGTTGCAGTCCAGTTCTTTCGTCCTTTTGCACATGGACATAGGCAGTGCAGCCAAAGGTATGCAGCATTCCAAGGTTCGGTTTGTGGCCAAACCAGGCCTCGTAGGGAGTTTTGTCTATGAGCGCAGAGGTTGGAGTGGCATTGACGATTCGAACCAATAGTTTTAGGGCATCTCCCCACATCGACGCTGGTAGATGGGCTTGCTGTAGTAGTGCGATCGTTCCTTCCATGAAGGTCCGATTCGTCCGTTCTGAGATGCCGTTCTGCTGCAGTGTGCCCTTCGTAGTATGTTCGTGGAGTATACCACGGTGCTGGAAATGTTGGTCCCACTTATGACCAATATACTCCCCGCCTTTGTCGTCCCTAAAACGCTTCACTCTCGAGTTTAATTGATTTTCTGCCGGTGCTTCAAAGGCTCAGTAGGCATCAAATGCCTCATCCTTTGTCTTCAGGAGATAAACGGTCCTGTACCTCGTGCAGTCATCCGTGAAAGTAATCCAGTATCGGTGTCCTGATGGTGTGCGGACTGGGAGAGGCCCATGGACGTCTGAGACAACAAGATCGAGTGGGCTGGATGCGCGGTTGGTGCTCCTTTTTGGGAAGGGGTTGCGGTGTTGCTTCGCAGCAATACATGGTTCGCAGATATGAGGAACAGTCCCATTTGAGTTTACCTGTATTCCGTCGACCATGTTATTTTCTAGGAGCTTCTCCAGCCGCGCCTGTCCAATGTGCGTGAGTCGTCTGTGGAGTAAAGGTCAGTCTACTATTTGCGAGGAGATGGCGAGTGCAAGTTCTTGATTTGGGACTGTGTTCCCAGTCAAGAAACCCGTCCCGTTTCGTACGGCAGCACAGAAGCGCAATTTGTTGCCTTGGATAAACGATATGCGGTCCTTCACGATGCAGACAGTGAAATTGTGATGTGTGGTAAGGTGGAGGACTGCAAATAAGTTGTTCTGGAGTGCGGGCACGTGTAGAACTTTCGAGAACAAAACGTCTTGTGCCGGTTTCCCGTCGATCATGGGGGAAAACAATACTTGCCCCCGCCCGGCCGAGTACACCACCTCGTTTGTTGCTAGTCTGATGGGTACTCTGTAGTACTCGTAATTCCGCAGCCAATGACGATGAGGAGTCATGTGGCTGGTCGCTCCTGTGTCCGTGTTCCAGCACAGATCGGCGGCTCCATTGATTGATGATGAAGGCGAAGGTCGTAGGTTCGCATTCCCAGCGAGTTCCTCTGTGATATCGCTCAATGTATTTTTCTTTCTTTCTCGGAGTGTGGATAGCGTCTCTGCAAGTGGCGCAAGGGATTCTCGTCGCTTCAGGTTTCTGTTTCCTGCGGCGATAGTGTTTCCATCCAGATTCTTGCTTTTTAGCCTTGCCCACATTTCAATGGGATTTTCCATGATGCTCTCGACGTGAACGTATTGTGTCGGAGTTAGGGATTCGAGTATGGTGCCGGCGGCCTCCTCCCTCTTCAGAATCCACTTTTCCGCTTCTCTCGCGTCCATCGGCTTTTTGAGGTCTTCGATGACTATTCGCCATGCGCCTATTTTCATGAGCCTCTCCTGCATTTCGGTTGCCCAGACATCGTAATTCGTGCCCGTGAGTCTGACGCTTTTCGCGCGACCTTCAGCTTCTGATTTGGACATACTGGGTTCTTTTCCTTCGATTATAGCGCGGGGCCCATAACCTGTCACGCGCAGGACTGAGTTCGAAGGGAAAGTTGATAGGGTTTCCCTTCGAACTCAGACTACTACATTGGGCGACTGCGTCACGTGATCTCGCACGAGCAACATTGCTCCCAGTATCTCTCACCACCCTTCCCCCCTCTTTCTTCTTCCTTTCACAAGGGCTCATCGCTGTCCACTCACATGCCGACCTCTAAACCGTTGTTTCTAACTTTGACGTCAGCCGAATGCCAGGACAGCCTTAAGGATATCCAATTCGCGACCTCTTTAATCACATTCGTCAGGTTCATAGGTCGGATGGTGGGCTTGCGCGCAATGGGTAGCGCGCTCTATAAGGTAACTCGGAACTCACTCACTATCATACAACTCAAGTTAGCACCATATTTCGTATCTGCCCTGCATCGTATTCCGTCTACTTTTACATGTATTTCTGAACGGCATTTCAGTACTATAATTCACTGATTTATATGTACAAAACCGGCTGAAAATCAGTGTAAATTGTTTCTGAAATGGACATTCTCTCTACTAGATTTCGGGGTCATGCCAATTGACCGGTGCACTTAATTCAGGTACGCGAGCACTTAAATTTAGTACCTTCTGCATTGATTTATCGGTACGTAATGTACTTAAGTTAAGTACCCGGTCTTCCTGCAGTGCCGGCTAGCTGTCTTATAGCCGGCTTAATGGTAACCGGCGTGAATTTAAGCCGGCTTTTGGGAATCGGCTTGGCCCAGCTAATCAGCAGCTTGGCGTGCGGCTAACCAAGCTGATACTAGTCGCTGGTGCCTAGTCATCAGGGAAAAAGGGTGTCTATTGGCATCACATAGCGCTATATAGCACTTCATAGTGTTACAGAGCAAGCGATAGACTACTCCTTTTTCCATGATTAGTAAGGATCAAAGATTATCAGCTAATGCCTACGTTTGGAAGAAGCATCATGATACTTACGATGGAACTTATTGTCGTGTTCGTTTCAAGGGATTGCCTGTCGCATCAGACAGGAAAGGGTCTCTCAATCAGACTGCAGATGTACAGTCTGGTTCAAGCATCCAGCTCACACGCACACAGCCAGTTCAAGCTTTTCTGTCTTCTTTTTTTTTTTTTTTTTCAGCCGCAACGGAGGATTGAACTCAAATGCCATTTACTCCGCAAACCAGATCCATCCAAATCAACCACCTATCATGAGCCATTTCCCTGCGCCTCGTTTCGCGTACATGATGCTTGTTGCTTGTTGCACAGTGGTGCCACTGCAGCTACATGCCGACTCCGAGTGCCGAGCACCGCTGATTCGAACTTGCTTTGAGCTGGTGCAGAAGGACTTGCTAAATTGCGGCAACCGTGCGCGAGAAGGAAACGGGCATGAGCGGAACTGATGAGCCCTCGGTAGGCCCCTTCCACCTGTGACAGCCAAGTAAACTGCTGCGGTTGACTTTGCTGAGGCCACATTGCTAGTGAGGCAGCGTCGCTCGCCATCCCCATCCCTAAGGATAAGATAAAGCTTGAGGGAAGATTCCCATGTAACTCTCAGCTTCTCCCAGTTATGTCGTCTGCCGGTGTGGAAAACGACATCGTTCTTGGAGGGCAGTTGTAAGTTCTTCCCAAGTTTTTCAATCGTCCTTGTCACAACATCCTTGCCTTAAAATGATAGGCAGGCTACTAGAGCAAGTATCCTCCCAAGGACCGGTTATCTTACTCCTCTGACTGTCGGATCAGTATTACCTTGTTGCAAGCCTCGCCCTTCTGATCTATGAGCATCTCCTCACATTTGGGGATGAAGTACGTCTGTATTTCTCAAGACCAGCGAACAAGTTCACAACAACATTTAGGTTCGGTATATTTGGTCCAACAGAGTATCTTTAGGTAAACCACTTCAACCTCGGGAGACAAACATATGCCTCTAAACCATTCCACAGCCGGTTTTCTGTTCTTCGTCGTGAGGTCTTTCATTCTTTGGACGTTCTCAATATCGATTTACAGCAGACCAGATATTACGTCCCAATCTGCTTGTCAGTGATAACATATGGTACGTTCTTTGGTTATTGATACCGTCATGCACCTTAAATAGCGTTTAGCCAACACAACAAGGTGGGGCGAAGCCGTATGTCTCGTTCCCATTGCAATTTGTGTTTTTGATGATGTTTTAGGCGTGAGCCATCTATGCTGCCGACTTCCTTTGCTCGCTATTGATATTCTATCACAAGTTGCAAAACAGTAGGCCCTTTGGAGCCCTTGGGTTTTTTGACCGTGGTTCTTACCGCATCCAGTATTCTACTCCTTTTGCGGTAAGTTGTCAATATTCATTCACAAACCATTGACGATTTCAAAAACAGTGTATATGCGTTGTACAATCGTAACAAATGGATCTTGGGTTGCTTGAGTTCAGTCATTGCCATTCAATTTGCTCTCAACATTTTCATTTTCACATTGCCGGGTGGCGGACGTAAGCTTCGAGCATCATTTTGCAAAGGCCATCACCTCTAACCCGATTCTCAGCATTGCCTACGCCGCAAATTGACCTCCCTGTCTTTCAAGGTGCGAAGGGTTGACACCTACGCATTGTATCACTGCAACTCATGTTTCTTTTATTCTTCACTTAAGGCTGCCTGTTTATTCCTTCTGACAGGCTGTGTGTTCCCATAGGGTTTATTATTAGCCTTCGGTCTTATGTAACGATTTCGCAGTAAAAATGGAACAAACGCTCCCATTGTCCTGGAACTAATATATGACGTCTCCATAGTGGGCCTAGTCGTGGCCAAGAGTTGGAAAGACAGGTCGCTCAGTGGCCTCAGGGATCGGAGCGGGATCTTACGGACTATTGTTAAGGACGGTATCATATACTTCCTGTAAGTCATGTGCCAGTCTTCAATAATGCTGCGAATACATCATTTTAGTGTTATATTTTCCACCATGTTCACCTGGTTATTTATGGGCCTTTTTGCACCGGTGAGTGTTATATAACTTAAGGATGGATCTAGAATTATGAACTTTGAAGATCAGCTGGGACTCAAGCTTATAAATGCCCAGTAAATCCCTCTAATCACTCACTGGTGCAACAATGTTATTTTATTCTCATGTCACATTCAACTACAGCCCATCAACCGTGTATGCTCCCCAATATTCCGCTTCCGTTCTTCCGACTGATGGTTCTACTAACAGTCTGATTGCAATTATGATCAATCGCTTGACGATCAACCTGCATCGCTCAGTGAAGAGTAACACCCGGACTTCCCTCACCCCTAGCACGATACCGCAAAACGCTGGCCCATTTCTCCCCACCTGGATGATCCACACCCAGGATTATAGCAGCAGCAGCGACACTGATAAGGAGGTGATAAGTGGTCTGGGAGACCTTTCCCATGAATCCCTAGGAATCGAGCTAGTAGAATTTCATCCTCGAGGCGATGAGTTCAATTCGCAGCTTTGATTCCTTGTTTCTCTTCTTTCGACATGAATATTTGTCAGACGAGCTTATGTCTAGACTTGTGGAAAAAGTCGGTATCCATTTCATCTATGGTAATTGGGCGAAACAATGGGCATAAGTCATTGACAGTGCACCGGTCAGCAGCTACCTGTGCATATTCAGGAACGATCTTTCCCGTAGCTTTGACCACATTTTCCGAAGGCGTTTCTTTAGATACATAGGAATTCTAAGTTTGTTGGACCCCACTGCGACACCTGGGTCAATAATAATTGCAAGGGTATAAATAAGACACGCACCCAATCCCACCCCAGATGGACTACACCTTCTAGGTCAATCATTGTTTCCGCATCACTGACTGTTCTCCTCCCTATCACATCCAGGTATGGTAGGGCAGTACTAACCCTTTGGGTGAATGCGGATTCGTGTTCATCAATTATGGTGGGTTGGGTATCCTGGACAATAGTGATGGAGAGCAGTTCTGGTTGATCTTCCGATGGCGACAAAGACGTGTCTTGGGAGGACAACGCTAATTTCATCGAGGGTTTATTAGTGTACTGTTCAAAAATTAACCGGCTGAGACCCACCACGTCGAAGTGCCAGCGGATTAAAATCCAACACCCTGAGACGGCATCCACTGGCAGATCCCCACGGGTCGCCGTCCAGACCTACCTCTTGTTGTACATACCGCGTTCCATAGACATGGTAACCTGCTCGGTAGTCACATATAGGCATCATCCTCGTTCTCAGCGGACCCCAGTTTTCCCATGGGACAGTTAGTTGGTCTGCATTCGAACGTGCGTTCACCTCCTCGAGAAGCGATGGAACATGTACGAAGAGCACATAGTGCTGCTCTTGCAGGAGATATGTAAAATGCATGCTAACCGTTAACAGACGGGAACATGAGGTAGGGTAGAAAAACGTAGGAGGTTCTGAAGGTGGTCCAGAACCCAGTATAAACAAACTGGTAGCTATGTTTTGAGATAGGCATGGGAGTTGATATATGCGGACGAGCCGGGGCTCCATGGATCCTTCTGGACGAGCAGCGATGAAGTCGTACATGAGGAGTTCAGGTTGATAGCACCCGTCGGGCTCTGAAGTGCACCTCACTGTGATAAAATGTCGCAAAGAGAGAAATGAAAAGCTGGTGATGTCGGCGGTTCGAGGCGAAGCACCTAAAAACTATACTGTTTTTAAGCACCTCAGGACAAGAAGAAAAGGCAAGCGCACAGCGAGAAGTTGACCAGTTTTCCAGTCCCAAACATATAGTTGGTCCCTCAAATAATCTCCAGGAGTGCGGTAAAGTATGGCAAGGAAGTCGCCCATTATCTGAGTATTAAAACTATAGTCCGTGTCCAAGAGGGTTGGGACACAAGACAGCACGGGCTCAGTGGCGCAAGGATGACGTTCCCCAGTGCTCATAGCGCGTAAATGTATCAAAAACGTGTGCCACTGTCCATCAGGAGTCCTGCATAACGAGTAAAACAACAAACTCCCTCTAAAGAGAACGTCACGCACTCAGGCCAAGCGACGAGAACGACGAGGTCCTGCGGAGGATCTATAGCAAATTGTTGCATGATTACTTCCATGTCAATTTGCCAAATATGCACAGGAGTTCCTCGTATGGCAGATGGTAGTTGTACGAACGACAGTACGGACGGCATCTCTGGTGCATAGTCGTGTGCTAGTACACCGCCACGCAATCTCCATGTGTGACACTGAGGCAAGTCTACTGTGGTTTTCTGGCGAAAGCAAAGTTTTGCCCAACCCTGCTCAATAGTCCTGAGTTGAGCAAGTCGTTCAGCTATTGAGAGTCGACACTCGGTGCCTCCATCCTCTAATCCCGCAACAGCAAGCTCCAGGCGATACTGCAAGAGCACACTGTCCCGGATTGCTTCATGAAAGACGCGACATGTCTGCGAATATCAAGTACGACCAGTCGGATGGTCTGAGAGTGGGACATACCAGTGAACAACGGCGAATGTCACATGCATCTAACTCCTTAAAGACACGTATAAGAACGTCGTTGGGTAGGGTATCGATCTTGAGGCTCATAATCAGTGGAAGAGACGACTGACTTCCACGAGCGCTCAGCGTGGCACGTTCTCCATGTGTTAGTACAGTAGTGCCAATCTCGGCTGGCAATGCTTAACTGAGCAACCAGGCTCATCAGATATATGCTCATGCGTGTCTTGCGTAACTCTCTTCTCCCGTCGTCAGATTCAACTCACATACTGGAAACTAACACAGATCAGATTGATTGTGAGTACTACATAGCGCTGGGAGTGCTTACCTAACGTATGAAATATAAGTTCCTCCCATAACTTGATTGGGACAAAATCGAGTAGAACCTTACATCTTGCGTAGAGCCGATGCCAAACGTCAAGTCAATAATGTCCCCCGGATTAAGGTTATATTTGCCCTCATGATCACAGTCTCGCAGGGTTTCGTTGTAAAGACAAGTACTCTTCACAGGCGTGTCACGTAGAGAGCCCACATTACCATTATTTGATGCAGCGACGTAATTTGCATCAGAGCCTTTATAATCCGCGACAGTCAGTACGAGAGACCCCTACGTGAGGCACCACGATGTGACCTTCAAGATAAGCGGTGACAGAGGCATGCAAGGTGTGTCAAGACTGATACGAGATATTCGGGAGGGTTCCAGAACCGTGCCCCACAAGAAGGTAGACTTCTCTTTGGATATCCGGCGGAGTATCAGACTCGTCGAACCAGGACGATTGATACACGGAACGGCCTGTTTCCCGCACAAGCACCTGCCGATATTGCCCACCTCTCCCAGCGCCTCGCAAGCCTGATCGTCGATATTTGGCTCGCATTGCCTCAGAAGCCATGTCTCACCGGCGCTCCAGCAAATATGCTGGGTTGACCAGCAGCATCTTCGCGTTTGGACGCTATTGGTGGCACAAAGGTCGAAGCGAGATGGTTGATGGTAAGAATTAGCGAGATGAAGATTACTGAGAACAGCATGATGTACGTTCCCGGAGCGAGGAGAAGGCTGACTAGAGGCAAATTCGAGTGAATTCCCTCAGAGAAAACTCTCTGGTCAAGCGCCATACTTGCTGCAGGGCGCTATAGCGTCGACCTCGTAGTAATACGCCGCGGTCCTAACCATCCCTAGATATGCATGCATGACGCGTCGTCGAGGAATTTACAGTCGATTCATTCGATCAAGACTTGTCTCCAAACGCAGTGATACCTTACCTGCCAGCCCATGGCCAGGAACATCTGAGACGGACGTCCCGCATTCGTCTGTTGCGCGTTCACTCTGCAGGAGTCGGCCGCCCTGGCCTTAACTGATCCAGGCCGACCACGAGTGCTCTACTCGGAGCCGAGATAACCGTCCGGGCCGTGGTGACCTAGCCTGTAGATGTCGTGTCTGCTGCGCAGCGCGCTGCGTAGCAAAGCAGAGCACGGTCTCTGCGGGGCAACACTCCCCACTTCTAGTGTATAATACCTCTGCTGTATATCGAGACAGAACATAATGTCTCTTGATCGGTATAAGGCTGTACACGGTCGCGGAGAACTTGGACAGCATTCGGGACGGTAGAGTTGCTTCTCCGTGCAGTGATGGTGGCGACGCATCATGCACGAGCAGCAAGGATTTCGTGCCGTGAGAAATGTTGTCAGAAATAACCACTTAAATAAAGAAATACTCAGCGATCGACTAGGCGCTCTGGGCCTGGGCGGAGACCCAACTCCAACAAACCTCCAGTCGGGCAGCTTTACAGCCACGTAGGACGTCGTGGGGTTCCACGCCATTAGCACCAATCCCATGTCGCGAGCAAGATCACCTCTCTCCGACGAGGAAGACCTCAGTAAGCTCTATAATGACGTTTTGGCCGGTTTCGCATCGGAAGGAGATGGGCCAGATTCACTAGCAAGCTCGTTCGGCCATGGAGGATCCCATGGTACTCCCGGAGAGACCAACATCGCCTCTATATACGACTATTACGCCGCGGAACCAGCTCGTAATACGACCGAGGATTATTTGTCTGCACGACCGTCACCAAACGGCGGACAAGCACATGGGACAGGTACGTCAAATTGCCAACACAAAATCTGTGTATTCCTCTCTGATTTGTTTGCTGCAGTGAGTCTTAATTCCCCAACACTAGGTCCAGGTCGTCCTGGGCCCTTATCATCTCCCCCCCGTCCTGCAGGTCAACGCGCGCCTAGACCTCTGCCCAGGCCTCCTTCAGGACCAAATTCGCCTAGCCTAGCTGTTGCAGGTCCATCTACTTCCCGAATTCCAGAACCCCATCCTTATTATCCTGACGAGAAACAAGCCCATCCGTCCCCACAGGGCTCAGGTAATCGTTGGCCTCCACCAAACTATCCAGCTGATGGACGTACGGATGTCGTACAACCACTTCCCCGCTCGTCTTCATATACCTCACAGTCGCATCAATATAGGGCGGAGTCCATATCCAGCTTGCAGCGACATGCGACGGCGCCAAATGACATATCTGGGCGCGATCCGGATACCACGTACGGTTCAGGCAATGTTTATCGTCCACCTGGCGCTGCATTACCCACCCCCCCATCCGTTCCTAATGGGCATTATAAAGCCGTCAATGGCTCCCCTCATTACCGGACGTCCTCTGCTCGCGCATCTGCGGACGTGCCGTTCGCTGGGCAGACATCTCGGGCTAGTTTCGGGAATGAAACTGGAGACTCCTTTCCATCAGAGATACGCATGTCTAACGGAACGTATAATTCCTCTGACGGTAACCCTGCTAAATCGATTACCCGATCAGCGGCAGGAGGCTTTGAGACCAACGGCTTTGACATAGGTAGGTCTTCGGGAAGCTCTTATGGTCAAGAAGATACGATTTTGGCGCGATCAACACCACCAACTTCGGTTGAACGGGGCAACTCTCTCTCGTCTTCTATCTATTCGCCTGTATCTCCGTCGCCTCCACAGGAATTACAGAGCCGACCATCTATCACAGTTTCCTCTCACATCCCAGACTCTAGCTACAACGGGGAGTCATCACGTCACGCCGAGTCCTCTCGTATGGCCCGGCACCACGAAGAGATCCAACGCACGATTGCCAGCATCAAGGCCCCGCTCGAATTACATGAGGACGAGGATGATGATGATTTTGAAGACATCGACGAAGATCCTGATCGTTTCGTGATTTTGGCCCTATTGAGCCATTTGGCGGTTCGACTTCGGGACAAAGTCCCAAGGGGTACGCATGTGAAAGGAAGTATTCCCTACGACCGTGCTTTCACTGGGAAAGATATAGTGGTATGTTCAGACAATTCAACCACTAGAGACTCTTCTTACTTCAACCCAACAGTCTACTATACAATCCCAAATACAAAGGGAACTCCTAGTCAATCTGGGAATCTCCACGAGTGACCGACGCACTGCTTTGGGCGTCGCCCGCAGCCTTCAAAGCCAATTGTTTTTCTACGAAGTGGAGTGGGGAGGACGTCAGCTCTCCGATGGTGTTGAAGATGTCTTCATGTTCCTTGACGACTCTGAAGGCATGTCAGCCGAAGTACCTGAAAGAGAGGAACTCCCAACGGGCGTAATTACGGTGTTGACTAAGTGTTACTCTCCAAGTTGTATGGAGGGTGTACCATGCTATGCTTACGGTTGTCCACGACGGGCGTCGGTGCGTTTTATTCTGATCTTGTGTGTCAGTCCGTTGTTGAGCCTAGGAACCAGAGTCACGCGCCTCCATCCGATTCACTTTCCGATACCGCTGAAAAACCTGTAAGCCGTTTGATGTTATGGTGAAATAATTTGCTTAATTACTCCACTATTGCCCAGCCTGTCGATAGGTGGACCGACACAGTCGACCCTAATATCTTGAGATCCTTTCCCCCCAGTGAAATTAGACGACAAACGTGCGGCCATTTCTTTGCATGTTTTCCTAGGGTTGAGTTCATTGATGGATTTGTAGTGTTATCCGTAAAGTCATCGAGAAAGAGGAACAGTACGTCCAAGACTTGGACACCATTGAATCTGTGAGCCAATAATGGTATTGCAATTATTCTCTGTCTGACTGCTTGTGAAGCTGTTCATCAAACGGCTCCGAAAGAATGACCCAGAAGTCATCCCTCCGGACGAGCTCGATGACTTCATTGATGCTGTTTTTGGCAACGTCCTCGACCTGCGCGAGTGTAATCGTCGTCTTCTGGAAACCATGTATGTCCGCCAGAGAGAACAAGCACCAATTATACAGGTCATCGGGGATATCTTCTTGACAGCGGCAGTGGAGTTCCGTTTGCCTTATCCAAATTACGTGGGACATTTACCAGTAGCGGAGAAAAGGATGAAAGATGAGCTTGAACACAATGCAGAGTTTCGGCGATTCGTTGAGGTATGTCCATTAGTGCACCCCATCTAGTACTTGTTTTCCGACTTACTGTCACTCTATCTAGCTATGTGCCCGTCATCCGGATTCCCGTCGTTTTGATCTCAGACACTTCATAACGCGGCCATCCGAACATCTACAGCGTTACCCTGTGCTCCTGGAAGCAATCTTCAAGGATACGACAGAAGGTAATCCAGATGCCGAATTCCTACAGGAGGCCATTCAATCAATTCGCAAGTTATCTGGTGTGGCGCATGTGCGAACATTCCAATCTGCAATGTTACGTGGGCCTACTGCCAAATTGGAATGGCACGATCTCGTCTCGGCTGAGGTTCGTGAAAGCATGAGTAAGCACGAGGTCGCTCGACAAGGGTGAGTACCTCTGTATCTATGGGGATTTTTATGTAAACCCACTGGATTAGGCAAATATTCGAGTTGATCAAAGGCGAGATGGAGTATGTCAAAGATCTGGAAAATATTGACTTGGCAGGTCTCGTTTTGTACATCTATGGTATTCACTGACTTGGGCTGTGTCTATCAGATATTCATTCAACCCCTGAAGGCAATGAATCCCCCAGTCTTAGCTCGTGAAAAATTGCCTCAGTTCATTGAGGACGCGTTTTATAACTTTGCTGAGATACATAGGCATCACCGACGAATGCTTGATCGCCTTCACGAGATTCAACGTGAAGAACATCCCGTCATCCACAGCATCACTGCCGCGATTTTTGATGCGGCCCTCAACTGGCGAGACGCCTATATGAATTTCATACCCCACTATCCGATAGCCGCTTACCGCGTCGATGACGAAATTGCGAACAACCTGGCGTTCAAAACGTTTGTAGAGGTAGGAAGCAGCAGCCCTATTCTTGTTGCTTGTCCTCACCACCAATCATTAGCAATGTACTCGACACAGTGAATCCCGAAAACTTGACATAAAGGCCTTCATTTATCGCCCCATTCCTCGTTTACTTCGATACGATCTGTTGTTGAAGGCGATCATGACTGCTTCTCCCCCTGATCACGAGGACAAGGAGGCGATCCCGCAAGTTCTCGAGGTGATCAAATCTCTTGGTAAAGACTCCGAGCCTGGTGTTGTCACTGCGAAGCAGAAGGTCGAGCTGTGGAAGTACAACTCAAACCTTGTGTTCAAGCCCGGTGAAGCAGTAGTATGCTTATTTTTTGCTGTGTAAAATGCATGGTCTCACCGGCATCCTTAGGATATGGACCTTTTGGACGAGACCAGGACTCTTGTGCATACCGGAAGACTTCTTCGACAGCCTGAAACTGGATTCGAATGGAACGGCTGGAGTGAACTCTTTGTTCTTTTGTTCGATAATTATTGTGAGTCATGATAGAGTAGGATGGTTCTACTCCTCTCACATTGTCAATCAGTGGTTATGACGAAGACAAAGGACAAGGGCGATGGTGTTACTAAATACCACGTGAATCGCCATGCGAGTATTTCTTTTCTTTTCGCCATCTACAAGGTCAATTAATCACTATTATTGTATCATTAAGCCTATCCCTTTGGATTTGCTTACGCTTGCCAATTTCACGGACCCGCCGCAACAGCGTGGTACTGGAATTCTGCGAGGTTTGCGCGGAGGTGAAAGGCACGCAGAAGGCGGTATGCCCGGCCCCATGCCGACTGCCAACAACACCGAACCTCCCATTGACTCCCGAACTGTGTTCCCATGCACTGTCCATCATAACGGACGCTTGGGGGGTCTTTACACGCTCTACGCTGAGTCGGCCCAGGCACGCCTGGAGTGGCAGAACAAACTCGAGGAAGCATTGGCTCTCCGCAAAGCGGTCACGGAGAACAACAAGGTTCGTTCTAGTGATTTGCAGAGAATGAAGTGGTAACATTGGATGTTAGGTCTTTGAAGTGGAGACTTTGAGCTCAGACACTTTCCTCGTGCCATCGTTGCAAGGTGCCTCCAGTGCGGCGTGGAACCAAGAAACAGTTCTAACAGGAAAAGTGACATGCTCTGTGCCATTTTGTATGAGCGATCATATGTGCATTTTAATGGCATACTGATTCGTTGATGTAGCCACCGCTGATGGTATGCGATTGGTCGCTATTGGGTGTTCCGAAGGGGTCTGGATAGGATTACGACATGACTCAAAATGTGAGGGGATTATACCTGACTTCCTGCTAGGTTGCTTAAAGCCCCTTCAGCGATGCGACGTGTCCTTCACCTGAAATTGGTGACGCAATGTGCAATGTTGGAGGATTTCGGTATCTTCCTTGTACTTGCAGACAAGGTTTGTATTCTGATGGCTCTGGTATCTTCGGTTCATTCAACTGATCGGTTTTGCTTCAGTCATTGTGGGCTTATCATATTGAAGCCCTTGTTCCTTCTTCCCCACCCCGGCCGAACATGTCACGAGCGCCTCAGAAATTAAACAACCACAAAGATGTCCAGTTTTTCAGTGTGGGAACTCTCAATGGGCGGACACTACTCATTTATATGAAAAAGAAAGCGGTACGTATTCAATAATCTCCAGAAGAAACACACTATACAGATATATCATAGCTTGACAGCGTCTTCCATGTCTTGGAACCCGTGGTTGGCAAGATTGCGGAGAAACCCAAGGCCCCTGGGACCTTCGGCCGGTCTCTTTTCGGTTCACAGCGTTCTGACTGGTTTAGGCCATATCGAGTATGCCTGAACATAACACCTAAGCAAAGCCTTTCTGACCCGATCTGCAGGAATTCTTCCTTCCGTCCGAAGCTTTCGACCTTATATTCTTAAAGGGCAAAATTGCCGTGCTCTGTACCAAAGGTTTCGAGATCATGGATCTGACCGAGTACGCCAATTTAAGCTCAGCGAGAGGACAGTACTGACACACCTTCTCAGTCTCAAGAGTGTGACTATTCCACAGAAGGACGACCCTCGCCACGCACCACTGGCAAAACGCTGGGAAACCAGCCGTCCCCTGGGTATGTTCCGATCCAGTGAGAATGAGTTTCTTCTCTGTTACGATGGTATGTCCGCAGTCTCCCGTGAGTTCGCTGAAGAGTATTCATGCCGTCTTAAGAATTTGGAATATATGTGGATCGATATGGTGACCCTAGTCGACCGACAGGGCTTATCGAATGGGAGGGTACGGCCGAGCGCGCGGCCTGCCATCCCCCGTATGTCCTCCTCTTTGACACACGCTTCATTGAGATTCGTCATATTGATACCGGTCGGCTTGCGCAAATCGTCCATGGCACGGAATTACGTTGCATTTGGGATGGGCGCGGTGGCAATGCACCTCAAGTTGCTACCCCAGGGCCCAATGGATGGCAGGAGAGCCCATCCCAGGAGGCTCGTGTGCATGCAGTCATGAAAGCACCCGAGCTCCCTCGAGTTCCTGGATCTAGATCCGCCACCGCTGTAGCGCAGCAAGTTGTAGAGCTTGTACCGACAATTCCCCTCTTCCTGCCTGGCTCCTTGTCGTCTCCCGCCGCTTCGGCGACTTACTTTGCCCAAGGGTCTTCTCCTCCGCATTCTCCTCGAATAAATCCTCAACGCTGGAGATAGCAGGCCAATATAGGACATATAATACCTTCCTTTTCCCACTCCTTCTCACCCCACATGAAATGTATCGTCTGTCATCTACTATTTGCTGGGTTTGCTAAGACATCTGGTGGCATTAATGGGCACAAAATCGACACCCTCTACGTTCGTACTAGTATCACGAGTAACAAGGGCTCGCTGGAGTCGATGCCCGTGTTGGCACGTAGTCGATTCTCGTAATTGTCATATATGTATATCACATACAACTAGTTTTGTTAACGTTCGACACTTGGATATTCTTCGAACGCCCACATGCCAGTACGCCTCGAGTTAGGCAGCAGATTAACGGCGAGTAGCACCGTACAAGCCTGTACTACATAGGCAAGCATGATTGACCCGCCTGGGTCAAAGCTAGAGATAGATGGATCGTGCAGAGAGTCAGGAACATATATCAACGCTTGTGAATTTATTAGACAGCAGGGGACCATGTTGTCACCGAACAGCGTTGCTGCATTTCAACTGAGGCGTATTCTTCCTTCCCCTGGGCCCGAAAAATATGGAGTGATTATACCAGGCGCTACTCTTACATTCGCACAAGTGCCGAAACATTTCCGAATTACTACTTGGAGCGCTTGCCTAAGTGCTGGTCAATTGGCGCCGCGCTTATATACGCCGTACATCCCTTGGCAGACCCTGTTGCCCTGTTGGTGTCCTAAGGACTCCTAGGAGCGCATGCGTCCTAGGCTATGCAAATTTATGGAGGACGTACTCAAGTAAGTCGAGGCGATACTTACTGTAAAGCCGAAGCCGCATGAAAAGTAAGATCGTTGACCATGGTGGACGCCCCAGAGTATCAGATCCAAAGATATATAGATTGAATAATTAGTTGAGTGATCACCAGGACACCATCCCTGACAATTTGTGTGCTTGGTTTGTATAAGAAATAGTGAAACGTGAAGCGACATTAGAAAAGAAACGTTTACCATGCCCAGGCTGAGCAACAAACACATGACGATATATATTGTGATGCCCGCGCAGATCCAACACAACAGGGAAGGGAAGGATCAAAACTGGTGCAATCTGAGAGCACACAACGAGAACCCATTGGCAGGTTTTCTCCGTCAAATAGCCAGACCCTGACAAAAGAACGCATCAAATCAACCATTTAAAACACAGAAATGGCTTCAAGCCCTTCTAAGCCGATATATTAGGACAACCAACTTGTGCCAGTTCCCCCGGGCTCTATAGGTTTATGTGAGTTTCCCTGTCCGACGCACACAAATCGTCGACAACAATGTCGTTGATGGGATTTTCGTGGCCGTACGTAGCCAGCGTTGTGGCTGCTCACTACTGGGCGAGAGTCAACCGGGCCTAAGATTTCGAATTCGCCAATCTCCGGTAGGGATTCGCTTACGCTCTAAGCCTCTAATACCACTTTTAAGATGTGGATATGTCCATTTGTGGGATATAATTCGTCTTGTGAGTGACGAGCATTGGGTGTCCAAAAAGGACCACATGACAGACAATGGAGTGCGAGATGGTAGAGACTCACTTTGCGTGAGAGTTCAACGTTCGACACTTACATATTCTTCCAACGCCCACATGGGTGCCTCGAGTTAGGCAACAGATTAACGTTTCGGTGAGTAGCATCATACGAAAAAGCGCCAGTACCCCATAGACAGAATGATTGACCCGTTCTGAGCCAAAGCTAGAGATATCATGCAGAGATTCAGGGATATATCAACGCTTGTAGATTTAGTGGACAGCAGGGGAACACGTTGGCCCGAACAGCGTATTTTCATGAAAATCGCGCGAAGTCAGCAACATAGACACGAAGCTGCTGGAAGGGCTGACTGATGGAAAGGGTGTAGTGTGACACTGGAAATCGTGGGAAAGCAAAGGCCGCGTCACCAAGTTTTTCCACTTAACTTGTGCTTCAACCACCATCTTCTGCATACCATTTCATGGCCGATCCATCTGGAGCACCCTCTAAACAAACAGGTCCTGATGATACCTCGACTGCCATTTTGCGACCCAAGAAATCGTGAGCTCCTGTCGCCCTTCGACCACTAGCGTGGCAAACTGAATTCTTGAATCGTTTTTAGGCCTAATCGGCTCATTGTCGACGAGGCTTCATCGGATGACAACTCGGGTGAGCTTGATTCACTGAATGGCTGCCCTAAACCAGGCTTTAAATTGTGGGTGACGCGTCAGTGGCCACATTGAATCCTGCAACAATGGAGACGCTACAGCTTTTCCGTGGTGATACCATCATTGTTAGGTAGGAAATCGATCAGCTTCTGTCGTTGTCGTCTCTTACGCCACTACACAGGGGTAAAAAGAGGCGCGACACAGGTAACACGTCTCACTACCGCGAGCCTTGTTGTATCTAAACACCTTTGCAGTTCTGATCTGTCTTAGCTCAGATGACGTGGATGAGGGCAAAATTCAAATGAACAAAGGTTAATGCAGTCCTTCCTATTCGCAGGAAACGTCTACATCGTTCATACAGTTGCTCGCAATAACCTTCGCGTCAAGCTTGGAGATCTCTGCAATGTCCAACCTTGTCACGACATCAAGTACGGCAAACGTGTCCATATATTACCTTTTGATGACTCGATAGAAGGTTTGTCACAAGTCAGAGTTAGCTTCATATGTTTTTCACACACTTTCATTAGGTTTGAGCGGAAATATCTTTGAAGTTTACCTCAAAGTGAGTTTCTCCAGCGTGACTTGAAATGTCGGTTTGAAGGCGTACTCATGAATGATTTAGCCATATTTCCTGGAAGGTACGTAGGGGATATAGTTTCGTGTTTGTATCACTGACATATCTCAAGCATACCGACCCGTCCGCAAGGGGGACACATTCTTAGTTCGCGGAGGGATGCGTACTGTCGAATTCAAAGTCATAGAGACTGATCCAGCTGAGTTCTGTATTGTTGCGCAGGACACTGTTATCCACACTGGTTGGTCTTTATATGGACTAATGTGTTCGCTTATGTGCTTAATCATGTTTTAGAGGGTGACCCTGTCAAACGTGAGGAAGAGGAATCGAATTTGGCAGACGTCGGGTACGACGATATTGGTGGATGCCGGAAACAAATGGCCCAGATCCGCGAGCTTGTGGAGCTACCTCTTCGTCATCCGCAACTATTCAAGTCTATTGGTATCAAACCGCCTCGTGGTATCTTGATGTTTGGACCCCCTGGTACAGGTAAAACACTCATGGCTAGGGCTGTTGCCAACGAAACTGGCGCGTTCTTCTTTTTGATCAATGGTCCCGAAATTATGAGTAAAATGGCGGGAGAGAGTGAAAGTAATCTTAGGAAAGCGTTCGAGGAGGCGGAGAAGAATTCGCCCGCCATCATCTTCATTGATGAGATTGACTCTATCGCACCTAAGCGAGAGAAGGTAAGCCAGAGATTATCCCTGACTATACATGATGCTAAGTATGTTGCTACCAGACAAATGGCGAGGTCGAGCGTCGTGTGGTGTCGCAGTTGTTGACTCTCATGGATGGGCTCAAAGCTCGTTCGAACGTCGTAGTTATGGCGGCTACTAACCGCCCCAACTCAATCGACCCGGCACTTCGACGATTCGGTCGTTTCGACCGTGAAGTAGACATTGGTATTCCCGACCCCACTGGCCGTCTCGAGATCCTGAGGATCCACACCAAGAATATGAAGCTTGCCGACGACGTTGACCTCGAACAGGTGACATCCTGGCTCAGTGCTCATGGTGTCGTTTTCTTGGCTCACTAGGTAATCATAGATCGCTGCAGATACACATGGGTATGTGGGCTCTGACGTCGCGTCTCTTTGCTCGGAAGCCGCTATGCAGCAAATCCGCGAGAAGATGGATTTGATCGATTTGGACGAAGATACAATTGATGCTGAGGTGCTCGACTCACTCGGCGTGACCATGGACAATTTCCGCTTCGCTCTTGGTGCCTCGAATCCTTCAGCGCTCCGCGAGACTGTTGTTGAGGTGCCCACTGTCACATGGAACGACATCGGTGGTCTCGACAAAGTCAAATTGGAGCTGCAAGAGACGGTGTCATACCCTGTCGAGCACCCGGAGAAATTCTTGAAATATGGGATGTCGCCATCCAAGGGTGTCTTGTTCTATGGTCCACCGGGTACAGGTAAGACACTCCTCGCCAAGGCCATCGCCAATGAGTGTCAAGCAAACTTCATCAGCATCAAGGTAATGTCTCGTTGAATGCTCCATATGTATAAATTAACCGGTGCTGTAGGGTCCGGAACTATTGACCATGTGGTTTGGCGAGTCTGAGGCGAATGTTCGTGATGTGTTTGACAAGGCCCGTGCTGCAGCGCCTTGTGTAATGTTCTTTGATGAACTTGACTCCATCGCCAAGTCCCGGGGTGGATCTTCCGGCGATGCTGGCGGCGCGGGTGACCGTGTCCTGAACCAGATCCTGACCGAGATGGACGGCATGAACACCAAAAAGAACGTCTTCATCATCGGGGCCACTAACCGTCCCGATCAGATTGACAGCGCCCTTCTCCGTCCTGGTCGTCTCGACCAGCTCATCTACATCCCACTTCCCGATGAGCCGTCGCGTCTCTCGATCTTGCAGGCCACCCTCAGGAAATCTCCAGTTGCTCCTAGTGTCGACCTTAGCTTCCTTGCAAAGAATACGCACGGATTCTCTGGTGCTGATCTCACTGAGATCTGTCAGCGTGCTGCCAAGCTGGCGATTCGAGAAAGTATTGAATCTGATATTCGTAAAGCAAGAGAAAAGCGGGAGCAGGAGGACTCTGCGCCGGACGGCGAGGTCAAGATGGAGGAGGATGACGAGGAGGATGACCCTGTCCCCGAAATTACAATGTGAGCCATTGCTGATGTTCTGTGTCTTGCCGTTCGAATTTGTCGCTTACATGGGAATCTAAAGCGCTCACTTCGAAGAGGCAATGAAGTACGCCCGTCGTTCAGTGTCTGACCAAGATATTCGGCGATACGAAATGTTTGCACAGGTATGTATATTTTACCTCCATCCTCTACTACCTTCGAGCTAATTTGAATGTTTAGAATTTGCAACAATCCCGTTCCTTTGGCTCAACTTTCAAATTCCCCGAGGGTGAAGGCCGTCCTCCCGCCGCAGATGGGGCGGCTGCAGGAAGTGGGGGAAACACTGGGTTTGGCGAGGATGCTGCGGATGACGACTTATATGCCTGAGGACCGTTATACTTTTTTTGCCTTGTTGCTTTTTTCATGTATTTGACCATAAGCCAAAATCGTAGAATTTTAACTATTTCGTTGAGCTATCTTTAATCATAGTGGACAAGGGACACACGATGGCCCAGAAGAATGTTAATCAGGAGGAAACGTCCTGGTTAATCAACACCAACAGAACCTAGAGGTTTACAAGATTAACATCAAAATAGAGGCTGTGGTTGGAGAGGACACACTTTTCGTTAAAAAGCCATTGGACATCATCAGCAATTCCTGAGCCATACCATGCTAATGCAGGCAAGTGCTCCGCCGCACGTTGGGCTGTAATTCCATTCGACTTATGGGCAATTTCCACCAAGTGTTGCTCTAAATTCCACACCTCCACCGTTGCAGCAGCGTTCTCTTTCGCCGCGACCATGATGGCAGACAAGAGGGCAGGAAACGTTTCGGCACTTGCACGAATCCGCGTGATGAGCAGTGCGACGGGTAGAGGACGGATGTCCGTTATCCACGTCGCGTATGTAGGTGGACTAACGCCTGGTATAATCACTCCCCATTTTTCGGGTACAGGGATGTCTGGTAATGCAGGAAGGAAGAATCTGGCACGCCTCAGTTGAAATGCAGCAACGCCATTGTCCGGAAGGAAAGTACAACGAATGGATGATTCACCCCGCAGCTGGCTACTCATCAAACATTCTTTAAGGTAGAGAGCGTCTTGCTTCCAAAGCTCGACACAGTCTTGTTCGGATAGCCAGCGCACATCGCTTGGATGTGTGGCAGCAGGATCTGTCGTCCAAATGGTTCCAACTGGACCTGTGAGTTTCCAGCCCCGGTGCTCGAGAGACGGTCCACAAGTCTCATAGTATGTAGGGCCGATGTCGCTCCAGAGAACAGAGAAACAAGCATTCTGGACACCAGGAGGAGGGACAGGAGGGAGACCCCACTCCAACGGAAAAGGAGGAAGCGACCCAGGAGAAGCAAGAACATAGTGCAGGAGTCGCAGCATGTGTCGAGGGTATCCATTTCTACGGTGCTGAGGGGGACAAAAAACAGCAGCGATGCCATACGCGAACGTCTCCACTGGCTCGCGAGAAGCAGGATCTTGAGCAAGAGCATGCCTGCGGAAACTATAAATATTTGATGAATGGGCGGGTCTCTGCTAATGTATCATCATCTATCATATCTCACGTCTCGCAAGCTGACAGGAACTCCAGCGTCTGGGGATTCCTCCTCGGTACAAGGACCCATGTCATGAGACGTCCATCCGTAGCATGTTCGTGTATGTCTAACTTGTCTGCACGTCCCATATACTCCTGCAGATCGAGGCCTCGCCCCCAATGGGCATGGTTCGCTGTTCGACATGCTACAACCTGGCCTTGGGTCAGAACAAGCTTGCGTGCAACGAGCCAATAGGCACCTGTGCAGGAGTGGCAGGGAACAATGACAACTCGTTGAGGTCAAGGATCATGGCAAACCAGTGGAGCGATTCCCATGACCCAACTTTGTTGCTGAGTGTCAACCCAAAAACGAGGCTAGATCTTACATAATCTTACCCAGTTACTTCCATTCCATTTTTATTTTAAGCAGGCTTTGAGTTAGGACTCGCACTGGCAGCGACTCCTGGTCACGTCTACTGGAAATATGTCCTCCGTAGATCTGTCTGACCCCCATATCTCTATGGCACACGATGCCCTTGTGCAAAACGATCCCTTACGATGGTATGTTATGTGGTCGTCTAACTTCCAATTTATCACGGGTCTTGTAGGTTTCTTTTGGCATACGGCAGCAGACCAAATTTGCTCGTTCTATGGGCAAGCGGCACAGGCGATCTGGATGAACTACGTACTCACCTCACGGAGAACGTCTGTTACGGGGTATTTCGAGAACAGACACAAGATAAATTCTTTCACGTCGCGATAAATTATATTCCCGACTCTGTAAAGGGCGTGTGGAGAGGTGAGTTGCAATTATGATCAATTGTTACTGGCCGAATAGCCCATGCTGTGCTGTTCGATAGCTCGTGCGTTGGTCCATGGGAAAGCTGTATCTTCCGCATTTAAGGTGAGTCTTGAGTCTTTGGAAGAAACCACATTCCGCGTACTTATGTTTACGATGCCCAAGGTACATCAAGGTTTGGATGTATCTAATCCTGACCAGGTAACTGTACAAGCAATACGTTCTCTCCTTCGTCTGCCACCCCGTGTACCCCAAAGCGCCACCCCTGTTCCCTTATCTCCCCTGCCAGTTGACAGTTCCAATATCCTCTCCATTACTAGGAAGTCTGTGCCGGAACTTCACTCTGATTCGCTGTCATCATCTCCACCCCGGAGACGTCCCACCAGCCCACCATATGATGCTCGACCCCCTTTTTCGTCCCTGCTACCCACGCAGCCCCTACCTGCAAAGAAGCAGGCTCTTCCCTCGATTGATACCTCATCGCCCTCCGCTAGGAATGGTCCTTCATCCTCAACCATTCCTTCTTCGGCTACCGGTCTAAATACGCCTCTCGCAAAAATTTCTACTGCACTTCTCTCCAGATCAGTAACAAATTCGACCCCGTCTCAGTCGCCACTTGCTGTTTCTCCAGTGCCCGTTCGATCTGGTAACTGGTTCCACACAACGGATCCTCCGCTCAGCCCACAACATGCATCACGGCTAGAAAAACCGGAGCCCCCCCTCCCCACTCTCCCGTCTCCCTCCAATCTCGGGGACGATGTTCAAGATGCAGAGTGGGCATCGCTCAGCTCAGAAGGGCATGCAGTCTTGTCTCATATAGGGTCAATACCGGACTCCAGTTCCGTGGCCTCGCTTCACACTTCCGATCGCGCTCCTTCGCCTGTACCTCCATCGCCCTCCCACAACCCCCATGATAGTCGCCTTCCCACACGACCTACTGACCGACAATTTAATCATCCCGTTGATGGCCTCCCTGTCACGTCCCTCTCCTCACCTCCAACCGCCTCTAAGGTCATCGATCACACCGACACGGATCAATCAGCCGCAGAGGACCCAGCAAGTTTTCCCGTGCCGAAGCAAGTACGCTCGAGGTTCCAAGAGCGAGCAAAGTCGCCAGCGGATGAGGAGGAAGAGAGGAAACTGCTAGTGTTGGAGGAGGAACGACGACGACGTGCAGTGGAACGTGCGAGACGAGAGAAAGAGGCGAGAGAAGCGGAAGAAGCTCGTGAACGGGAATTCGAAATGCGTAAGGAGCAAGACAAAAAGAGGAGGTTAGAAAGTGCTAGAAGAGCGGAGGAACGA
The DNA here is from genome assembly GCA_015179125.1 of Gautieria morchelliformis. NCBI lineage: Eukaryota > Fungi > Basidiomycota > Agaricomycetes > Gomphales > Gomphaceae > Gautieria > Gautieria morchelliformis. The sequence continues at coordinate 42,630 of WHVA01000045.1, forward strand.
CGCGCTGAACAGAAACGCCAACAAGAAGAGGAAAAAGCACGCCAGAAAGCTGAGAAGGAAAGAAAGGAGATGGAACTCCAGCAGAGAAGAAGCCATATTAAACAACGTTTCGAGAAGCAGGCGGGAATGGATCTTCTTTCGGGATTCATCACTCTAGAGTCGTCTAGTAGCTGGAAACGCAGGTACTATCGACTTTCAACTGAAGACTGGAATTTCTTCAAGAGTGACGAAGCGAGCAGTTTTTCCATGACTCCTGGCAGTTTGACCTGACATTACTCATTCAGGACACTACCGTACCGGTATACGCAATTGAGCTCGGTCGAGTGCGTGCACTCCGAGAATGGCATGAAGGCTATGATGAACTTGAAGCCATACCCAATAGCTTTGCGGTCGAGCTCAAAGACGATTCACCTTGTTTATTCTTTGCAGATTCTGCGGAGGACAAAGTAAGTACATAGTCCAACCGCCCCCGCTTTTTCTAAGAATGTGCTGCTTCTTGTTGACCTGTTCGTAATTATAGGAAATTCTTTTGGGGCTCTTGAACCAGGCAGCGGGTCTGTAACTACAGTCCACTTGCCACAGATCTGGCACGTTATGTTGTCTAGGTTCCTGCACGCGTCGCTGCAATGCGGTGCCATTGGTCTGATTTTTTATTTGAAGGATTGTTATAGCGTTACCTATCATCCAACAATTGTATCCACCGACATCATACAATATTTTCATATCATTTGCATTGGATGAATACCCCACAGATGTTTACTACGCTGGCAGTTGGCTCGAACTTCACTGCAGAATCACGGAAAGGTAAGTCGTTAATTTTCATCAAACTGAATGATGATACAAACATCTGAGACGCCAAAGACAAAATGAAATGGGGTTTGTGGATACAAATCGAATGCAATGTGTCTGGTGATGGAGGAGCTTGATGATACATCAATGGGTGCGTATACTACGATCGAATGAACGGGGGGTATCACTGGTGGCCGCTGAGCGACATTTGGGAATACCCGAACCGATTGAGATTCCAAAGTCGGTATGCAGGAAAGAATCGGTACTCGAAGGTTCTGAGAAAGGGGCTTGGGGAGAGCTCAAACCAACTTGAAAATGCCCTGTCCTAGCTCCTTGGGGGTCACCTGCAAGCGTTCGAGATGATTCTGTGCCAGGAAAAGAATCTGGCATGCCCTCAAAACCCTGTGGAGAAACAGGCTGAGCTGCAGGTCCGTGAATGTCCGTGAATGTCCAATGACGGCGTGGAGTCATTACTTCTGAGGACACCGAAGGCGGCAAGGCCGGAGAAGCTGTTGATGCGGCCACAGATCCAGGCCCAAGCTCATGTTCAACTACACTTCGCGAAGATCCTCTCTCTTGCAGCACACCCCTCGGCTCCAGACCATAAGCTCCCTCTTTCGAGGTAATGATCGTGGATTGTGTGTGGGGAGGCAGGTAACGTGCTATACTCGGAGATGCGTAGTTCTCTATAAACACAGCACGGGAGATGGGCGGACGACGCGGAGATCGAGGGTCTGTCGAACAATCGCCACGCGAGTGGTCCACTGGTGGTGGTGGGACCGTCAGTGTCCGGGCGTCTTGTCCATCCTTCAGACCTAGATTGCAATCATACATATTTATTTCTGAATCAATCATAGTCCCGGGGGGTTGCGTGAGCGCCGGGGAAAGAGTCAGATGCGGATCGACAGGCGTGTCCAGACTGAACGTCGTGAAGCGTCGTGGTTTCTCTATTTCCTCCTGATGTGCCTCATGATCGTTGGATCTGACATGCTCAGGGGTCCATTGAGATGAGGCTGCTGACCGAAAGGAAGACGATGGCATCAGCGGAGGTTGGTGGCGGGTCGAGGGCGGGGTATGTGCGTTAAAATGAACGGGCGACACTCCCTGAGACACAAGTAAGCCTGGATTTCCTTTTGCTATAACACAGTTTCGCGAGTCCTGTCGTTCCTTTTCCGTATCATCGACAGGGCCAAGCTCCTCCCCAGCTGCGACAGCTCCAGTAGGCTTTCGCAAGCATTTATGTCCCAGAAGGCTCCAAAGCATCAAGATAGACAAGTTCGCAGCCACAGATCCTGCAATAGCTACGCCTACCAGGGTAGCTGTGGGCAGCTCAATGAATCTTCCCTCGGTGATCTGAGGCGAGGCAGTTGGTAGGGAGCTTAGATCACTATTGGCCGCCGGAGTTGATGACCCTTTCGATAGGACTGCACAGATGTTTCCGGAAATTGGAGAAGTCGTAGAAGCTGCAAAAGTTGACCAGTGCATAGGCAAATAGGGCGTGTTTATGGCTATATGCGCCTGACTCGTTCCAGTATCAGATGATGTTGCCGATGACATAGGCTTGGTGTGTTTTCCTATGATATCTGTTACTGGTTCTGTGGTGAGAGGCTTGCATGCCTGTTGGGTTTCACTTGTAACGACCTTGGCCAGCCTGAGAGCCGATTTTGGACGTGTGAACGCGGCGTGATTATGTCGATGCCGATGGTTTGCATGGGAATTATTCGAAACTTCACGGTTGAATTTTGAAGAGGACGTCGACTCTGGAGCGTGAAGAGGGGAGGCAATTGCGAGCTCAAACTTGCCAACGATGAACGGGAAGACCAGCAAGATAAAAAAGAGAGTACAGTGGGTATGTGTTTGCATTGAGAGATATGGTGTTGATGTTGTACTGAAAGATGTGGTTGCTTGTACGGCCAACTTCCGTCGCGAAGAGGTTACCAGGAAAATGAACATCACGTGACCGTGACCGCGACGCGTCAAGAGGTATTCGAATTCGCAGCATTCGATGCATGTCTATAGAAAAATATTCCAGACAGGCGACAAAATGGTGCTTTAATGTATCTATGACAAGTACACCTTGTATTCTCATCTGTTCCTCTCATCTGATCCTTGTTTCACTTTCTCAAGCGCAGTCACACCGTCGGTCTTCTCGTCAAATCCAAAGAAAGGCAAATCCAATAACAACCATCTCTTCACCTGGTCAGGAAGCGGTCGATAAATGGCTGGAGGCAGGGGCAAGAGGATTGATGTGGAGCGGAGATATTCTTTATAAGCTTTCCACGCGCCAGGATATTTATCTTTGTTGGAGGGTGCATAAGTGAGGAGATAAAATCTTTCAGCGGTGGGCTTTTCAGCAGTGGGGACGCCAGAACCGAAGAGTAATAGGCTGTAAGAATATCAGAGAGGGAGGGCAGGTAGGAAGATTCTTCGCACATGGTAGTAAAGAGGGGAGAAGTTATGGCGGCATACTGCGCGCGTTTCGCACCGCCAGTCAAACTACCATCGGTGCTCGGAGACAGGCATAACATCCAGATCCCCCACCAGCACACAATTTCCCCGAAGTATGGAGGATGGCGACTCCAAGCCCAAATGCCCATCTACAGATTTGTCATTAGTCGTCAACAGGCTAGACATAATTTCATATCATACAGTTGGGGGCTGATCTTTGGGCGGCTTCGACGACTTAAACCGAAACTACAGAGGACATCGATTAAGGTAACAAGTATCACTCGGGTTACGCTGACCTTCTGGACGTCTGCGACAGACTCGATCACCCAGCCAATGACCCATAGTGTGATACCAGCGATATCACGGCCAGTGCCAAAAGATGGATTAGAACCGCCATGCGAGGTGTCGGAGACTGCGGGGGAATTGAGAACTGTCACAGGCAGAGAAACCGCCCAGACCTGCACATACTATGAAGTCAGGCCGACTGACTATTTTGAATAACAGGTACTTGCCCATAAGATTTGTCCTGAACAAGTAGAGGAAAATAGCTTATAAATATGATAATAGACAAATCATCGCGCATACCTATCCAGAAACCTTGTAATGGAACACTTATAGTTAGACGCTGGCTGGGTCGGCAGGTGGAACGTACCTAAAAATTTGAAGAAATGCGATCGAATATTATCGAAACGTGTGTCACTCCCTGTTTTCAATACACGGAAAAGAAGGAACCCTGTTCATGGATAGATAAATTCAAACGTAGATTTCAAAACTTTAAAACAGCGCCCACCTGCTAGACGGATTGCCCAGACCATTACAAAGACGCTAGCGACGATACTACGCGTATGAAACGTGCCCCCGAAGCATAGAGTGATGAATGCTAAACCGGGGGGCAATATAGCCAGGACCACGGATTATTAATTATTGAGATACCTAGAATGAAAAAGTTCGAGCCTGTTGATCTCGTTCGGGTAAAGGTCGGATTTATGCTGCCAGGGTCATACCTCCGGTGAAGTCTGTTATTTTGTCAAACTTGCGAGAACCATTGTTGATAGGTGAGTTGAACCGGCAGTAGTCGTGCACACCTGAAAAGACCAGGCTATGAAGAAGCCTAAAAGCTGATAGACTGTCGTGATAAGAATAGTGATCGCAAGGTAGTACTGGTCAAGGACATGGACGACCATTGTTGAGAGGCACTCGTATGGCAGCGACGAGATGTTGTCGCGTGAAGATGAATATCGCTCGAGTAAGCGTAAGCAGTTCAACCGTACAATGGGGCCAGCCACGCAGGAAGTTAAATTGGCTAGAATGGTTCAAGCAGGAGTTACTTGATAACGTGGGCTGGGAAACACTGTCCGGTATGTCGTTCTTGCCAAAGCGGATCTTTCATATACAAGCTCCGACCCTCAGACGCTGTTCTCTTCTCCCTTCCCCCCATCACCCCCTCCCAAACATTTTAGACAAAACATCAGTTTTCGTTCTTCCGTTTCTCTTTCACCATACATCGTAATATGTCAAATGCATCATTAAACGGATCCACTGGTCTGGAGAACAAATTCTGTAGGCGCCATCGAAATTTTCGAAAATTTTTCGCAGCGAAACCTCATCATAATGCTTTTAGCTGGACTCGGAGTCAACGGTGAACGTTCTGCTTACGTTCCCCCGCATCTTAGAGGAGCGCAGCGCGCACCTCCACCACAAGCCAACGGGTACGCTCCAAATGGCTCACTCATTTCTTTTGGGCACTCATCGCTTGTCCTTAGGAACGGCTGGGCTGAACCCCGCGCCACTCCTTCACCCTCTAGAGGTGGAGGTGGATGGGGTGATATGTCACGAGGAACCAACGCCGCCGATCGCGCCAGTAGCGGCTTTGGAGCCCCCCGTCGCGGCGGGGGCCACGATTGGACGGCGGTAGGTGGCGGCGGCTCCAACTGGGCTTCTCGTGCTGCTGCAGGCGAAGGCAGTTGGAAAGATGGTAAACATGTCATCGGGCAGTCTAATCCGCGACTCGAGAAGGAGCTATTCGGCGATGCCAAAGACCCCTCTACAACCCATACCGGCCTCAATTTCGAAAAATATGATGATATACCCGTAGAAGCCACCGGTGCGAACGTACCCGAGCCTGTCGTTTCATTCACGAGTCCCCCGCTTGACCCCCTTCTCCTCGAGAATATAAAGCTGGCTCGATACACTACCCCGACCCCTGTCCAGAAATACTCTATTCCTGTAGTTTTGACCTCCAAGTCCGATCTTATGGGGTAAGTATTTCTTCGTACAAGCGTCGATCCGCTGCTGATACATATCCCAGATGCGCTCAGACTGGATCCGGCAAGACGGGAGGATTCTTGTTCCCCATTCTTTCTTCAGCGTTCTCTACCGGTCCTAGAGCCCCTCCTTCGGACAACGGGCTGCGCCGCAAGGCATATCCTACGACGCTTATCCTGGCTCCCACTCGCGAGCTTGTCAGTCAGATCCACGACGAGGCGCGCAAGTTCGCATATCGCTCTTGGGTTCGCCCGGCCGTGGTGTACGGTGGCGCAGATATTAGCATGCAGCTCCGCCAGATCGAGCGTGGTTGCGATCTGTTGAGCGCCACGCCTGGTCGCCTGGTCGATCTTATCGAACGTGGCCGAATCAGCCTGGCCAATATCAAGTACCTCGTGCTCGACGAGGCGGACCGTATGCTTGACATGGGGTTCGAGCCCCAGATTCGTCGCATCGTTCAAGGCGAGGACATGCCTGAGACGGATGTTCGCCAGACACTCATGTTCAGCGCCACGTTCCCACGGGATATGCAAATGCTTGCGAGGGATTTCCTGAAGGACTACATATTTCTCTCCGTCGGTCGCGTTGGCTCCACGTCGGAAAACATCACGCAGAAGATCGAATACGTAGAGGATGGCGATAAGCGCTCAGTCCTGCTGGACATTCTCGTATCCGAAGGCAAAGCGGCTCTTAACGGTCTCACGCTTGTCTTTGTGGAGACGAAGCGCATGGCAGACATGCTGTCGGATTTCTTGATGAACAATCGCCTCCCTGCCACGTCTATCCATGGTGACAGGACGCAACGCGAGCGCGAGCAGGCACTGGATACGTTCCGCAAGGGCAAGACGCCTATTCTCGTCGCGACGGCGGTCGCTGCGCGTGGACTCGACATCCCCAACGTAACGCACGTGATCAACTATGATCTGCCATCGGACATTGACGACTACGTGCACCGCATCGGGCGTACCGGGCGTGCGGGCAACACGGGTCTCTCCACGGCGTTTTTCAACAGAGGGAACCGCAACATCGTGCGCGAGCTCGTCGAGCTGCTGCGCGAGGCGAACCAGGACATTCCCCAGTGGCTCGACACGGTAGCGCAGGAGGCGTCGTTCTCCAGCAGCTTCCGCGGGGGCGGCAGGGGCTACCGCGGTGGTGCACGCGGACGCGGCGGCACGCGCGACTTTAGGGCGTCCGGCGGCGGCGGCGGGCACAGCAGTGGCGGCGGTGGATATGGCGGGCGAAGCGGCGGCTATGGCGGCGGCGGGGGTGGCTGGGGCGGAGGCCCGCAGGCTCAGTATGGCGGCGGTGGCGGGGGCGGAGGAGGAGGCCAATCATGGTAGGTGCAACTGCGTTACAGGGGTTCATTATTTTTAATTCCGTTGCAGGTGGTGATGCTATGCTACCCAATACACCTAATGAAGATTCCAAAAGACTGTTAATGCGACCCGTCGTCTTGTCATCCGTTTCGTCCTGTCCGCCTTGTCCGCCGTTTCATCATGCCTTCTTGTCCTCGCCTTTGCGCTGCTCGCAGTTTTTGTCTCATGCATCGTTCGTTTGACTACGCATTTTCTCCCTCTTGGGTGGCCCTACCATTATTCGTCTTGCTTTTCTCGTATTTGCATTCATAGACGGCGTATGGCCACACGCATCATTCTGTTCGCTGCACGGTGTATTATCATCGGGCGGCGAATATTTTCGTCGGACCGCATCGAGACAATCGTATAGAGCATCGCAATCATGTAACCTAGTCATTACTTTTCCTCTCGTCGATTTTTATTTAGAAGGTGCCGCAGTCACGCGGGATCAAAAAAAAAAGTGCCGACCCTATGTATATTGGCCACACGTCAGCAGTTGCGCAACGTTGTGATCTCTTTCCACGACACCGATTACGCCACACTGTACGTACTCTTTTCTTTCCAAACCATCAAGACTACATACAGCATGTATCGAGGGACATCGCCTATATTCGACGTACCAGAGTTCCCTCCGTTGCGGAGGGTGAAGCCGCTCCCTAAACGAAGACGCACGTCCGGAGAGGGCGTGGCCCCCGCAGACACGGTGGGGTTCACACCGGTGCTGCCCGCGGACGGGCCCGTGGACATGACGGCGTTTGGGCTGAACCTGCCACTGCCACCGTACTACATGCCCATGTTCAGCGGGGTGCAGGAGATGTTCCGGATGAGCGAGCAGCACGAGGCGGCGCTGGGGTACCCGGGGAGGTTCGCGGTGCCCGTGGGGGCGGGGACGAGGAGGAGCACGGCGACGGGGACTACGTGGACCACCTGCAGCAGCCGGGGAACACGAAAAAGAGGAAGGTGCCCGCGGCGCACCACGGGGCGGGGGATGCGCCGGCGTCGCCGATCACCGCGCTGGAGGGCGAGGAGCTGGACGAGCACGGGCAGCTGGTACCCGTTGCGGCGGGTGGCGGGGGCGATGGCGTCGAGGCGGGGAACGTGCTGCCGGCGGCTGCGGCGGCGGGGGCGGCGGTGCCGCTGCGGAAGAACCGGAGCTCCGCGGCGACGCTGGCGGGGCTGCAGCACAAGGAGCTGCTCAAGACGCGCAAGCGGCAGCTGGCGGCGGTTCTAGGGGCGCTGTCGCACGGGGACACACTCGCACTCGACCAGGCACTGTCGGCGCGGTACTCGAGCATGGTGGCGCCGCCGCGCCGCGGGGAGACGTACGAGCGGCCGCTGCGGCGGTGGGGGCAGCGGCGGACGACGGGGTTGACGCTGCTGCCCGCGCCGGCAGGGGATGGACCGCAGGTGCCGTCGACGGAGTTCACGTTTGCGTGTCCTAGTCCCAGTGAGTGATCGATCTTTGGATGCGGGGCAGGTCGCTGATGCGGTGGGGCGGCAGCTTCTGAACGGCTGGTCTCAACGCGGGAGGAGGTCGCGGTGCTGCACGCGCGGTTCGAGGCGGAGCTCGCGCGACAGGCGGCGAAGGCGGCGGAGGTGGCGAAGCAGGGCGCGCAGACGGCGGAGGGCGGGACGGTCGCGAAGCGGGGCCCGCGGGAGCAGCGGGCGCGGAGTGCGGGGACGCCGCCTGCGCCGAGCGCGAACACCGGACAGGGCGATGCGGCGGGCGGCGGCGGGGCCAAGACGCGCACGGCGAAGAAGAAGAAGCGGTCGGCACTCGCGAACGCGTCGAACCCGCACCACCTGCGCAACTACGTGCCGTCGCGGATGCCGCACACGGGGCCGGCGACGGGGGTGCAGGCGGCGGGGGCGGGGAACGCGAGCCTGGTGAGCCCGGCGCCGGTGCGGTTCCTCGCGGCGGAGATCGCGCCGCGGCGGGGCAAGAAGACGACGGGGGCAGCGGCGGCGGCGACGGCGACGGGGCCGGCGGAGGAGGAGTGGATCTGCGCGCTGTGTGAGTACAATCTGTTCTACGGGGCGGACGCGGCGTTCCGGCGCGCGGTGCGGAGCCGGAAGAAGATCCTGGTGCGGCGGCGCCGAGCACGTGAGCGGGCGGCGGCGGCGGCGCGGGGGCAGAAGACGGGTGCGGCGCGCGCGGAGCCGGGCGGCGGGGACGTCGACGGCGACGCGGAGGGCGCGGGCGGGGACGGGGACGGGGGCGGTGCGGGGGCTCAGGCCGGTGGGGCTCTTAAGCGAGAGCGCGATAAGCATGGGGGCGTGTAGTTACATGCTGTGCCTGGCTCGTGATATAGAAAATTGATCCCGATGGGGCTGCGCCGTCAACGGCGCGGTGTACATAACCTGAATCCTATTAAGTATTAAATCTGCGCGCCTCACACCATGTCATGACCAGCGAGCGATGTCCCTCCCCGCACCGCGACAGCGTCCCCTACGACTCCATCCACGGCGCGCTCGGTGCCCGCCGCGACATGTCGGACCCGCGCTACGCGTATCCCCCGTACCCGTACGACCCCCACGCCGTCTATGCGCCCCCGCGCATGCGCACCCCCGTCGTCCCGCCCGCCGTCCCCTATCTCCCCCAGTATGCCCTCCCCTCAGGCATGCCCGCCCCGTCCTGGGCCCCGCCCTATCCGTACCCGCTCTCCCCCACAGACGCGTCCGTCGGCTCGCTCGTCCGCGGCGACCCCGCCCACGCCCCAGACCCCAAGGGCAAGCAGCGTGCACCCGTCTCCCCCATCCCGCAGCGCGCACCCGCGTCCCCCGTCCAGCAGCGCGCCTCGCCCGCCCCGCAGGAGCCGGACTATCATAAGGTCAGAACGACCCTCCATTCTCGTCGCCTGCCCGCTTGCCGACGCCGTTCTGGCCCAGGTGTCCCAGACGTACCGCGCGATATTCGACGATGTGTCGCACCCCCCTGCGCTCCACCACCCGCAGCCCTCGGGCCTGCCGGACCATGTCCTCGCCCGCATCCACGAGTGTGCCCTCGAGGGCGTCAGACACTTCGTCCCCCCGCCCCCGCCTCGCTTCCCCACCCCGCTCCGGCACACCCCGGCCAAACGATTCGTGCCTCCCTACGTACGTCCCCACGTCTCTCCTTGCTCCATGGCCTGATCCCTGCCCAGCGCCCCCACGGCCAGCCCGCCGAGACCCAACACTGCATGGGCTGTGGTGCGACATCGACGCCAGAGTGGCGCAGGGGGCCCCTAGGTATGTGTCCCGCATGCCCTGGCAACCCGCGTGCTCACCGCTCCCGCAGGGCCCCGGACGCTCTGCAATGCCTGCGGCTTGGTGTACGCCAAGCTGGTAGGCACCACCACCCGCTGCCTGTGCGTTGCTCACCGCATTCCCCCTCTAGATCAAAAAGCGACGCCCGGGAGGCAGCAAGCCCGCCAGGGCGCGCGAAGGCACGTCGTCCCACGCCCGCGAGGGCATGTCGTCCATCGCCCGCGAAGGCACGTCCTCCCACGCCCGCGACGGGCCGTCCGGCCTTGCGGGGACTGCGCCAGGGGTGTTTATCCACGACTTTGCAGCCATTGCGATCGCACAGGGGCAGCCCCGTGCCGCGGAGCACGACGACGACGAGCGGGACGGCGCGGCACACGCGGCATCGAGCCCGGAGGCGGAAGGGAGCGACGACGGCTCGTTCGAAGATCACTCTGCGCACGGCCCTCGGCAGGAGGACCGCGACTAGAACCATTCCACCATTCCACTGCATATACTATTGGGTCTTCGCATAAGATACGCTACTATCACACATGGTGGGCTCGCCATGCTACTCTCTCGCTACACTACTTTCGGGGCTTTAATACCATACTGTACCGAGTGCACTCATTCCTGTCTTCTGTGTAAAATCCTTCACTGTATACATAACGTCCTCAAGGTTCTGCTATTCCTGTCGGCGCCCCGGTCCTCGCCAATACAGGGGCTATCGTTGGCACTCAGGGCTGCCCATAACGATACGGTTATCAACCGGCATAATGCGAGTATCCCCATAGGTCCCGGCCGGCCCTGATGCGCTACTATGGGGACCATGATCGAGGAAAGCCTAAAGCGAGAAGAGAAGCCTCGCTGCTTCGGCTTCTTAGGGCCCCGCCGGACGCCGCGTTGGGATCACCGGTCAACAAGTAGATCACGCCGAGCGAGGTAGAATATCTGGCGACTGCCTTTCTGCCTTATTTTTGGGTCCTCCATCAGGCTACTAGACACCGCCACAATCATACTTCCTCAATTCTTTCGTCTTCCGAGAGCGCTAGATCCAAACTGTCATCTTCTCCTTCATCTCCTTTCAATAGAATCACCAGCCGTTCTACGTGTTCCGAAATCTTCGGGCTTCTCTTAGCCAGCAGAATCTCCGCTGCCCCACACGGCTCACCTTGTCAACGTGCTCCTCCGCATGCATCGCCCGCACGATCTCATACGTGCCGTGCCTGCGTAGATAGTCGCGACCCCATCGCGTGGTGCACAGCAGCAGCAGCGTCTCCACGTGCATTAGCCGCAGTGCGCTGTCAGGCTCCCGTCGTTTCGTCGCCGGGAGGAACTGCAGGGCTGCAGGCAGCTTCTCCTGATCCTGTTTCACTTTAGTACGTGTCTTGATCCAAAGTGCGACTAGCCACCTCAAGTTCAAACTCCTCTGGTCCGGCGAGCGGCAGCAGGATCGCAGGCAGTATATTTACTCCCGGCGCGGACGTCGCTGATGGGGGTACGGTCACCTGAGTATCGTCTGACGTGAGAAGTGCCCGATGTGCCCGTGCGTGGAATGCGCAGTTTCTGCTAACTTCAGTGCAAGAGTCGCAACACATAATAAAAGAGGACCGACTTGATGACAGATGCGACACCGCCCCGCCGGATCGTATCCGCATACTCAGTGAATGCAATCAGCTTCGATATCGGGTACTCCGTGTTGGACGTCTGAGTGTCGATCGTGGCAGACAATGTATTTGCGGAGCTTGGTGTGAGAAAATATAAACGGCCCAAGGGCGTCTGCCACAGCCGCTGTCAGCACGAAACGCACGTCACACTAGGTCAATGTCGCGCACCGCACTGAGGTTGGCAAAGACGCTGGACAGGAAATGGAGTTGTCCCTTCCTTGTCGCGATTGCCGCCACGTTGTCAGACTCGACCTTGGCGCTCGATGCGAACGCGTCTATGAGGAGCGGTAACGCTGGCAGATCCACCGTATCGCCTTGCGGAGAGCATGATGATCCTATCGGCGACGTCCCCGATCTGGACTGCACGGGATAAAACCCGCAGCTCAGCGATGCGTCCCGCACCACCGGGATTTTCATCGACTGAACGGCGGCGCATGCCCCGCGGTGCGCGGTGAGGTTCGAGAGCAGCATGGCTGCAAGGTCCGCGAGCACGGACGGCGGGTGCTGCGCGGCGCAGGCTCATGAGCGGCAGCACCGTGTGACGACGGGATAGCAGAACTGACTAGGATGTACGAGACGAGGAAGGCGAGGAACGACGGCTCGGACAGCGTGCGCGCCCAGGGCGGTGTGTCGGAGAGGTTGACGAGGGCGCGGAACGCATCGTGCGCGGTAGCCTGCGGGGAAAAGCGTGCTCAGACGGGCCAGGCCCCGCAAAACGGCGGGACACATGCCAGCTGGTCACGACAAAGCAACTTCAGGTCTCGCGCGAGCTCCGTATCCGTAGTGCCTTCAGAGCGGAGGCCGCCGCCGTTCCCCATCCCAGCGAGAAAGATCCCGCGGTGGGCAGCGTCGGCAGGCGTGTGTCCGACCAGGCTCTCCAGCGCGACTTGTCTGACTTGCGGATTCCGGTCATGTAAGAAAGGTAGAAGCTGTGAATGTTGGAAGTATTATACCATTGTAATAGTTGGAGCAACCTCACCTCTTGCAGCTGGGCATCCATAACAGGAAGTGCGAGTGGCGCCAGGGTTGAATCTCCACTCCGACTCCCGCTCGCACAAAGTTGCTGTGAGGTGTTCAATGGCGCTCTCTTATAATCAACCTCGGTTTGCACAGAATCTTCTTTCTAAATATAAGAAGTCCTCCCCGTCGTTTACAATCAATTTGTACGATGATCACTGGACGCTGAACAAAGGCCCAAGCAAGTTTCTCTACACGCAGCCGGTGTCGGTGGGTGCAGCTATCCCGTTTGCTTCTTGTTCACGGAGGCAGCGTTTTCAAAGGGCCTGCTGGATGAAGTGCGCGCGTTGCGGATACCCGTGGACTTCATCGAGATCTTCGACATGGCCCAGCTCCCGTATTACGAAGGTGCCACTACTCGTGCTATTGCTACAATTAGCTGCTAATTCAATGCTTCCGTAAAGGATGCATGATCGTCGAATCTATAGATCATAGGAAGCCTCAGCAGCACGCTCAACAGTCCGCCGCGAAAGAGCCCGAGTGTGTACGGGTGGTTCTTCAGCCCACCGCCGAGTCTCTCTATGCAGACCTCTGCCTGTTGAACGCCAAGAGCGGCAATAAGTGGACCGACCGTGAGGCTCTTGAAATCGAATCGAAGATATTGGTATGGTATTCCTCCGAATAATGTTTTCCGCTTTCCGATGTCTAATAATGGATCGCAGAACGCAACGTGTCCGCCTCTCTGTCTCGACCCGGACATAAACCTCACGCGGATCGTGAACACCGTGATCCGGGCATCGACTCCATCCGACTCGGTGGTGTTGAAGCGCAAGCAAGTCCACGAGCCCGAGGAGGATGAGAACGACAGGGCCAAACGTGCGAAGCTCTGGTCCCAGTATATGCATCCACACAAGGGAAAACCCTCATCGCAAGCGTAAGCAGCGAACCCCGTTCTTGTCGCCCACGGTGTGCTGATATCTACCTATATTAACAGTCGGCCGCGCTCTATGTTCGACATCTTGAATGAGATTGCTAAGAAAGATGAGAAGGGCGTGTACTCGTTGAAGTGGAAGCCGCCGCCAAAGAACGAAACGACATCGTATCAACCGCAGGGCCAACCGCAGAGTGGCCCGGCATTCGCGCCGCCCAGTGCCACATCCGGAACACCTGCGTCCATGCCGTCAACCCTACCTCAAGAGGATCAGAAGCCCAAGAAGGCGATGCCGATGCTGAAGAAGCCAGACACTGCAGACTTGCCAGCCCCAGCGGTTCCTGCCGTCAAAGGAAAGAAAAAAATCGTCACAAACGCAAACATACCTGCAGCAGCTCCGTCTCCAGTTCCCGAACAGCGGAATGTAGGGCCTGTCGCTCCGGGTCTAAGCAGAACTACCGTTGATGCAACCGCCATTGCGGCGAAATCGCCTCATCCGCCTCCGCCGTTTCCCCTGCCCCAGCCCTCCGTCAGCCCCCGTCCGCCTGGGCACGCAACTGCCGCGCCCTCTGTTACTGGCAACGGTCAGAAGAAGAGAGGTGTTCTCAAGAAACCAGAGGATCAAGCAGTGCAGCCTCCAGCTCATCCGCAGCCTCAACAGCCGAACTCAATGGTAAGGGATAGTAACTTCTATGCTTGTCCGATACGATTCATTCATGCAGCAGGACTCACAGACGACTCCTTGGCAGCCTCCCGTACCTTCCGCACAGTATTTATCACAACCGCCTCAGAAGAAACCGCAGCCTGCGCAACAGGCGCAGCAGGGCTCGCCTTTCCATGCTCACACCCCTGTGGCGGGCTTCGCAAATAACAATGGTTATCCGCAGAATGCGGCGTACAAAAATACAGGCGGTATGGCCCCCAATCCTAGTCTAAATCCTAATCGCGGCAGTCCGATGGCCCACAACCTGCCACTCCTCTCGCGGGATCCTTTGCCCTCGCATTCGCAAAGCCCGCGTCTGCCATCGCAGCAGCCGCAGCCCCAACAGCCGTCTGCGGCGCCCCAACACCCGATGGCACATCCCAACCACCAGTACAACATGCATTTGCAGCAGCAGCAGCAGCAGCAGAATCGCTATAACACCACGATGCAGGCCCAGCAAGGGCATCATCCACAGCCGATGACGCAGCATCATACCCAACCGACGAATGCAGCCCGTGGTGCACCAGGGCAGCACGACCCGTCACAACCCATGATGCACCCGCAAATGCAATATAACCCGATGGCGTTCCCGTATCAGATGCATATGCAGGGCATGATGAATGGTGTGCGGATGGCGAATTTGCCTGGTGGACAGGGTGCTGCTGGGGGTCAGTACATGCCTGCACCGGCATGGCGAGTCCCTCCTGGGCGAGGTGGTCCTCCGATGACCACGATCCCAATGCATAACCCGCAGTTTCAGCAACAGCAACAGCAAATGATGGCCACGATGAATAGAGTTCAGCAGCAAGGCCCTCAAGGTCAGGGACGATAGATACCCAGTCTTATATGTACTTATTTGTATTACATACTCGTGATATTTTAAAGTCCGCTTAATTGGAAATAAGACCGTGTCCAATTGTCCACTTGACAATGATGGACGCGACAGGTGTGTTTGTTATTTTATCTTGGAGACGATGGACTTATGTCTGTATATGTGCAGCGATACTGTCGGTATATGACAAAAGCAATCTTTTAGAGCTGGCACAAGGCCTTCACGCCGTTGGCGTCCGTCTATTAGGTTCAGGAGGTACAGCCAAAAAAATCAGAGATTCTGGCATCCCCATTGAGTAGAGGACGCCATGCTTCTTGCCTCGACTTGTTTAATCGTGTCCTAGGGACGTCGCCGATATCACGAGGGCACCGGAGATGCTGGGTGGCCGTGTCAAGACTTTACATCCGGCGGTCCATGGCGGTACGTGTTTTTATGATGACCGTGGCCTACTCACTATCTATCCTGCGCTTATCAAGGAATTCTTGCACGCGACATACCGTCGGACCAACAGGATCTCAAGGCCCAGGGCATTGCACCCATTTCAATCGTGGTGTGCAACCTGTATCCCTTCGAAGACACCATATCGAAGGCGACTGCCACTTTGCCGGATGCGGTAGAAGAGATAGATATTGGCGGAGTGACGCTTCTGCGCGCCGCCGCCAAGAACCACGAGCGTGTCTCGGTGCTGTCCAATCCGACAGATTATGCGCCGTTTCTCGCCGCGTGGAAAAAGGGTCACGGCGATGTTGGACTCGATATGAGGCGATCCCTGGCACTGAAAGCATTCGAGGCTACCGCCTCGTACGATGAAGCCATTAGTGGTTATTTCAGACAGCAGTTCGCTTCTGCTCATCTGGGTGATCAGTTGGCTGGTCCCGTTCAGTGTCTTCCTCTTCGGTATGGCGCCAACCCGCATCAGAAGCCAGCACAAGCATATGTCTCGAACGGGGAGCTGCCCTTCAGAGGTACCACCTCGCCAAGTCTAAGCTTTCCGTGTCTGATCGCCCTTGTGTTTGCAGTGCTCGCCGGTTCTCCCGGATACATCAACCTTCTGGACGCTCTTAACTCCTATGCTTTAGTTACCGAGCTCCACGAGGCTCTTGGGCTAGCTGCGGCGGCATCCTTCAAACATGTGTCCCCTGCAGGCGCTGCTGTGGGCATTGAGCTTAATGAGACGGAAAGGAAAGTTTATGGCGTGGATGACCTGAAGGACCCCCTGACCCCTTTAGCCACCGCCTATGCACGTGCACGAGGTTGGCTTCCAAACTTCTATCTGAGCGTTACTCTGATCAGCTTTCAGGCGCAGACCGGATGTCGTCCTTCGGCGATTTTATTGCCCTTTCTGAGCCCTGTGATATTGCAACGGCACGTATAATCTCCCGTGAAGTATCCGATGGTATAATCGCCCAAGGATACTCCCAGGAGGCGCTGGACCTACTCAAGAAGAAAAAAGGCGGCAAGTACACTGTTTTGCAAGTGAGGCTTTCCTTTTGTGCTGCGTTTATATCTCTTGAATAATGATGCCAAGATGAATGCTGACTATCGACCGCCATCAAGAGAGACGCGACAAGTGTATGGTGTCTACTTACAACAAAACCGTAACGACGCAAAGATTGATAACGCGTTATTCCAAAATGTTGTGTCTACTAACAAAACGGTGTGGTCCACAGTTTCTGATGTAGTGTTCACCCATTCATTTTCTCCAGATCCCCGAAAAGGCGCTCACTGATCTTATCGTCGCCACACTTGCGTTGAAATATACCCAGTCCAATAGCGTAGCGTATGCCTTCCGGGGAGCTATCATTGGTCTCGGAGCAGGACAACAATCCCGGATACACTGCACCCGTCTCGCGGGGTCTAAAGCGGATAATTGGTGGCTCCGACATCATCCCCGAGTTTTAAACCTTCCATTCAAAAAGGGCGCCAAACGACCAGAAAAGGCAAATGCTATTGATCTGTTTGTTGGTGGGGAAGAGCTTGATGGTGGCGAAAAGGCACAATGGGAGAGCCTCTTTGAGACTGTTCCCCATCCATTGAGCGAGAAAGAAAAACGAGACCATGCCGCGGCATTGGATGGAGTCGCATGTTCGAGTGACGCATTCTTCCCTTTCCCGGATAACGTGCACAGGGCAAGGAAGAGCGGCGTTACATACCTTGCTGCGCCATCTGGGAGTGTGATGGACGAGGAATGCATTAAGGCTGCAGATGAACATAAGATGGTATTTGCGCACACGAATCTCAGACTGTTCCATCACTAGCATAAAATTTTGCGCACAATAAAGATCGATATGTTTATAGACAAACGAGCATCAATATCACATACGAGCAGGAGCTACCGGGAAGTATTTCCTTGTGCGCGTTCAGCTTCTAGATCATCTGCCCACGATTTTACCTCTGGATGTTTGATGTGTGGAAGGCTGTTGTCAAAGAAGGACTGTAGAGTTGTTGTGCCTTCCCTCCTCTCATAATCAGATGCTATCGGACACCACTGAGCACAACATTGTAGTCACCGAATCAGTATCTACCTTGAATTGCCATCTCGAACCTATCCAAGTCTGGAAGAATGGATTATTAGGGTTAATGTGATAAATGATTGATATCCTTCGTTAAACAGTGACCTTTAACAAATTGAGCCTCTTCTGTCTTCTGTTCTTCGTACTCCTGCCAGAAAGTCAATGGGACACTGCACTACTCATGATAAAATATGGTCACTGACGTTCCAGAGTGCTTCAATGCGTTGGGCTGCTGGGGAATTGTGTAACATCTCATGCACAAAATTATGTATAGCCTCCTGGATCGCTTTCTCTGTTAACTTGCCGAATTGTGTGTTATTGAGGACCAACCGCTTCAAGGCGCCGTTTCTCGGCCTTCGGGATGCCTTCACGGGGTGCAATGTCACCCACTGGCAGGTTCCATGAAACTTTCAAGCAACATAAAAGAACTGGTTTCTGTACCTTGCGCCTCTGCCAGATCATGGACGACACACAGCATGACACATTTTGCGATGTTCAGCTTCACATCCGAGCTACAGAGGGCGAGGACGGCCATGCGATACATATGATCTGAGATACTGGGAGGGTAGGAGACAGTATCTCAGACTTATATTGGACCCTCAGACAAGCGCAGCCTAGAACCTTTCTGGATTCGATATCTCATAGTCGGTATTAGATAATGAACAGAGCAAATGATTAAAGACTCACCTCATGATAAGTCCAACCCGTTCTTTTCTGGGTCTGCAGAAAAGAGGAGGTTCAAGTTCACAGCGTGCACTGGTTACAAAACCCCCTAGAATGACCTTGAGTTGCTCGATCACATGGAAGAAAGCCAGTCGGTCAACGTTCAAGTCTTGGGATTCGAAATCAGCCAACAACGAATCAACACAACGCCTGGGCGACTTGATGAGTGGAATGCTTACCGCCAGTTTTACGGTATAATGGCGGATAGACGCGTTTGGGTATGTCCTGCGCGACCATGTCGATTTTTGGCAGCGTTGCTTTGATTATGTAATGTGGCGCGCCGTGCATATTCCACACACATCCCCTCTCCTTATGCCTGATGGCAGTGGGACATTCCGGGCTTTTGGCTGTCACTCCCACCGGAGCTGTATGCTCTAACGACAGGAGGCAGCGTACTGACTCCTACCGAGAGAGCGGCCGTGTCACTTGACAACATGCTAGGTAGGCTGGACAGGAACCCGGTGGCCATTACTTGAGCGTTAACGCACGATCCTCGCACCTCAACCATGGCCTCTACGCTTTCTTTGTTGTCTTTTGTACACTTGGAGACGGCTACCTTGGCCAACTCCTGACACACAGTGGAGAGTGTTGAGATAGTTGTCTGCCGTGATGTGATGCCTAGACACCTTGGTTAAGAACACAGAGTCTGTATCTCCGTATATAACCTCAAATCCTAAAGCCGATGCAACCGAGCCTGCCAGGACAGTTATAAATCTGCCGATCGCAGTTATCATAGTACACTCTCTTCGTCTTAATAACACACTTGTAAGACCGGTCGGTGTGTCTGGGGGCCATTAAATCAGGCAGTGTATGCTGAAGGTATGCTATCTCCCTTGACTTGCATAAGGTCATGCCCGGACAGAGGACCACTTGTGACTCGGTATATTTCAGAGTTGCGATTTCGTCGCTTCGTAACCTCAGTCTGCTACTCACGACGTTACCACCCACTTTGACCGAGGTGGGTACACCATACTCGATGCGTTCAACGACTTGTGACTTCACTGAGCCGTATATAAGCTTAGATATATAAGCTTAGATATAGACTTCTCTATTCTTATCTCGTACTCTGTCGTTGATCCTCCACGGTCTGATAGGTCTTCTAAGTTCAGAGTCACCGGTCTCAAGACTGTAGCAACATCAGATGTTGTTGAACCCACATATTATCAGCTACACGTGAACCGACCTGCCGGTATCCAGTCTGGCCAGGACCTGGAGAATGACTTTGCAACTTGGATGAATACTGCTCGTCCCGAATTTGTCGAACCAGTAAAAGCATCAATCAAGACAGTAGACGAGGAACCTCTATGCACATATGCATGTTGCACCATGGATAGCGAATGCACAGAGTTGTCACATCTTATCGCGGCAGATATTTTACAATTTATACGGACATCATAAGCGGATTACTTATATACTTCCACTGGCAGGCACATACAATATCGTGAATACTCGGTGTCTCTTCTCAACTTATTCTGCATTTGATCTTGGTCCCTCAGGTTTATTTTCTAGGTTTTCGTGATGGTCGTGAGGCTATTGCCCCGGTGAATAGAAAAGCAAAAGAAAGTGATCAAACTCTTCTACGCGATAGAGTTGTCTCAGAGGTCGGCATGATTCCGATGTCGATGCCATTTAAGAGTGTTAACTATACATCTCACCTCAGGCTTGTACTCTGCGCTACATCAAGACTCATTTGTCAGTTCCTGTACCAAATGTTTACCACGTAAACGATAAACTCCCCAACTCTGTTGGTGGACGTTTCATCATTGAAGAAAGAGTTAGGCTTCCCTTCACTCATTCCACAATAAATACTAAACCGATAATGCAAGGTTCTTGGATGCCAACTGCCCTTTGCTAAATGTACGCAACTCCAGCGCAAAGCCATCTGCACTCAACTTTTTCAATGGGAAGCTGAGCTCATTAGCGCACGCTTTACTGCCATTGGAAGTATATATCAAGACCCGAAAACAGCACATTCTACATTGGGCCAATGGGGCCTTCAGTGTGTTGTCCATTAGACCATACGGTAGACCGTGGTCCTTGGACATCTACTTGCGACTGGCTCAAAGCCTATGTCAAGTCAGAGCTCTCTGGATTCCTAAATGATCCTGAGAAGTATCGGGAATCCCGGAAGAGGTACAATCTTGACAACGGCAATCCTCCCTACGCATACCATGTCGCATGGTTGAAAACACTTCTTGCGACCATGGACGAACTTGAATATCTACATAGCATCCCTTCTGCGGTAGAGCGCCCTGCTCTGTTCCACGAAGATCTTTCTGGTGGAAACGTCCTATATTCGTACCCAGACCCCACCATTTTGGCGGGCATTATCGATTTCGAGGGTGCATGTGTTGTACCACTTTGGAGCGCCATGGATGATCCCACATCTTTCATGGACGGGGGGGGGGAACAATGATTCCCTGCTGAAATTGCGCCTGGAAATCCTTTGTAAATCAGACCCGGCTTGTGCTCAGGCTCAGTCCTACCGGAAGCCGCTGTGTCGTCTCAGATGGCTAGTATCCATGGGTCTTACGATTCGGTGTTCTACTGAGGAGCTGCGCAAGAGATACAAGATGATGAGGGAGGTGTGGCCAATACCTGAACCTGCGTTTACCGCTCTAGATGAACTCGTTGCTTTGGACCCCGCAGGTTACTGCAAAGGCGCAGAGCTTGAGGCATCTGAGGTCAAATTTTTTAAAAGTTGATGTAAAATAGGAATTGGAGTAGGGAGGCGTGTCTCAGTTTCATCTCGTTAGAAAGACTCAGTAACTGGTACAGTGTTATATCAAGCTAGGAAAAAACAACATGTACTGAGGATGGTGTTACAAACGGGCATTCCCAAAGTATATAAGTTAATCCAAAGATGAAACGAAGAAAGAAAAAATACACTAGCGGTTACAAAGAACCACCCCAAGTCAGTAACTTTTGGAGCCTCGGGTGCCGTGCTAATGCGTCGTGATTACGAATGACCGAAATTATCTTTCTGCCAAATTCAACGTATTCAACTCGCCGCACGACATCTTGGTTGATGACCTGTGGCATAAAGTTGCTTCACAACGCCAAAACATAACTGAACACGGCAACATAAGTACTCACCTCGATCCAATTTTGCACAGTACCCAGCAATGTCTCGACCAAGGGGATACACTCAACTTCTGAGTTCGATGCAGCTGACAGATTGGACAGCACAGCTGAATGTACAATGTTTAGTGGCTCCGGTGAAATCTATAAGATGTCCGTACCTTCGATCAAAGGAAGCCGGAGGCGCTTGAACTCTTCCCTGCTAAAAGCGAAGTACCCGGTTTCAGCATCAGCGATGCATGGGAGATTCTGAAAAAGAGCATGACGAAGGCTATCGACAGAGAACAGGTGTGCAGTAAAGTCATGTTCAATGGTAACGTTTGGTGACACGATGCATTCAAACCAAAGGCCCAGAATTTGATTCCTGCGTGACTAAGACCTACTCAACGATGCATCAAACATGAGAGTTTGGAGCGGTTACCTTGTAAACATTGGGATCAAGCCTCAAAACAGTGAGCAAAAACTGGAGACGCAGATGAATGCGACGGGAGGAATCGCCCATGTCTTTCCACGCAGACTCCCCCAGTTGAAAATAATAGTCCCAGACCTATGGAAGATTTGATATCAGAGTGGGGAATGTCAATTTTCATGGCCGACTCACTCGTTTTTTATTTTTTACCAACACGCTACCAGCACCCAGCCAACATTCGAGCCATTGATCAGCCTCATAGTATGGACCCCCAAATGTGGTCCATGTGCACCCAAGATGCATGCAGAGGCAGGTATAAAGGGGTTGTGAAAAGGTGTCCAGGACCTGTAAGGGATGTGTTTAAGGATCAACAAATTGGGAAGAAGAGCTACTGACGTCGCTGGTTTTATGATCTGCGACAGCATTATCATCAGGGCGATCCTCGACATCGGCCAAGAAATCCAGCAATGCTGGATCATTCAGGTCTAAACCACCATCACCATATTCATCCTGGCTTTCTTGGCTCTCCTGTTGTTTTACGGCCGGCTTTGGGACGGGTGGAAGTGGAATAATGGCTCGGCGGGCGACAAGAAAGCTTTGAATGCATTTGCATATTTCTAGCCCCGTGCGGTGATCTTTTGTTATGGGGTTGGAAAGTATTCGCGACATCCATGCTAAAAAGGCCATAAAATTTTTTTCCTGGAAAGATCACAGAGAAGGACTTTACCATGCAGCAATCCAATATCAGGGTACGTAGCGGGAAGGTCATCGGAATGGCTCAACGTTGGTGTGCTGATAATCATACGAATGCTTCCCAAAAGCAACTGAACCAGTACCACTAGCTCCTCTTTTTCATTCTGGGTGGGATCACCATCCCGTGCTTGGATGGATGTTAATTCCCCAATCAGATCGTCGATCATCTCTGATGCCCACGAAAGAACATCGTCTAATGGCTGGCTCAAGTGACGAAGAAGGATGGCAACATGCATCATCGATCGAATAGTGGCAGTTCGTGAGTCGCAGTCTGCGTCCTTGAAAGCGACATATCGACGAACTTGCTGCAAGCGAGAACGTACATGCTTAACGGATGAATCGACGTATATGGCGACAAAGATAGCGCTGTAGCGATTATAGAGCATGGAAAGACCTTGTCCAGTTGGCGGTGCAACTTTTGTGAAAGATGTAGATCCGACCGGGACCGCGAGGTTCAGCAACCTAACAAGTTTTGTGGCCTTTAGCCGAGAAAGACCGTCCATATCATGGAAATCCTTGGCCGCACGGACAATCAGCTTCAGAAATAAGCTAAACGCAGTGTCGTCCTTCCGATGTGCGTCAAGAAAAATTAGTTTGCCTTCTCTAATAAATGTTGGAAAGTCGTCAGGCTCGCCGAGAAGATTGGAGAATTGGCGACTTCGAAAAATGGCACAAAGTTCTTGAAATACATCGTCGGCATCATTCAGACGCCAATTCCATCGTGTGCAAAGAAGAAAGCATCTCGCTGTCACTAAACGCAGATATGTGTCTCGCTTATGTAGCGTAGAGGCCGGTTTGCTGTTGTCACGTACATCCGCACTCAGGCGAATGCATGTAAGGGCCTTCTTGACAATCGGCCAATGCGCCTCTAACCTTGTAGCTGATGTGCTGAACCCCTCGAGTGAGAACTGTGAAACCGCGCACAAGTTGAAAATCGTTCGCCAGATGCGTTCGCTTTCGTACAGTTGCGAGTCGGGTTTGTTTGATTGTGCCTCCATAGCTGCTTCGACGACTCGCCAGAATGGGGGTGTAGTTTTGGATGTGCCGCTAACAGGAAGACTAATCAAGAACGGTGCAACGTGGAAGACGCAAATCCAAAGCTCCAAGGTCCGAAGATTTGAAGATGTAGTGTCCGATAATTGGCCATTCTGCAGAAGCCCTATTGTGCGGTCAAGGCCATACTCAAGGAGCCGGCGAAGTAACTGAACGCAACATTGTTCCGCAGCTTGTGTTGTTGTCCAAATCGCATTCCCCCTCAGTCTTGCCCGTTGTAGGTGCGCATATACGAGGCGCAAATGTATCTCCACGGCGAACCAGTATAACGCAAACGTCCGGTAATCCATACTGTGCCCGTCTGCAGAAATTAACTCGACACGCTCGTTGATTCGTGCGACCAGGTGGGTGATCTGTTCAGAAATGGCAGTAACAAGAAGACCTTCCTCCTCGTTGATATGAAGCGCTCTGAATGTGACCAGGTGGCACAGTGCGTGCATCAACGCATCTGCCGCTTTTACGGCTATTGGAACCTCAGCATCGTTAGCAGCTATTATGGATGCACTGTAAAGTTTGTCGCATGCGGAGGCGAAAGTGGGCGAGATCTGTGTAATTGGCATATCCGGATCAATCCGCAGACCGAAAAGCGTTACAGAGAATGGCGACGGGATTTCTTTATCGCCTTTGAGGACCGAGACGAAGTCATAAAGTCGACCCTTCCCGATATAGCTCTCTGAACCGAGCGTGAGGCCGGAAGAGAGCGAGACCATATCAAAATCAAGCGAAATCTTGCTATGCCGCTGACCAGCACCATTCATATCCATGTCAAAGGCATCCGGCTCGATGCCTGCTCCATGGCAGAATTTTTCGCGTATGTTGTCAGCGCGGGACGGCCGGATCCTTCCCTTATGTTGTAGAGGGGTGCGAGGATGGGACTTAGATCCGACAGGCGCCAGAGCTTCGTGGAAGTCGTTGTCGTCATTGTCTATGTGGATAATCTGGCGGTGACGTCCAGATGTGATTTTGTGACCGTCTCCTTGGATAACCCATAGTTTCGATTGAACTAAATCACGCTTCTTCTTGTTCTTCTTGTTCCTCTTGCTCCTGCTCATTTCTTCATGCGCTTCGATGCGGTACTCTCGATTCCCCTGTTCAGGAACCACGACACCTGGAGATACTTCTTGAGGATCTGCCTTGGGGAATGTGAGTTTAGTTTGTCGTCCTCCACCAACACCAAGTCTTCTCGCTTCTCTGGTTATGACCTTAATGGCGGGATTTCGTGGTCGCCTTGTGTGGGGTTTACTCTTGGTAGTCTGTAACACACGTGGCATAACACGCTTCGTTCGCTGCAACATTCGGTCAATAAGATCACCACCGCGTGGCCTATCTCGCTCCGACTGTGACCTATGTCTTCTCGAGATTCCGTAAGAGACCACGTCCGCCTGCAGCTCTGGAGCAAGCCACGTTTGGATATCTTCGGCATCAAGCCCATCCTCACTCTCTTCCAGTGCCTGTTCTGCGTCCTCCTCCTCATCGTCCACAACAATGATCTCGTGTTCCGACATATGCTCGCTTTCCAAACCTTCACTTTCGGTTTCCGTGTCGCCCCTGATCATGTATCTTTGAGGATCTCTAGAGTTGGGACTCACCATCCGCTTTCGACCTCGCCCTGGCTGCAGTGGAATGTCCCCATCTTCACTATCTGGGCGACCTGGACGTTCTTTTGCCCTTGCTTTCGTCTTGTCTTCTTGGCCAGCCAGCATCCTATTTCTGAGAGCGGCAGGCACCATCCGGCCCAAGGCTTTAAGCTGTTTTCTCACTTTCGCCGTCAACTCGATGTCTTCCTGGGACTCCATACTCGCATCGTCATTTTTCGTAGCGTCCGACCGTCCGGTATCGTCCTCCAAAACCTTCACATCCGAATCGACAGATGTACGACGTGTGAACCGCCTTTTGCTTGGAATTAGAGTTATTTCGTCCTCAGAGCTGTCTACAATAATAGCACTGATTGTGGACTCCTTCTCGCGTTCCATTGGAAGATGGGATTGATCATCCGTACTTGGAATAGACCAAGCGTCAGCAGCGATGTTGTCGCCAAGATCATCAAAACTATTGTCAACGACCATCTGCGATTGGTCCAATGTAGCTGCGGGGGTGAGCAAAGACTGTGGAGTTGCCTGAAAGCACCCTTGATAGTTAGGCTGTGGCCTTGGTCGACGTTTGGGAGATCGGTGGGCTGGGGGTGTAGATTGTCGAGTCGAAGACGAGGCCTATGGGAGGTATTTTCTTTGATGAGCAGTGAAAATATATGGATGAATATGACCAGAGTTTGTAGCTCACCCTTGTGTTCTTGAGCTCGGCAGCCATAGGAAATTCCTGAATCCTTAGCCTCCTCCTACGCTTCTTTCCTCGTAAATGATCTCCTTCCCCTTGCTGATCAACAACGTCTGGTTCCATCAACACCTCGCCATCTTCTGATGATTCGCTAATCCCATATTCGCGCAGCTTCGCATCAAGAGCTTCGCGCTCCAATTGCTTTTCCCTCCTTTTTTCACGTGCTCGCCATTCGTCATCCGCATCCACCTCTCCCCGTTCCAAGTAAGTTTCGCCTTGCTGGCGATATCGTTCCTTTCTCCCTCCACGTCCACCGTCCATGTTGGGATCCTTTACAATCGCCTCAGGCACTCCCCGTAATTGATTTTTATACTGCTGTTTGTCGTATTGGAATGGGTTGAGCTGTTTCGCGCTGCGATGGCGAAGTGAGTATGTCCGCTGATGTGGTTCCGGGTCAGGTGGGATGACGACAAGAGAGGCCGGAGAAGGGGACGGGTTAGAAGGTGACGTTAGAGGGTTGCGGGAGGGTGACGGCTGTGTGAGGGGGAGGACTGACGATTGAAATTCCAGGGAAGGAGGTGGATTGGAATTTGTAGCTAGAGGGGCGGGTGAGCGTGACGACTGCATGGAGGGGAAATCTGACGAATGAAAGCCCAGGGAAGCAGGCGGTTTGGAAGTTAAAGCTAGAGGTGTGCAGAAGGGTGACGGCTTTGTGAAGGGCACATCTGACGTTTGAAAAACCAGGGAAGATGGTGGGTTGGACGTTGGAGTTAGAGGAGTGCGGGAGGGTGATGAGTGCGTGGAGGGATTATCTAACGAATGAAAGTCCAATGATATATTTAAGCGGCTCAAAATCGGAGAAGGGTCAAAGGCTGCCGCGGCCTGTAGCCTCTTAGAGGGAGTCCGCTGCAGGCGAGCCTGGGGAGATGGCCATGTAGTTTCTAAAGAAATAACCTTGCAAGATAACTCACAAATGACACCTTATAGGATTCAGGAGCGTCATTTATATTCTCAGTCTGGGAAACGGGTCAGTTCGATAATCAAGTGAGTTTATTTATCATACGTACCTCTGGCACTCCCCATACCTTACGATAATATCCTGGTTTTTGTGCCTCCATAAGCTCCTTTTCCTCGATATCTGAAGTGTCTACCACGTCCTCCGTCGCGTCGCCTTCCTCCATAGTGGATGCCGTGACCAGACGCGTTACTGACACTGTGTCACGCGTCTACCCTATTAGATTCAAAGTCCGCTCGGCTGTCCGCCACCCGGCGTCTATTCTCAGTTTGAGAAATACAGTAAAGCATGCCACCTCAGGCTGGAGTCTTCGCGCTGCCCTACAAGGCATCAAGAAGTGCAGACACCCACAATACTGTCCCAGAAGTCAACATGAGCTACAACTCTGCTAGATCCCCCCTTCTTTCAGGTCTGTTTCTTACTCTCCAAACGCCTTGCAAGCCGGTGACACGTTTAAACAGCATTGGATGAGCCGGTGAAGTCTGGAAAGGACAGGAAACGGAGAGAAATTGCTGGTAAACTCGGGAAGGATTTAGCAGACCACCGCAGAGACGAGTAAGACACAGCCATCTAGTCGTCTTGCGGCTTATGCTTTATATCTCTCTAGTGCACTGTCGCGCTACTCGGAAGCTCTTGCGACACATCAACAAGCAGCACACCAACTTGCGACTGGTCCCCACAGGCACCCCGAGTATACCCTTGCGTTATATCCTACCAGCCTTGAGCGGGCCGCTTTGTTGCACCAACTCGCCCTTGATGAAGAGTATGCCCTTGAGTGTGCACATATGGCATGGGAGGAGGAGCGTGCGCGCGTCGAAGAGGACTGGCGGAAGGGTAGGGAGCGTATCCGTGATCGCATGCTTGAAGGGATTGAAGATCGCCGAAAGCGCGCTAGAGAAGACAAGGACGGCGAGGGTACTGTGGCAGGTCAGGAACATACACACTCCGATATCATCTCTCATAACTAACTGCCACTCATTCTCTAGATGCCAGCCTTGATGCACAGTCCCGACCTCACGTCACCCGCAAACTCCGTAATAAGATCGCGCCATCCCACTCTGCCAATGGCGGTCGTTCTCCTTCTCCCCTTTCCGCACCACATCCCATGCTTCCTACACAACCAAATACGACACCCCTGGCAAACCCTTACTCCCTCGCGCTCGACACTCTCCCTTCCCCTTTCCCTCTTGCCCTCCCATTGAAAGAGCCGCCTCCACGACGCGGAGGGAAACAAGCAGCCCCTGCTCAGCAGGTCCAGTCGAATGGCCTCGGCAATGGGAGGGCTGCTAATAGTGATAGCACTCTTCTCCCAGCGGTAGGAACTGGTGCGGCAATGGGCCTTGGGAAAAGCCTAGCAGGTTTGACTAGCGCACGTGAGATGGATATTGAAGGCGATCTGACCGAGTTAAGGAGAGGTGCAAGGCGGAAACGAGCTGTCGTTGCCAGCTTAGGTAGAGCATAGCACTTAGCATTTTAATAGACCGTGTACTTTTACTTTCATCACGTGACGTAGCGCGTCGCCGCACGGCCTAGGGACTCTATAGCAACAGATAAGATACTTATGCAAGTACGGATTTTATTCATCGTCTGAAAATTGGAATTCTTCATCCCCATAACCTTCGGCATCGAATGTGTGTTCATCGACCTTGTTGCTTGAGCTGTCTTCCTCATCCTCCAGAAAGTCTAAGCATCCCGGTCCACATCCACGCCACAATACTGCAAATGTCAAACATTAAGCATTTTTCAGCATCAAAAGTCTCAGTACTCACACGGGACCCATGCACTTTGACTTTCAGCCACCTGCACCCCTGCCACCGTGCCAACCCACTCTATCCTTTCCTCAACTGGCACCCGAAACACGGGTGCACTACGGTTGAAAAGCCCTTTCTGATTCGGAGTTCCGATTGCAAACCGCACACTCTTCATTACGCCTGTATCACTTATGGGCGGGCTATAATGACGCGGACATGGGCAGGCATTCCAGCTCATGTCTAGCTCACTATCTACACACTCGCCTTCCTCGGTTACACGGGCCCGTCCATGTCCAGTAGATGCACGAATGACGCGTTTGATGTGCGGTGGCAGGGCTAACCCATCAATTTCTGCAAGAGACATAGATGCCTCCAGACAGCTTTTCGTCGGCCCGGGAGTTCTGTGAGAGCTGGGCATCCCAGGCGACAGGAGACGGCGTAATGCGAGCTCGCAGAGTGTCGGTACGGAGGGGCCCCGCCTAAGTGGTCCGAGGATTCTGGTGAGTCTAGGTTGCTTTTGTTCGCCTTCTGACGGCGAAGGTGGAGCCTCGAAGGGGTTCGGGGAGACATGAAGTGAGTGAAGATTTAGAGCCTGTATCTCTGCAGGGAGATAAGACAAGCGGTTGTTCGCAACATTGAGTTCCCGCAGGCCACTGAGCTTGCAGATCGCAGGCGGGAGTGAAGTAAGTTTGTTTTGTCCTAGAAACAGCCAACAGCAATAGATCAACAGTTTATGCCGACTGAGACTGTACTAATGAACGCACTCAGGCTAAGGACAACAAGACAATCGAGCGCGAAGAGTTCGCGAGGCAACATACGTATTGCGTTTCGCATGAGGTAAAGTTCCACCTCACAGCGGTTACGATCTGCTCCTTTTTTCTTGAAACCCTCGAACTGCTGTCCTGCTGCTCGAAATTCGAGGCGATTTGTCGTGTGAGACGGCAAGAAGGGGCGCTTGGGTGTCGAAGGAAGCAGGGCGGGAGCTGTTATACTCCGCATAAAGGGTCGTTGGGAACTGTCAGACGAAGGACAACGGTTGTGAGCCAAAACGACAAGACCCTTTAGATCGATAATGGAAGCCGGGATGAACGTCAGACCAGCATTACTTGAATAGACATCTCATGAGCCACAAAGCTTATACTATCCATGTATGCGTACCTGAGGTCGATTGTTGTCTCTGCCTTGTCAATGGCATAGGCTATCGCCGTGTCCCATCGCTCGTGCTCGTCATCAATGAACGGTGGTGAGCGCGGTATGTTACGCTTTGCAGCATCCGCTTCAACATCAGATCTACGCGTCTGTTCACGGGGATTCGAAGATATTTTCTTAGAATCCGGAGGGGTTGTAGGCGGAGTAAACGGCTTTTTCTCGTATGCAGGTGGCGCCCGGGTAGCCTTTATTGACGCGGCGAAAGGGTGGGGCGTCGAGATAAGGTTCCCCGAGGTGGACTGGGATGTTTCGGAGCGTTTCACGCTCTCGCTTTCGGAATCTGATGTCGAAGGAGAGCCTGGGGGAGAAGGGCTTGGAGTGTAGGACATGGCAGAAAGGGAGGACGGAACTGCGAGGCTGGTCACGTGATATATATTTCGCGTGCTGAATGAAGCCGAGATGTTGGTTCATACACCCACGGAGAGCGCTGGGGGGTTCACCAACTGCGACGCGCCGCCACGTTCAGTATACTAGTATCCTTCGTTCGCGTACACATTCCTTCTCCGCGGTCAAGGCTGCGAAAAGTGCCAGATAATGGCGACTATCAACACCCAGTTCCGCAACTTCAAGGAACCCACCAAGGATCAGCTGTTGCGCAACTACTTCTCTCTCCCTCCTCTACCCACTCTAGACACTTCAGGCTCAGAGAAAGATGGATCCCTTCCCGTGGACAGAGTTGAAATTAATGCGGTGTGTAGATTCGGATTCTTCATTAGAACCGTGCTCAACGACATATTGCCCTAGGTCCTCAGCCTTGCAGATGGCCAAGAGGACTCATACGCAAGTAGTTGCTCTTAATCGTAACTCTGTTAATCGCTAAGTCTTTGCGCATTGTAGGCTGGAAAGCTATACTTGCTGCCCCCTTACTTGGCCTTCACTTCTCATGACCGGAAATCTGTGCGGTTCACGGTCCCTCTCTGTGTAATTAGGCGTGTGGAGAGACTGAACTCGCGGACTGGAGTTTTCGCACTGAGCTTACTAGTCTGGCATGGGATGAAAATTGTACGCTCCTTCCCCGTCGTTCCTTTGTTCCAGCTGACTTGGGAAACAGATTGTCCAATTAATGGGCTTGAGGCCAACCGCGGACCTATTTTGCGCATACTTGCGCGATGCGCTTAAAAAAGAGCTTCAGCGTGGCCAAATGAAAGCGATGAAATCTTTCGTACGAACCTGTTATTCAGAATATCTGATCCCGGCATCGTCTCACGTGGCTGACAATGAACGAGAAGACGGCAGTCTCATTCCAGAGGATGGCCCTTCGCCCATGGGGGAGAAAACTTTCTTGGGAGGGTTGGGTCTCAAGTTCAAGTTTCCCGGAGACGCTAAGAAGTGGGTCTCATATTACTTGCTTAATGGTCGTCCATCTACAAGTTCTATGATTCTTCTAGACTCCGGGAAGCTTCAAAGACAAAGCTTTGGGCAAATTACCTCCGGTGTTCGTGCGCCTTCTGACCATGCTTTGTATGTTTTGACAACTCGCACGTTCAGCGCACGGTCGTAATCTCACCCTCCTGCGGTACCCGCAATGTACACGACTAGTCCAGGTAGGTTTGCCGAACCGCTTGCGTGGTGAAATCTGGGAAACCCTGTCTGGCTCCTTGTATCTGCGGTTCGCCAACCCTGGTCTTTACGAGCAAGTTCTGAAGGACAACGCTGGTCGCACAAGCACAAGTACGGAGGAGATTGAGAAAGATCTTAATCGAAGTCTCCCTGAGTATGCTGCATATCAATCAGATGAGGGCATTTCGACCTTGAGACGAGTGCTCACAGCTTATTCTTTCAAAAACCCTGAGCTTGGTTATTGTCAAGTGAGACAACTTGATGTAGGCAGTACAATACGCTCAATATGCTTGATATGCTTTCTAGGCCATGAATATTTTGACTGCCGCACTCCTCATGTAAGTCTCGTTTTCATGCATGTGTTCTATGAAGGCATCCGTTATACAGATATATGTCTGAAGAACAAGCCTTCTGGCTGCTTGAGGTACTATGTGACCGCCTTCTTCCCGGGTACTATAGGTGGGCATTGATTGATTTCTCTCGCATCATCCATATTGAAATGCCACTTTAGCCCGTCAATGCATGGTACGCTTCTGGACCAGCGTGTCTTTGAGTCCTTAGTGCACAAGTGTCTCCCCATCATCCACGACCACTTCCAAGATGTGGATGTTCAGCTCAGCGTGGCATCATTACCATGGTTTTTGAGCTTGTATATCAATAGCATGCCCTTGATTTTTGCATTCCGAATTGTGGACTGCTTCTTTTGTATGGGTCCCAAAGTGTTGTTTCAAGTCGGGTATGCAATGAACTTGTCTGAACATTTGCTTTGATTGACACACTTCTTGCCAGACTTGGTAACTACCTTCGTGATTTCCCGGACATGCCGCTGAACCATTGGGTGCATCCATTTAGCTATCCTTAAGATCAATGGGGAGGCCTTGCTTCAGATTCAAGATGATGGCGGGTTCATCAAGTAAGTGACTGTTTTTCTGATAGTATAAGGTTGACCATGTTGTTAGTCTGATGAGAGACTACTTTACTTCTCTTGGGGATTCAGCTCACCCGCGCTCCTCGGATCCGAGAACACGTGCTATTACACGTTTCCAGGAGTTACTACTTGTCGCTTTCCGCGAGTTTTCCGTTATTACAGAGGAGACCATCCTTTCCGAACGTCAACGGTTCCGTTCTGAAATCATCCATGGTATAGAGTCGTTCTCCAAGCGATCAGCGGTTCGCAATCTTAGAACTTTGGGCCGCTTTGACAAAGAGCAGGCGGGCAAAGTCTATGACGCTCTTTATAATGCAATTTACGTCGAGCCGCCCCCTGCTACGGCACTCCCCCCCATCACCTCTGGCGATGAACCTGTGGAAAGACATGAGACCAGAATTGGCTTAAAGACTTTCCGAGTGTTCCTAAGCGAGATAGCTACGTGGGCCAGGGACGAGACAATTGTCTCGAATGGATTTCAGGTCCATCGTTTCGCCTTTTCGATCTTTCTCCTCTGATCCCTGCCTGCAGGAACGAGTAGATCGTGAAGTCGCAGAGCACGAACTTATTGATCGTCTCTTTTATTTTTGGGATTTCTCTAATCGTGGTGCCTTATCATTCCAAGTGTGTCTGTTTTTCTCTCATTAACCTTTTCTAACCTATACGCTGGATCCTAGGACATTGTCACCGGTCTTGACGTTATTATCTTCAGTGATCTTATGGAAGCCATAGAATGGTTTTTTAGCCTACATGACAAAAACAAAGACGGATTTTTGACAAAGGACGAAGTTCTACAACTTTCGGAATCCTTATTGGTAGGCCCACCTGACGCTCTTCGTGACGATTAACGATGACATGCCCACTAGTTTATATTTCGATATGAGGTTGGCGACGCATACCTCGGTGCAGTCAGTCGGTTTATGACAAATGCGTTTGAGTATGGAGATGAGATGCTTCACCAATCATCGAACCCAGATGAAAAGCTCCAGGAGGCTCCCCAGATCGGTAGCAACCAGCCTTACCTCAACCTTGCCACGTTAGTCTTTATCCATTTTGGTGCCATTCTTTGCGTATATTTAAACCTCTCAGGTTCCGCATGGTCGTGCTGGCGGATGAGCTTCTAGAATCATTTTTTGAGACTGATCTAGCAGCCTCGTTCCACTTTGACCCGCTACCAGATCCTCAGACACAGCAGGGGAAAGGCGGCTTCCTCGGTGGCCTGCTTTCTACATTTGTAACGGATGATAGCAAAAAGATGTTCAACAAGTTCTCTGATGAGGTTGGTAAAACTATTGGAAAACATCAGGTTGGTCGCCAGTTCTCAGATCACCTGGCGACAGTCTTATGGTCTCTGGCCAGGTTGTCCATCGACCATCGATCGGCAAAACCAAGGCACTTCAGGAACCAAAGGCGTGGGAGTCACTATTGTCTCCATCCCAGAAAAGTGTAGCTGTGTCGGCCTCGACGCCATCACTACGGACATCATCCTCAACAGCCTCGCTTGCCACTGTGACATCTGAAAGCAGTTTATCTTCTGCCAAAGTGCCCCATCTACTGCAGGCAGCGACAGCAGCGACACGAGAGCGACGAGCATTCGCCATTGACGAGGCAAAGGATGACGATGAGGCGGATGGTGACGATGCCGGCGCCGAGGATGATGCAGGAGTCATGGACGAGGTATTTCCTGCCCTCCTAAGCGCTACATGTTATACTTATTTCTTGTCGCCAAGGTGGATGCATTCCTGCAGGCGCATGATTCTGGGCTCACAGAAGCGGACCAAGAGGCGGCCAAGGAGCTACTAACGGCTTCGCCAATGAAATGACGCAGACTTCGGGCTCTGCAACTCGCAGCACCGCCCTCTAATTGGGGATCATACGCGAATTGTATCATCGACCATCCGTGCATTGTAACAATACAGTCATCTCAAATTTGTCCGGACTTTGTAAAAACGTGCTGATTAGGTACATACTTAAGCGATATGTCGATCGATTACCGATCGAAAACGTGGCAATAATATTCGCGTGCCTAGAGAGCGCCGGTCCGGCTGTGAGGAGATCCAACAATCCGCGTCATTGCCAATCGACTGTTGTTTATTATTGGTTATGCAATGTTTTGCATTTCTTTTACTTGGCGCACGACTCGACGACCCGACGACATGCTAAAGATTACTCCACCCATGGCTAACCAGTTTGTGCCCCCCATTAGGTACACCTTGGGGGCCTGCTGTTGACCTGCCTCAGTGCCTGTCGGGAATCGGGATCTAGCGGTCTTTACACAACACCTAGCCACCGCATGCGCTGGTATCACCACCCATGACACTCGGAAAGGGTAAGAAACAGATTGCTGATGCGCTCAAAAATCACAACTTACGAAACATATCATAATGCATACTACCATCAGAACTTTCAGGCCGAGTCAGCGATCAGAATGATCAAATCCATCCTTGTTAAATAACCATAAGTACATTATAGTACGCATCTAGTTTAAGGGCGCATTAGTACAGGCGATCTAGGCTACGCCCTCTCTGGTCGACGGGTGAATGTCAATTTTAAGTCTGTCGGTGTCAGTGACGCCCCCATCCAAAACCTGAGGAGGGCACCCCTCTGCTTCTCAAACGGCAGGTCCACCAGGTGAGGGGGCAACGACACCTGATAAGCCCGGATAATATGCGCTAGGATGCATAGGCTTTGTACTTGGCCAGTACGCTGTCCAATGCAAGCTCTTCCGCCTACAGAGAACGCCAGAAATGCTTCTCGGGGCCACCGATATTCGGCTGTGTCAATAAACCGTTCCGGACGGAATTCATCCGCATCCTCGCCCCAGTATGCCCCTGAAGGTTGGTGTGTAAGGATACAGGACAAAATCGCTCGAAAGCAGCTTTGGGGGACTCACTGTTGTGATGCGTCGCCATAATATCCAAGACCTGGGTTCAAATATCAAAATAACTATTTTTTTTTTGCACGAAACATGCGTAGCGACTGACCACAAGACCGCCCTTTGGGACTGCGATTGATGTATGCTTACTTCCCGGTCCGGCATCAAAACGTGCTCTCGAGTGGAGAACCGCCTCCTTTAGTGCCACTTTGGGCAGGCGAGGAGCCATTGGAAACAGCCGCAGGCTCTCGCGGAACACCGCCTGCGTGTACACCTTTCATCAAACCATCAGCTTACCGGCTTCCGAAGACCTTGCGAAGCCACTCACAAGTTGCGAAAAATCTTCAAATGACTGAAGACGGATCAGCGAAACACTCCGAGTGTACTGACGAGTTACTCACGTCTTCCGCTAGGAGAACGCGCTGTTCATCAGGCCACAGAGTCCGAACTTCTTCGAAAACTTTCGCCTGGACGTCAGGGTAAAGTGCTAGATGGCCTAGAATGAACGCAAGAGTATGTGCGGTGGTTTCTATAAAGCACAGGTCTTAGCTCGGTCAAGATGAGAGAGGAGATTGCGGACCATGGCCAGCAACCAGGAATATCTTTTTAAGTCCGTTGAACGAGTTGTCAGTTGAACCTCAACAGAGCAGAGTAAGTAAGAAGACGAACAAACATGTTCGACACAAGCTCCTCGTCAGTCAGACGTTTCCCCGGATCGACTTCAACGGCATTAGACTCCACTAACCGCCTTAAGAGGTCGTTGTGGGGGGTTTCATCCTTTTTCGTGGCGAGATTTGCATCGCTTAGGGTTGCCCGTGATACAGTTATCAATCCGCGGAGATGATCTTCCAGCTCCCGATACGCCAGGTCCATGTGCGAGAGGAACCGTTTCAAGGGGGGGATCGGCAGTTTGCGAGCCCATGCTGGTGTAGCCCAACGGAAGACTATCTGTTCACACGCAGTACGCAAGGCTTCGCCAAATTGTAGCTGGTAGCCTGGGGGGAGGATAGCAGTGGTGTCTTTTCCATAGGGAATGCGTAGACCAAAGGTCGAGGCCGAAGTGCTAGCCTGTGGTATGTGATCAGAGTATATGCGGTGATACATCAATACAGAACTACCAGGGTGATCTGGAAAATATAAAGGTAAACGTGAATGTAAGATGAAACCCGGAAAAGACCTGCTTACCTTTTTTAAGAATTCAGTGACATCAAAGGGACCAAAGGGACAGACGGATTCGAGCTGAGATAGAGCTTGATTCGAGGATTTACACGTCTCTTTCCACGCTAGCACAACGTTGCCCTGGAATTAATTGAGCAGCTAGCCCTTAAACATGTGGGCGAAGGCTAACCTCGTTAAAAGCGGCACGCGAAATATCTTTCTGTCTTTTCCAGGTAGGACCATCGGATCCTACATCACGTGTCAGGCTAGCAGTGTGAATCAGACGCGGCTCACGCACCTATTATATTGGTCCCGTATACATGCAGGACCGCGTATGTTTGCGGGTCTTTCTGAAACGTTCCCGATCTGTCGGTCATGACAGTTTTGATTACTTCCGGGTCAGCGACAAAAACTATGGTGCGCGGAGTAGCAAGAGAAACTGCTGGTAAGAGGAAACTGCCGGCTTTGGCGTATGGTTCATATTTCGCGTTCACGGTACCGATTTTGCCGCGCTGTGGATTTGGCCACAAGAAACCCAAGTGATGTGAGGGATCAACGGCAATGAAGGAGCATCCAGGTCTGCGAATGGAAATGCATGGTCAGAGGGGAGCCACCAGCAGCGGGCCAGACAAGGTGAGCTGTCGGAGAAGTGTATGGGAGAGAGGGATACGTAAGAACGTACCCTGAACTTCGATATGTCATAAAACGGGTCCACACGACGCGGAGAACTAGTCCAAAGGTGAGGAGGCCCCAAAGCGCAGCGAGTGCCACAGAAACTGACATGACAGAAGGATGGTTGGAAAACGAGCTAGCCACAAGTTATATATAATCCAGGATCGAGATGAGAGCTCCAATAAAACGGCGAGTTCGCGTAAAAAACCTTAACATTAATGTGGATCTCCGAGCACGAGTACGACATGCGGTGTGCCTATTTTACACCGCCAGCCGCCACCTGCGCGGTAAAACGGCTGTAGAACGTGCGTGTAAATCTCATCAGACAGATCTGCGTTGTGGCAAGCCTCGCGGTCTAGCTTGGTATGTACCATATTATATGGAAGTGCCACTCGCGCCTCGAAGCCTCGATATTACGTTAGGGACGCTCCCGACCGTATAAAGACCCCATGAGCTTGCGGAGATGTTTGACCGAGAGGTGGACGTTCATAGTTTAAGCTAAGCGCCGATTTACTAGTGCATGACGCGCATGTCTCAGCGCCTCATGCGCAAGCTGTTTTTTTTTCATACTTACAGGTTGCATCATTTCATGGCAAGCAGTTACATCTCAATGACATAGCTTGGAAGGCACATAGGTTATTCGAGGCGACCGGCAAAACAACGTGTCGATTAAGCATCGCCCAATCTGCTTCGGTACCCTACAAAGCGCAGATTGCCGCAATATGCCTCGATAACCCTACTTGCGGTTTAAATCAGATAATCAACGAAGTACCTGCCCGCTTACACCTCTCCGCCTTCATGAACCGTCCGCTGTTGGGCACCACCTCGTACTTGCAGTGTTAGCAATGCATGTCTTTTAACCACTGCCCTCCCAGTGCCCGCTCCCTTGTACTTTCGTATCTTACGGTGCTCCGGCATCAAACACTACTGTCGCGACGCGACGTCTTCAAGCCTACTGCGCAGCGCTTCGCCGAGTGGATTACTAGCGAAAATATCTGCACGCCGCACATGCAAGGTTGCGTCACTTATCAGTTCTGATGTCGTGCCGATGGCCTGTGTCGCAAGTGCATAACAGGGATGGCTTGGTGTCCACGATCACCCTAGCGATCCAATGGGACGTCTGATCCCGGTCTTTCCGGTTGTGCCCGTACTATATATTCCACGGGTACCGTGACCTAATACCAAGGAAGGGCCTATCAGTAATCAATTATTCTGCCCTCACCAGGTGAATCAGGCCTACATGCATACTTATCACGCGGCCAAGAGCTAGAGTAATCTCTGTTAGCTTCCGGTGCAAATTTCAGTAAAACAAAGTGATGGATACTGATTTGCTACGTCTCTGCCACGTGCCACACACGGCCACACCAATGTTGGAAAGGAAGTCATCTTCTCAGGCCACAATGCCTAGACAAGCTAGCAGTTGAGCCAAGATTTCAGAAGGAGTGTGCATTTGTAAATCATTTTTGAAGCCCCAACATCCAGCTCCAAGTCACGTCACCTGGTGGATTTTTTCCAAAGGGTGTGTGGCCCGCGTTCAAAACTGGCGAGTCGTTTGGGGACATGAAGACACCAAGTCTACTGAGTGAAATTCTTGCCATAATGTGACAACGAATCCGTTATAATCCCTGCATAGAACAAACTTTCTCGGGTCCCACAGCGGAGTGGCAAACCTGCGTGACGAGCGTGACCTCGGAATCTGTGCCTGTATGAAGAGCAGAGGCGTACCATCTCTCGAGCCGCTCCATCGTCTTCAAACCTATGTTCGGGGTGTGGATATTGCTAAAAAGGTGTTCACGGGTAATGCATCAGCGGTGCAATTTCTAGCATCTGCTCCCACGATTGATTCCATACCCAACTTTGGCGGAACTCCAGAGGTGAATTCGATGCACCCAACTCTTCTGATGCTCATACACTAAAAGGTACAGCACCGCAGGTCATACTTGTCGGTACGTCTGAGAATAAACAATAGCATGTGTCGATCATCTTGCTGAAGAGTGCAGGCAGGGCAAACGTCGGCAAAAGCTCCCTGATAAATTACATTTGTATGAGAAAAGGTCTAGCCGTTACAAGCAGAACGCCGGTACGCTTCTCACTGTTCACCGTATTGTTCCTTCTTACGATACGTCAGCTTTCAGGGACGAACACAAGCACTTAATTTTTTTTGTGCAAGGAGAGTGAATGGAGGCGGTCTCGCCAGTATGCTTGTCGACGCACCTGGATACGGGGCTCGCGGTCGCCCAGAATGGGGTGAACTTTTCGATCACTATATCCGGAATCGGCGAGAGTAGGCTCCTTCGCCTTCAATATTTTGCTACACCGCTGAGTACGAGTCTTTGAGACCAG
The DNA here is from genome assembly GCA_015179125.1 of Gautieria morchelliformis. Taxonomy (NCBI): domain Eukaryota; kingdom Fungi; phylum Basidiomycota; class Agaricomycetes; order Gomphales; family Gomphaceae; genus Gautieria; species Gautieria morchelliformis. The sequence goes on from WHVA01000045.1 coordinate 82,116, forward strand.
GCTCCGTCGTGTTTACATCCTCATAAACTCAGAGCACGGGGTCACAGCGGACGACAAACTTATGCTCCAGTTTTTAGAACGAGAATCTCGGCTAAGAACGTTCACAGTACAGCCTGTTCTCACCAAGCTCGACAAAGTGCCACGTCCGATGCTCTCAAAGGTCGTGCAGGCGCACCAACGAGCCATATCAGAAGCCTCATCCAAGTGCTTGCCCACCATCCAGAGTGCAGTGGGGAGACGTCAAATGGGAGCGTTAGAGTTGCGACATTCCATTCTTCAAGCATGTGGTTGGACTCCTCAACTAAAACCTATATGACGCCCTAATTTGAAAAGAAAAAGGAAAAAAAAAAAAAAGTTAAGATTTCGTTTGTTTGTTTCAGTGACCACAGCATGCTACAAGACACGGGAAGTTACAGATAGAGCCGAAGCAGACTAATACAGAAAGACCAACGGAGAATAAGAAAAATCAGACGGTTACTGGATTCTATAAGCCTTTCTAATGTTCTCCATTCGTTCGGCTAGCCCGCGACTGTCCTCATCCTGGAAATTAGCTCCTCTTTGATGATTCAAACTCGAGAACGATGGTGTAGGCTCGTAGATGACTTTTACAGTCTGGGTTCCGTCAGAGCTCCGACCCCCTAATCTTGTTGAGTTCGGCGCATTTAGATGGGGGGAAGCAGACGCAGAGCTACCTTGGGAGCGTTTCCCGTTAATAGAGCTATGGTGTCGTTTGGGTTGTGGTGATGTTGATGTTCCGGTATACGAATCGGGTAAGGTGACACCCAAGCGACTGGGGGGAGATAGAGAGGTATTGAGCGCTTGAGAAGGCCGAATTCTGCACTGTCGATGATAACCTGAGGAAGAGGGAGATGATGGGCCTGCCCCCTGATGGCCTTCCTCTTCCCAACCATCCATCCCATCGTCCACCGCACCTTCCTCGTTATTCTCATCTTCGTTCATTACGACGACTTCCTTTCCCAACGCTCTCTGTCCTTCCTCTATGAGGCTACGAATTTTGTCACCCATCCAGTCGATCTGTCGTGCATGACTCCCTTAGCATTCTGCCGTATAACTCAAGCCTAACGCCCAACCTGATGTTCCAATCCATCCTCATCGTCTCGAATATCTTCCGGTTGGAATGATGTAAACCTCAATGGTGATGGAGCACGGACTGGAGGCCGGGATGGCGATACGGCAGTATGTGCCATGCGACGTCGGGGTGTACGGCGTGCAACAGACTTCGGCTTCCTATGCAGTCTTGGCGCACGATTGGCTGGCTTACTCTGACGCTGGATGAAGGCCCTAAATCTTAGCCGTCCCCTAGCATTATGGTTACTTACCACATCATTCACCCACTCTTCTCTTTCATATGGCGGTGGTGGTTCCATCGGTATGGAGTCATCCTCGGCCGTCGGCTTACCTCGATCGCGCCACCTGAATAATACCAGTGTCAAACACGGAATATGCAGTAACGAAAATGAGGAGTACATGCGATAAGCCGTCATTCCCACGGCTGTACCAATGAGGGCTGCACTAAAGGCAGTGCTAATAATGGTATCAGTCAATGTCTTGCGTCTCTTCGCTGGGGGAAGACCTGACATAGTGGTAGTACACAGTGAGCAGAGCGGGAGAGAAGAAAGACTTTATAAGATTAAGACTTGTTGTTCAAACTCCGCGACTGAACAAGCACGGTCCGAGAGAGAGCGAGTGACAGGCGGAACCGGAGGTAGACAATAGCCATTGAACTCACCTGCGCCCACGTCATTCACATCCTCGCCACCACCCTTGTGGGATTGCGACGCGGCCTCTAGATATCTCGATGGTGTGTCGATCCATCCGTTAGTTGAAGTGGGTTGACTGGTGGCCGCGCTTGCCAAGCTGGTTGTAGGGGCCCATCCTCTCTTCCTCGAGGGCTGGACATTCTCCGATATCGATGGTGGCGGTGAAGTGCGTCTGGGCGGGGCTGGTAGCTTACGAGTGATGGTCTGTGGCGCAAGACTCTGTTGAATGCGCTCCTCCTCCTCGGCTTTAGCGGCAAACGGGTTGAAAATGGCGCTTCCGCTGCTGAAAGTAAATTTGAACATTCCCGGGCAGCTGTGCCACTGTCCGTGAGGAACTGGAACAGAGGAGGGATCGTGGTTTGGCAGAAAAGCGCGAAGACCGGAACACGTGACTCGTTGGCCACATGACCCATTCTGCAGTGATCATTCTTCTGCTACGTGCACATTCAAATATTCACAGCTCTCGGCCCCTAAGTAACGCGTGAGAGATTGACCAGTTACTCAAGACAGAAGACTAAGCGCATACACGCTACAAGTGCACAGGCGTACTTACAGTAAACCCAGGTCTCGCCTCTGGAAGTTTTGCTCTATTGGTCCAGATCAAGACGCAGTGTATCACATCTTAAAAGGCCCGTCAGATGCATGAGGTGGCTTATAAACTAGCCTGTTACAGTAACATCGAGGACACCACCACTAGTTGTCTCGAGCCCATCTGCCGAAGAAAGCTCGGACGTGGGACGCCAGTGACAGTGTGGGATATCCATAATTGTCGGATTGGAAACCCAATGAGACCAAAATGCGATCCGCCGTGGCGTCAATTTTATCTCAGATGCTTTTAGTACGAATGGTCTAAAATTTGACATTCAGTCATAAGTCCAAAGATTATGTCCCCGCCTTCGCCTCTTTCTCAGATAACTTTCGTGCAAACCTTGACCTGGCTCTAATTTGAGGGCCATAAGCAAAGAGAATAAACGGAACAATGGCCAGGACAGCCGCAAGTATCCCGAATAATGTTGAAGCCCAACGGAACATCAAACGGCTGTACATCTACAAGCATCTCACAGTGAGTCACGGCGTTCGTGTCCAACATTCCACAACACACCTGATTCGTGAACAGAGGGAAAGCGGTACCCATGAGATTTCCTGAGCAAAAGAATAACCAGATGGGACCGCAGCGAAATGACTGGTTTAACAAAGAACACCTACTGCACAAACTCTGTCCGGCCAGGGCTGATGATGCATAAATGTAGTATGTGTCCGCCAGATAGGAAAAGACCGCCAGATATATTATGAACAGAGCAGTGATGAAGACGAGAATTCCAAACATCGGGCCTACCCAATGGATGCTTGGTAGTGTAGTCCACGCGTAGATGAAACAACCTGCCAGTGGGGGTCCCGTTCTCAGTAGAACACTGCAGATTCTGTCAGTTGTATTTACCTATGGGAAATAATATGGCTGCCGCCAGTGCTGAGTACAACCGAGCCTCGGGTCCAATTCTTTCTACATTGCGCCTAAATGAAGTTATCATCGCATGGAACGCAGGACAGTACGAGGGAAACGAACGAGTAGAGCCTTTCTTGATAAAAGTTAGATAGGAAGCCGATAAGAGCACCTATACTGTGGACCATTCAGCCAGACGGGTCTAACACTGAACCGCTGTACTTAACCACATGGATAAAAAAGCTAAGCCGACCTGGCCGTCCGAAAAGTGATGCAATGACTTAAATATGAGGGGTATAGACCTAGAGGGCAATGTATAAGAATTATTTCCTCTGCGGGAAAGGATAGCAACTAAACTCTATCTGGCTGTATAGGATCCCCCACCTGAGTGTGGGTTTGAGTGTGGTCGAGCTAATGATGGACAGCTCACTCACGCCAAGCCAACCCAGAGCTACAAGAGATAAACTCGTCAGGAAAACGGCCAAGGAAAAAGACTTATAGCCTCACACTAAAACTGGCCACCACTGGTTCCGTAAGAAGAAGGTCTGGGCCAAATCAGTGCCTGTATAGAATACTCGGCGGAGAGGGAGCTTACAGATTGGTCGGGTGCATGAAATTATAATGAGCTGCTTAAGACTTAAATTCTCATCTTCAACCCTTGCGCGATATCGATTATCTCCCGTCTGCTTGCGTAATTTCCGTGCTTCTCGAGTCAGTATCACACCCACTTAGCCAAATGAAATATCATCAGAACGAGCCAAATGTCGACAACTTGCTAACCTCGGGTTTCCCCCAAGGTCACTGACATGACCAACACGTACACCCCTGAGACTCTGAATTTTCAGGCCGTCAGATGTCTGCCACGGGAGAGGCAAAATCATAGCTGGGCTTACATCAGATGAAGCCACTGAATCCAGCGCCACTGGAGCTGCGCATTTTGCTGAACCCAACCTGCCAAAACAGGGCCTAAACCTGTAGATCCAATGGCAGACAGGGCAAATAGAGACATGGGCAGTCCACGTCTGCAACACGACGTCTGTTAGATATTTACCCTTGGGAGATATAAGCCTATTGAACGAACTCGGAAGGTGCCCAGATGTCTGCGACTACGCCACCGACCTAATGGGAGGGATACATAAACTCAGACGAGATTCAGTTCAGGCTACATACCATAGTGGCACCCGTCGAGCCAGCTGCTCCAGAGATAAAACGAGCAACGATCACAGTCGATACATTGTTGGCTCTAAAGTGAGTAAGTAAAAGTCCAAAGGACTAATAACTGTTATATGCACAATGCCATCATAAGGTGCATGAGTGCAAATATTACACTGGATACCAAAAACAGTGGCCGTCTACCGAACTCTTCACTAAAGGCAGCGGTAAACAGTGGGACGATTCCGAAACCCAGGCAGTATACGCTGCAAATATTGTATGTTTGTAGCTGATCATTTATTCCATGAAAGCACCCTAACACACCTAAGAGCGGTCGCAGCCTGCTCGGATGTACAGTTTAGGTCGATGAGCATGGACGTGAAGCCTAATGAAATGCTTGATCCAGCGGCCGCTAATATTGCCTCAGGTTGAATTGAAACGGTCCATTTTATGAAACTAACCACTCAATCCAGTAAAGCCGCATGCCACAAAGGTTAACATCCACTTGCGAGCCCGAGAGGCATTCAAAGGATTTCGAAGGTCACCTTCCCGAAATTCTATCTGTAAAAGATGACACTCTGTATCATTACGCTACCATCTCTGCTATACACGGTAACATACATATATTGGCTCATCCTCTTCTGTGGACGTTCCTGACCCTCGTTTCTCTTCGCCATCATTCCCTAACTCGCTTCCTCTTTTGACGGGGGGTGTGAAAGCTTAAAGCCGTGATCAGACGTCGACAAACTCGGCGACATCGATGGCGACAACTTGACAGCTACCGGCGTCCCAAGTTGCCCTCACGCGAGGTTTTTATACTTCTGGCTTGAGCGCCCTCTTGTGGTTGAGCGCCCTCGGCTTATATCCGCTTCCTGGATGTCGTTGACTATAGTTACAGGTGTCATCATCCGACTTGCGGCAGGGATCTCACGGGTGCCAAGATCCGTGGGCGTATATAGATGGAGGCCACATTTACAGACGACCACGCTATAATGGGGAGGCCATTGAACGTACACCATGGCGTCAGACATGACGAACACGCATTGAAACCACGACACCCAAAAGCAGTTCAAGATAAGATAGACGCCGTTATGTAAAGCTTACGAACCAGAGGAAACGATGTGACCTAATGCAGTACTACAACGACGAAATTACGAAATACTTTAAATTACTGTCTAACCTTCGTCTGGCAGACTGCTGTTAGCTCGAGCTCGCATACACTGGGGAATAAGTCCTCTCGACGTGTCATCTCCCTCACGTCTCGCACTCGATAGGTATAAGTATCATCCGAAGTGTATATCATAGAATAATCAATCTATTATAACTCCATCGTTCTACACTGTTTGCCTGCTCTCAGCCTTGTACATCTAACATGTTTCATGCATACTTTTAATATATAGTCATCCACATCCTCTCTGAAATTGCTCTGTTATATCAATACACAACATGCTTTAGCACATACAACCATATTTTTAAAATATCAGAACATTCAAAAAAATTTAGGATGTCCACAATATATAAGTTGCTCAAAATGATGGATTATGAATTTGTATACATACTTCGGATTTCCCCTTGTCAGTTGTGTGGTAGTGTGATCTCCACAACCAGCTAGGGTTTCCCTTACAATTTCTAGCACTCACATTTCAAACACACATTCTTTGCCGCCGATCCCAGTTTACAGCTCACCCTATGGAGGATGTTCACATTGACAACATTGTATATTCTTCTAGGATATATTAGATATCTTTTATTCAGAGAAGGCTTAAGATGATGATCACAGCGAGGTCAAGTTTGCACAAGATGGACGACATATGATAATTGAACTGGAGAATATACATGCGAATGTAAACTACTTAAGATACAGGATGCCCTAATAGGGCACCCTTATGTAATCTCTAACCCTAACCCTAAAAGTGGCCAAAATCCTGAAGTCGAGTAAAAAAAAAAAAATACTCATTAGATTTCACATCAAGGATGCCTCCCCACCCATAGTCTATGTACTCATAGTCTATGTATTGTAATGTATTAAGTACCAAAGTGCTATGCATAGGCAGCCTTTGCTTTCTCAGCCATCCAAGGGGGTAAAGTCTGGTGTCCATGATACCTTCGGTTTGCCCAGGCAGCCATTGAGCCAGAAAGGCCTTGTGAGTATGCTGAAATGAATCTAGCAGATCTATTTGCATAGCTACTCCAAAAAAAAAAAAACAATGAGTAATCCATATTCAGATGATGTGGAAACCACTGACCGCCGAATTTGGATCAATGGGATATCATCAAGGCATGCAATCACATTGCGCTCCATGGCATCCATATCTGTTGTTTGTGCACTCTCAACTGGATGGTCATGAAGACTTCAAGTCGCTCTTTTCTTTGCATCTACCCCTCCTGCCTTGCGCCGGCTTAAAGCGGCCCGGTTTCACCATACCTTAGTAGGGAGAAGTTCTCTGGCATTCTCAGGCCATTTCTCAGATAATACTCGTCCAACCAAGCTACCTTTCACCTTCCATGACGAACCCGCCCAAGTTTAGGGTTGGTATCTGGTGTGTCGAAACGCGTATGCCGACTGCTTTCTTGCTCAACTTAGCCAAATCAGCGGAGGAGGTATAGGCGGACTCTGTCTTGCCGTGGCACTGTCGCGGTATCGGGATATACACGTGGACGTGTATGAAGCTGCTGAACGATTCAAAGAAATCGGTGCGGGCGTCGGGATATGGGCCAAGACGTGGCGCACTCTAGAGCTTCTTGGTCTTGACATCGACGCTTCCAAAGTCGCGCATGCGCCTCCAGATACGCCACCTGGTACCATGATTCCCTTCGTGCGATGGCTGGAGTCTCACCGTTATGCGTAGTCGTCGGATTTGATTTCCGAAAATCTGATCAGCCCGGCGAGGGATTCAGCTTCCAATTGTCCCAGATGCCATGTCAGTATTATTGTTGATACGCTATCGCATAATCACAGTACTCAATGGCCATGACGTTGCCAAAGATGCTCTCCGCTTTCATCGTGCAGATTTTCTCGACATCTTTGTTAACCACTTAGCGAGTGGCGTGGCCCATTTTCAGAAGCGCGTCGTTTCCTACACGCAGGACGTCGCAGATGGGCAAATTTACTTACGCTTTAGCGACGATAGCATGGCAACCTGTGATGTTCTCGTAGGATGTGATGGTATCAAGTCCTTGGTTCGAGCACAGATGTTGAAACAAATGGCAGAAAATGGACATCCCGAGCTGCTAGACCTGGTTCAGCCCATTTTCAGTGGAACCATCGCATACCGTGGACTCATTCCTGCTGAGAAGATACCCAAGGATGAACAGGGCCATTTACACAGAGCTGTCGAGTTTCCCATGATGGTATGACGCATCTTTATCATTTGAACTTCTATTTCAACGTCAATATTCCTGTATGAAGTATTGTGGGAAAAACAAGGTGGGTGGCGTGTCATCCATAATTGTAGCATCATATAGCTTGCGGCATAGCATATTGTCAGCTACTCTATCTCGCGGGGCAGCATAGTGAATGTGGTCGCCTTTGCCTCCCAGCCAGAGAAAGAAGGCACAGCATTCGACGGAGAGTGGGTTACCGAAATTCCTAAAGAAGAGCTTCTTGATTGCTATGCAGATTGGGAGCCCGAGGTTAGAAGCCTGGTCAATGTATGCCTGTCTCTCGCCGTACGATGCCCTTTGTGAAGACATTCCCTTTCAGTGTATAGATCATCCAACGCGATGGGCTATTCACCAGCTCAAGGACCTGCCGAATTATGTGAATGGTCGTGTAGCTCTTCTAGGCGATGCTGTGAGTATCAGTATTTTGTGCCATGTCCCTCATTCATACATGAACCACATCAGGCACATGCTATGACTCCTCATCAGGGTGCTGGGGCCGGTCAGGCCATTGATGTAAATCACTCCCGCAGAAAATCAACTTGCCGATGTACCAATAACTTGTTTGCAGGACGCGTTCACTCTCGCTGAACTCTTGGGCCACCCCAGGACAACGAAGGAGACACTTGCGTCTGCTCTGAAGGCTTATGAACGCATTCGACTTCCAATGGCCACGCATGTGCTGCAAGGCTCCCGAAACTCCGGACGCATGTACGAATTCAACGGGCCTCACGGCGAGGAATACGACGTGCTTGGTCCCGCCATTCAGAGGCAGTGGGACTGGATACATGCGAGCACCCCAGAAGAGGATGGCGACCGCGCCATTGCATGGATGGAATCCAATTTGGACTTAGGAAACGTGGTACAGTAACATCTTCTCGCGACCCCGCTTGTTTATGGACTGTATGGACGAATAGCCTGCATATCGGAAATAGTGTGAATATCATGCCACGCGACGCCGCCTCCAAAGATCGCGTAGCTCGCCAACCGTTGAAGAATAAGACATGTAATTAAGATGTATTTTTTGTCCATTTATATGTGTTGTTACACCCTCCAATCCAAAACATGTATCATCCAATGTATATATTCCATAATCTAGTCTGGCCATTTTTGCTTTACTCTTGACATGCTCCATTCTGATATCTTCTTCTACATTATTTGGAATCCGACTTGTAATTCCAGGAGGTGGTTCTACTTTTTCACTATTTTCACTAGCTTCTGTTAAAATTATTGCTCATGGTTGTGTGTATCTGTTATCTAACATAGCATTTTTAGCTGCTAATTTGGTGGTATACCTCTTGTATTATTTTCCTCAGCTAGTGCTATATTACTATGCTCTTCAGATATTGATTTATCCTGTTGTCCCGTCATAAAATGTATGCAATCACCATCTATCTCATATGATACAAATTCTTTTTGTTTTGAATATGCAGTAGATATCTTACGAGGGTTTCCATCTATATATATGTCCATATCTCCTATATTGCCGCAATTATTTTCCGAATGGTAAAACATAAAACAACCCTTTTTTTATTTTTATTTTATTTTAATTTGAAATCCCATATCTCTATCCCTATTATTATTATTATTATTATTATTCTTATTAATCCCGTCATAAAATTTATGCAATCACCATCAATCTCATATGATACAAATTCTTTTTGTTTTGAATATGCAGTAGATATCTTACGAGGGTTTCCATCTATATATATGTCCATATCTCCTATATTGCCGCAATTATTTTCCGAATCGTACAGCCCTTTTTTTTTTTAATTTGAAATCCCATATCTCTATCCCTATTATTATTATTATTATTATTTCCTATTTGTTTTATCTGTTCTTCTAGTTGTAAGATTACTTTATGTTGTTCCTTAGTTCTCTTTTTGAGATTTGATATTATCTCATCCTTTTCTTCAATCCAGATCATCATATTATCAACCTTCTCAACGAGTGTGGCGATGTAACTTCTTGTAAGAAAGTAGGTCTTAGAACCTTGTATTACAAGGGCAAGCGGAACTCAACCAAGATGTGGTTATTCCATGTGCTATGTAGTGACAGTGTAAGGTAAGATGATCTGGGGAACTGCTGCGTGGTTCCCACGCAAGAACTATACAGTGGATCCACAGGGATCCACTGACATTAGCTAATATATCCAGCAGCGCGCACTGCCTTAAGGGCAATGCGGGTAAATAGTGTATTTACACCTCTCATGATGCTACCAACTCTAATCTTCATATTTTAAAAAACAATTTTATACATACCCTTGGTATATCATTACAACTATTGTCCTTTATCATAATATAAATTCTACATGATAATATAAATTTCTTAGATTATAAGAATGAGCATTGCTTCTCAGATCAGAAAAAAAGTATATTGTTACAGAATAATAAAAGTTATTTAAATATTATCTAGATCCAAAACCAAAAAATGAGAGATTATAGTGCTAAGACAGTCAAATACATAAAATACTCCCTTACAACTTACACCAAACAAGGCCATGCAAAAAGGTATGTTAACGAAGTATAGATAAGAAAGAAACCCTTACACATATCAGCAGACACCAACACATATACAGTAAACGAACATGATAATGTTGTTTGATATTATTGCTGTTGGATCACACATTCATCCACCTCATGAAAAGAGGACTACCACAATTCATAAGAAATGTCAGTCCACATTTTATAAACTTAGGTTCTTCACACTGACGGATATCATAATTAGCTACTTACAAGCTGAGTCAAGTCTATTCTGCGACTGTAGATAATAATCACATGATTCTATAACTAATAGAGGGTAGGAGCAATGCTAGTTAGCAACAGTGTGCAGTGTAGTGATACAGTATTGTAGCAATAGTGTAGTGATTATATGAATCCTGTTAATGTATTCAAAACAAAAAGTGAATACAAACTGAGTTTAATATAATATACAAGCTGGATTAACAATGCCATATATCCCTACAGTAGGAGCTATGGTGACATTTATACATCCAGAGACTCAGGAGGAGATGATGGGTGATGTTAAAGAAGTACTTGACCTCCAGGGGAAAGCAATTATCATATATAAGAGAAATTTTCTCACGCTTACCACCACCTCCAAATCCAAAAAATTCCAATTCACACATGCACACAAACACCAGCTGTAGCTAGTTCTCTGCGAACAGATCCTAGCTTTAGTACAAAAAGCTCTACAGAGAGAACCTGTGAGGGCAACACTAATGACGAAGCCACAACCAAAGATACTCAAGGAGATAAGAGCCGATACTAGGACAATGACCAACTGTGTAGTGGGTATCCTCAGGTTATAACTCTACCAACGATAGATACATGGGGACTTGCCTGTGTAGTGGGTATCCTCAGAGATCAAGCTGAGGAAACGCCACCACACGGGCTACAGTCTTATAGCGCTGGCAAGGCTTACATAATAGGAGAGATGGAAACTTGTAGAAGGTTACGGAAAGTGATGGAAGGTCACGGAAAGTGACGGAAAGTGACATGTGACGGGATGTGACATGTGACGGAAAGTGACGGAAACTGATGGAAACTCATGGAAACTCATGGAAGGAAATAGAAACTTGTGGAAGGAAACGCGTGAACCCTGACAGAACCACAAAAAGGGTCATGCTGCTCAACACAGACCCCCTGAACGAGGGCCAGCAGCCAGCAGGTGAATGCTAAAAGCATGCTACGACCATACTATTCTGATTTCTGACACTCACTTCTGCTTCATTTCCAACATCCTGATACTTCTAATGTTCCTACCTCTTGTTATATCCTTTCTCCATTTGACTCTATTACTCTGACCCTCCAGACTCGACTTGCAGCACAGCAAGACCATAAGTCCATCCCCTCTGGAGTCCCATTGTTCTGTCTTGTCAAATATGCTTTCTGTCCCCTTGTTCTTTTGCCCATTGTTCTCGACTCTACCCTGCACCCCCCTTTGTAGTTCTTTGTTCCTGATTAGTTAGTTACCCTGTATATCATATCTGACTTCCACTTCCTTCGGAACATGCTTAGTAGTACAACATTACATGTTGTCTCAGCTTTTTAAAAAACCCTCTCATGTATGCTCTCGAGTCTGCAATCAGATAATCTGTTATGACCATACTATTCCGACTTCCGACACTCAGTTCTGCCTCCTTTCTGACATTCTGATAATTCTGACAACCCTGCCCCTTGTTATATCCTTTCCCCTTTTTGACTCTATTACTTGGACCCACTGGACTCGACTCACAGCACATGTTTTGGAACCCTTCAAGACTTTGGTGTTATTGCTAACACTTCAATCTATCAGAACGTGTCGTTTACAAGACTCAAAGAATATTAAACAATGCTGCAGCACAACTCCGGAAATAATTTAATATTTGTACCTTGGTTGCAATCCGCGTAAAAACTAGTCCCAGTTAATATGGATGGAAGGCAATGTGTTTCTTAGCAGCACTGAACAATAAACAAAAAGACTGTAGGTTCAAGGACACTATCGGGGTCCAAGCGTATTCCAAAATATAAAGGAATGTACTTAGCAGGTGAGTTTATAAATGGACTGCCCTGATAATCTACCAGCGCACAGCAATAAAACGAGGGATGAACGAGTTTTTAGAAGTGACTTGTGAAAGTCTCTAATCAGGAAAATCGACTGATCAGATCATCTCGGGTATTGGAGTGCGAATGGCAAGACTATCAATTGACAGACTCACTCTGTAGAATTACACCCGGAGGATTAGTCTAGGTGGCTAAGCAGAAAAGTATCTACTTAACAAGGAATTAGACACTAAAGTAAGTGAATAACCCTAGCTGGGATTAGCAGCTTAGTAAGATGCAAGTCACACGAGGTCACGTGGATAGTGTAAGGGCAACCCTGGCTAGTTGTGGAGATCACACTACCACACAACTGACAAGGGAAATCCAAAGAGAAAAGTCTAAGGACCCCCAATGTCAGCGAGCCCGTATTATACTACGCTGCGCAGCCAGGGACAGCACTTGGCACTTGCCATCAACCCTGCATCCCCCTGACTTCCCTGACCCTTGATTGACCCTTGATGCCACCTATTACGCGAGTCGCCTGATTTCCGACACTGTTCCGAGAGCGGAAGTCGGAAATTGGAGTGGAACTGGAAAAGCGAACAGGACTGGTGGAAGTTCTCCCAGAAGCGGAATCATTTCCGAAAGCGGAGGCGGAGATGGAATCGGAACCAGAAGCGGAGTCGGAAATGGAGTCGGAACTGGGTGTGGTGTCGGAACTGGAAATGGAAAACAGGGTGTCCCCTGACAGATAGAAGATGTTAGATTGCTAGAATGATGATTCAAGGAGGTCAGAATGGCCTCCTTTTACATTGTAAAATACACAGGATTATATAAAATGGGGTTCTTCTATCTATTAGGCGAGTGATGTCATAAGTAAATATTTGCACTGCTGAAACACACCCTCGTAACTATTGTGGCGTGTTTGTGCAAAGAAATTGGAAATAGATAGCCAATCACCTTCCCTGGTTTGCACAGCCTTACACAGCCTTGCACTGCCCTGCACAGCCCTACACAGCCGCTATGACATCAAGGGGCCTATTTGGTGTCGTAGTGTTGCGTTTGGAGGATCCATTCATCCAATAGGTTTTATCAAACCTGCACCCTAGTTTTGGCTTTGTACATCTTTGTGTGACTTTGTACGCAGCCTTGCACAGCCATGGTTGCTATGATGCAAGTCATGTGCCAGCTGGGTTTGAATTGCACAGGCTTGTGTAAGCGGTAGAGGATGCATTCAGTCTCAGTGGCTGAGTTTGAGTGAGCCAAGGTACCGGAGTTGTAGGTGCTTGAGTGCCTGCAACTCCGAGTTTACGGTTCGTGGGAAGCTCCGGTCGGAGTTTGAAACTGAGTGGCTGTGGCAGAGTTGTGGATGTGCGTGGGTTCATAACTCTGCCTGACAGAATAAGGAGTTTTTGAGCCAGGGAAGCCAAGTTAAATGGCGAAAAAATAAGAGGAAATTCAAGGAATATTTGAATAGAGTTCTCCCAACAATAGCCACGTGTATTAGCTACTATCAGCTGGGAAAACAGGGTTTTAAAGCGATTTAATCCTTTTTTTGCGAGGCTTTTCATTAGGGGGTTTCACGAAGGTGAATTCGACATGAAATCGGTACTGAAATCAGTCCCGCACTCCGCTGTGAACTCGCAGAGTTCGTGAATTCTGCAACTTTGCGAAAGCAGCTTCGACCCTCCTTTCGCAGCAAACTCGCTCGCGCACTCGTCTGGGAACTCGCTCCCCAACTCAGTCTCAAGCATGCCGCTCTGCGGCACATACAGCTGATGTCCAATATGGAAATTAATTAGTACTAGACCATTTTCTTTGCTTTCCTTTTATTTCGATCCTTTTCTTTTGCGTGGCACACCGCAGCTACCTCAACTCGCGCAGGAGCTGTTGAAGCTCTCTCTTATTTTGGAACACTTAGGTCTGCAGCATCACCAAGATGCGCAGATCCATCCAGCTCCTCGTGACGGCCTCTTTCCTATTCGCTGATACCTTACGAGCATTCGATATAAGTAGTTTACATTCGCATGTATATTCCCCAGTTCAATTATCATATGTCGTCCATCTTGTGCAAACTTGACCTCGCTGTGATCATTGTCTTGAGCCTTCTCCTGGAGATTTCTATCTTTGACCAGAAGAGGACTTAGGCATCACTGGTGAGTTCTCATACTTCATCTTCGTTACCTTAGCCTTCGAACTATTTTCTATGCTGTCGAGGGCTCTGAAGGAGCACCTTCACTGGCGAAGGGATTGTTGCTACTTAGACAACCCTTCCGTAACACCTTGCACGTTACATCGTCAAGTGCCGCGGGCTATTTCGCTACGACTGTAGATAGGGCAAGCTCCATTCAGGCAGCCCTCTTATCCTGTGAACATTTGTTGGTCCACCTATTCGCCGAACGGCATACTTATTCGCACAAGTTATTCGAGCATTCACTGTGTTCACTAATACACAATATCAATGCCTAAAAACCAATCTTGACAACATACTTGCTAAAAGTGGCTGCTCATCCTGATCCCTGTTATCAAAGGGGAAAGGGAATCAGCATGTGGGAGGATTGAAGATTATTCCGGTAGCTCACCAATTTCACCAATGGCAACACTGTACACGGGTTGGTGTGGGGGGCCACTGCAGCTGCCTCCAGCAGCAACAAGGCAATTGAATCATGACCATTCGCAGCTGCTGCCTGTATCGCACCACCATATTCTCCACCATAAGTATTCACGTCCGCACCCTTCTCTAGGAGCAACTGGACAATCATATCATGACCCCCTGATGATGCTGCCTGCAGTGCACTCCCATACTCTCCTTGGTGAGCATTCACATCCGCACCCTTCTCTAGGAGCAACAGGACAGTCATATCAAAACCCCCCAATGCTGCTGCTTGCAGTGCACTACCATACTCTCTTCCATGAGCATTCACGTCTGCACCCTTCTCTAGAAGCAACCCGACAGTCGTATCATTACCCATTAATGCCGCTGCCTGCAGCGCACCACCATACTCTCCTCCATGAGTGTTCACGTCCTCGCCCTTCTCAAGGAGCAACTGGACAATCATATCATGACCCCCTGATGCTGCTGCCTGCAGTGCACTCCCATACTCTCCTCCATGAGCATTCACATCTGCACCCTTCTCTAGAAGCAACTGGACAGTCATATCATGACCCTTTGATGCCACTGCCTGCAGTGCACTCCCATACCATCCTCCATGAGCATTCACATCTGCTCCCTTCTCTAGGAGCAACAGGACAGTTTTATGATGACCCCATAATGCCGCCACCTCCAGCGCACTCCCTCCATGAGCATTGACATCTGCACCGTTCTCTAGGAGTAACCGGCCAATCATGTCATGACCCCCTAATGCAGCTGCCTGCAGTGCACTGCCATGATGTCCTCCATGAGCATTCACATCCGCGCCCTTCTCTAGGAGCAACAGCACAGTTGTACCATGACCCCCTGATGTGGCTGCCTGCAGCGCACTCCCATGATGTCCTCCATGAGCATTCACATCTGCGCCCTTCTCTAGCAGCAACTCAGTGATCATATCATGACCCTGGAATGCTGCCACCTGCAGTGCACTCCCAAAAAATCCTCCATGAGCATTCACAGTGGCACCCTTCTCTAGGAGCAACAGGACAGTCATACCATGACCCCCTGATGCGGCTGCCTGCAGCACACTCCCAGGATTTCCTCCATGAGCACTCACATCCGCCCCCTTCTCTAGCAGCAACTGGGTGATCATATCATGACCCTGGGATGCTGCCGCCTCCAGTGCACTCCCAAAAAGTCCTCCATGAGCATTCACATTGGCACCCTTCTCTAGGAGCAACAGGACAGTCGTACCATGACCCCCTGATGCTGCCACCTGCAGTGCACTCCCATAATCTCCTTCATCAGCATTCACATGTGCGCCCTTCTCTAGGAGCAACCGGATGACCATATCATGACCCCGTGATGCTGCCATCTGCAGTGCACTCCCATAATGTCCTCCATGAGCATTCACGTCTGCGCCCTTCTCTAGCAGCAACTGGACAGTTGTATTACGACTCCCTGATGCAGCTGCCTCCTGTGCCATCCCATATGACCCTCCATGAGGATTCACGTATGGACACATCACTCGGAACAACCGCATCTCTAGGGGCAACTGGACAGTGATATCATTACCCCCTGATGCCGCTGCCTGCAATGCACTCCCATAACATCCTCCATGAGCATTCACATCTGCACCCATTTCTAGGAGCAACTGGACAATCATATCATGCCCCCCTGATGCTGCTGCCTCCAGCGCACTCCCATAACATCCTCCATGAGCATTCACATCTGCGCCCTTCTCTAGAAGCAACTGGACAGTCATATCATGACCCTCTGATGCTGCTGCCTGCAATGCACTCCCAAACTCTCCTCCCTGAGCATTCACGTCCGCACCCTTCTCTAAGAGCAACTGGACAATCATATCATGACCCCCTGAAGCCACTGCCTCCAGCGCACTCCCATACCAGCCTCCATGAGCATTCACATCTGCGCCCTTCTCTAGAAGCAGCTGGACAGTCGTATCATGACCCCTTGATGCTGCCACCTGCAATGCACTCCCATACTCTCCTCCCTGAGCATTCACATCAGCACCCATCTCTAGGACCAGACAGTCCTATCATAACCCTCTGATGCCGCTGCCCTCAGTACACTCCAATGCTCTCCTCCATGAGCATTTACGTCTGCACCCTTCTCTAGGAGCAACTGCACAATCATATTGTGACCCTGGGATGCCGCCACCTGCAGTGGTGGTGAGGCAAAGACTACAACTGGTGTATTCATGTCTGATCCTTTCTGCAGCAGACATTGACATACTCGTCCCAACCCATTCCTAACCAATATGTAAAGAGGATCTGTTTTATGTGTCCTAGATTCTGCCCATGGATGTCTATGATCATAAAGCCACTTCCAGTTGATGTATACAGTACTTTTAGGCTCCAAGAGCCTCATGATCAGCTCATGTAGATCATCCCAGTTGCCAGCCGGATCCCACCCAGCATGGTCCATCCAGTTAGCTGCAGCATAGCCAGAAAGTGGAAACGACCTGGTTGTACTGGCATTTACACCGTTATCCTGGTCAAATTGCAGTAGGTATGCCAGACATGTCTTTGCAATGGATACATGTGCAATCCTTTCGTTGAAATAATACCACGAAAGCATCCTCATGCTCGTGCGAAGATGTTCCGAGATCAGATATTCTCGCACAGAAAAGTGCGCCAATCTGATCTCTCCTGCTTCAGTGGAGAGATCGCCCTTATTGCTGCCGTCCTCCTGGAATGTAATGGTAACAAGGCTGGAACATATGTCAAGCATGTCTCGTGGATCCCGAAGCCGCTGCCGACAATCAAACAGAGGTCCATCTTTGGCATCAGCATCAGTAGCAATCACATCCACAGCCTCATCCAGTGATACTCTGCCTTGAGAGAAAGCAAGCCATTGAAGCATGCTCAGAGCTGCCCGCCTATCAACCTCGTCTATGGCAGCCAGGATCCGAGCATACGTCTCATTAAGCGTCTTTGGGAGAAGCGTCAGTGTTTTCCCAAGCGCCGCAGGGGTTCTGCATTTCCGCAGTGCATCCAGTTGACAGATGACCCATCGAAACCTTCCCGTTAAATCAGAAAGCATTCATACGCAGGTAAGTGACCACTCACATCCCATAGGCACCCTCCATCAAAGTAGTCTTCACCATGTCCTTCTCCTCTGCCGAGCACATCCTGAACTTGACATCATCTTCAAGCATTCTAGAGACGTGAACTCGGATGTCACCATCAACAAGCTTCTCATTCATTGGTACCTCGTGTGAAATCAAGCCACTCATCGTGTCTTCAATATCTCACTCTTTCCGATTTGTCGCCAGTAAGTGTAATGTGTCGATCCTCCAGCTGTGGATGTCTTTGATAGCCGCGAGAAACCTGGATCATTCCGGGCACTCGTCAAGCGCATCAAAAACGACATAGACGGCCTTAAAACTCCCAATGATTGACTTTAAGGCAGACATCAGTTCCTCTTGAGCCACCGATCGGCATGCACCAGCAGTCTTAGAGAACAGTGTCTCCAGGCGTGAGGGATAGTCGTGGATTGTACAGTTAATTGCTCGATCAGAGATCGAAAGATGACATCCGGCAAAGTGTCCTTGTTATTAAAGTCAAAATAGAAAAAGGCCATGGCAAAGGAGGGGTCAGAACTGCAGTAACATAAAAGTTCTTCGATGATCGTCGAGCTTGATGCAGTCATGTGTTAGCATGATAGGAAAAATAACAACGAATGTGATTGCCCAAGTACCATAGGATGGTTTTTCCCGCACCAGCTGTCTCGATCCATCAGCAGCAAGCAAATATTCAATGGCATAATGGACTCACGTATACCATGGAGCCAAAGGAACGAATGAGGAGCTTCTCGCCATCGCCGGAAGCGTTCTTCTTCCACAAACCAAGAACCGGTCATCTCCTGGTGCACGCTACGTGCATTTCTATGCTTTATTTTGTGATCAGGAGCCGCTAACCAATCATAGATCTTCTGACGATGCTCTTCTACATAAAGAAGCCGTGAAGATCAGCATCTCACGGTAGGAGGCATGGCGACATGCCACTTACGCAATTTGGCCTCCATAGCCTGGCTTATCTCAGCAGTCCGTTCCTGCAAGGATTCGACACCACTATCTATCTTCAGTGTCAAGCGCCTGTCTGAATAATCAGCATTGACTTGAAGCTAGCGGGTACGACGTACGTCTGATCTACGTCCGTGGCCGTAGTCAACAAGTCTTGGAGCTTCCCTAGCTTGTTGAGAGTCTTTTGCACCTCGGTCTCCTTTAGGGGCCAGATCAATGCTTCCATGCGGCCTTTGCGTCCAAGGTCCCTTTCGAGGGCCGTTTTGAGAGTCTCTAGCTCATTACGACAACCACGAAGCTGCTCGTTCAAAGCCGGTAATCGGGAGGATGCTGCTGTCTTGTTGTCTTCTACTAGTCGACGAATAGTTTCGAACACTTTTTGGAGTCCAAACAGCTGATCAATGATCCTTTTCTTGTCCCTCGATGCGTTCTTGACGCCAGTCCCGTAGCTATAGCATGCACCGATAGTCGCAGCAGTGAGCTGGAGAACGGCAATGATGCACGCTGATTGGTGTGGTTCTAAGTAGCACCTAGGAACTTGTACTCCTGGGTGGTCGGGGACTTACCTGCTAATCCCAGAGCTGCAGCCATAGGGTCAAGTTGGTTAGAGGACTAAAGTAGACGTTTGCCGCCTGTTATCGCAGCGTCTATGGTGGACTGCCAGATGCACAGCCATGGACCCACCGAAATTTGCACATCGCCGCATCGCGAGTACGTTCTCGCCTGTAAAGAAAAACCGATTCTACGGTGACAACTTCCTTCCCTGAGTTCTTCGAGGCAGCGTTCTAACTAACTTGTGTGAAGCTCTACAGTGATCGGCGGGCTCTCGATCCCGCAATGGGCAGTGGACTAGATCAGCCGCCAGCAATCGCATGCTTTCTATATTTTCTGATAAGCACACGCAGACCAATCTCGCTCTTACGTTCTCTAATCAGGCAGGTGACGCTGATGTTCAAGGATATCATGCGCTATCTGGGTCTTGCATGCGCAGTGGCTTACGCTCTCCGTTTGCCTGGTCGCGCTACCAGAAGGTTGTTGAAGTATTGGCGACCAATCCGCATGCAGCAGGCGGGCGATATTTCAATCCTGACGAAAGACTGTTAGACCTCAGGAAATACTTACCATCTGTTCTAACCTTGTCACCATTTCAGAACCAGTGGACGGCGAGGTTGCGGGACATCCATCTACACAGGTACTTTTCGCACCGCAGGAAGCAGGCAGTCTCACGCCTCGCGCAGCATTGCTCAGTGAGGGCAATACTTGATATCGATATCGGATCATATTCATGGTGGCGGTGCTTCACTTATTTTACCCAAAACATGGCCCATCTTAGTAAGTTCATTATCTGGACATGCAGCAGAACAGCCAGTGGATGCCTCATGCTCGCTCAGCAAACTACCGCTCTGATGCTCTCGAGTCTGCACCGCCTAATCAAGGCCCTTCTCTGCAAAAAAGGATGCCATGCATGTGGGCTTTGCTAGACGATCCAGATATAACTAAGGCCGACAACTTGCCCAACGGCGGTCCTCTTTATCACACCTCATTGATCCGAGTCGGGCTCGGGATACCGTTACGAAAGCTCTTAGAAATGGGCGCAGATGTAAATGCACGGGGGGGATGTATGGGACCGCTCTGCGGGCAGCTGCGTCGCACCATCACCCGGAGATCGTTCAACTGCTGCTGGAGGAGGGCGCCGATGTGAATATCCTGGTAGGGAGGGCGCTAGGACAGCGCTCCATCCGGTACCATCACAAGGCCATGCGAATATCGCTCGAATATTACTAGCTTCCTGGCCCTTCCTTTTGGTAGGGTCAGGTTTTGGGTTGACAGGTATACGCGGTCTCCCACCACATACATGTCCCCTTCGCGATGTTTCTTATTTGCATGAAACATCTGCGTCACGCAATGCTCTATGATTGCATTGTGTGCTGCCATCAGGTTCCATCAAGCCTGATGTGTGAATTTCGTCACTCCCTTGAAGGGAGTGTCCGTGGCCATTAGCAGGCCGATCTGCGGCATATATCCGTGGTTCAGCTCAAAGGGTGTAAACCCTGTCATCGAGCTGACGTTGCTGTTTAACGCAACTTTGACCATTGGGCACTTGTTGGCACAGTCCTTTTGATCGTCCTTGACAACTGATTGAAGGACCTGGCCTATTGAACGGTTTGCCCATTCAGTCGCGCCATCCGTTTGAGGAAACAATGGATAAATAGCTGCGCTGTACATTCCAATGGTCAGTCAATCGAACTCACTTGTTTCCACACTTAGCTACTCACTTCGAAGCCCATCCTTCTGCATCATACACATCTCATTGCTCAAACGCTCTGCGCGACCCACTCACATCGAGACGACCGCGCACTCGATTCGACTTCGCATTGAAGTCTGAATCATATTATCTTTCAATACAAAAACTTAGACACTCTTACTCTTCACACGACCTTCCTCAACCTCGGTTTCCTTCCCCTCACTCTGCCTCACCTCCTCAACCTCACTCCCCTCACTCTGCCTCGCTCCCCCAGCCTCCTTTCCCTTCTCCTCGCTCAACCTCGCTTCCATCCGCTCCACCCTCGCCTCCAAGTTTTGCTTGACCCAATCACTTGAGTCATCATCGTTTTCAACATCGTCCCAAACCTTGGCCTCTTTCCTCGGCCTCGGTCCGTCCTCGCTGTCCTCGTTCCTCGCCCGCTTCCTGCCCACCGCGCTCGCCTGACCTTTCCCTGGGTTCGCCTTGCTGCGATGACCATGGGCTATACTGCAGCCCAAAGATCACATCCTGCACCATACGCAGGCACCCTGGTAGGCGATGCCGAAGTCGAGGCTGACGGTCCAGAGGTCGCGCGCACCTCGCCTCGGCCTTCACCCCGAGCTGCCACTCACAGGGTCCTCCGTCGGCGAGCTTGTACCCGTATAGGGTCAAGTCTGATGGGTGATACGGGAATAACATCCGTTTGTACTACTCAAATCAGCACCGATCCATGACAAGACTACGACGGTACTCACCTTCTTGCCTTTCGGCCCTTCCTGCCATGGCTCCTGCATGTCTATGGCCCTGTCAAGATTGGGTTTTAGGCGTTAATATCGTGTATTAGTGAACACAGCGAATGCCCGAATAACTTGTGCGAATAAGTATGCCGTTAGGCGAATAGGTGAACCAATGAGTGTTCACAAGATAAGAGGGTTTGCCTAACCGGGGCTCACCCTATCTACAGTCATAGCGAAATAGCTCGCAGCACTTGACGACGTAACGTGCAAGATATGTCTAAGTCTCGACGGTCCCTTCGCTGGCAAAGGTGCTCCTTCAGAGCCCTTCGCCAACAGCACAGAAAATAGTTCGAAGGCTAAGGTAACGAAGATGGAGTATGAGAACTCACCAGTGATGCCTAAGTCCTTGGCTGGTTGAAGATAGAAATCTTCAAGGAGAGGCTCAAGATGATGATCACAGCGAGGTTAAGTTTGCACAAGATGGATGACGTATGATAATTGAACTGGGGAATATACATGCAAATGTAAACTACTTATATCGAATGCTCGCAAGGTATTAG
Organism: Gautieria morchelliformis; assembly: GCA_015179125.1. NCBI lineage: Eukaryota > Fungi > Basidiomycota > Agaricomycetes > Gomphales > Gomphaceae > Gautieria > Gautieria morchelliformis. Next base: position 104,574 of record WHVA01000045.1, read on the forward strand.
CGAATAGGAAAGAGGCCGTCGTGAGTTAGGGCCGGATCGGGGTGTGCAGTCATGATACTAAGGAGATGGAATAAACATACAATAGAGTGAGGGAAGAATGCGAATGTGGAACGACGGAGAGTAAAAGGGGGCGAAGGCACTTATGGACAAAACTATGTCTTGGGACCTGCATACATGCTACCCTGCACGGACTCTTCATTTGCTGGGTTGATCCCGCACGACCTATGGAAGGAACACCCTGCGAACGCACTTTGGCCATACGAACACCCAATGGGGTTGGATTAAGAAGATGATGGGGCTAATGATGAACCATCATGCCGGGTGAATGGTATCGATCATATTTGATGGCATGCCTGCTGGCGAAATGCGTGAGCAGCGAATAGCGGTTCGGAGGATGGGGCGAACAACGAGTAGAGTGGATGTAGAGGAGGAGTGGTCGGTAGGTGCGGCAAACTCTGACGAAGATGCTAGGGAGTGACGAGGGGGAACATGGAGGTAACGCGGTAGGAGAAATAAACCGGTCATGACAGGCCCCCGCATCCTCGATGGGCCACTGGACTACCTCGGGTCGAACCTCGGGCATAACATCACCCGAGGGACCGTCCTCCTCAGACAGCAAGGTCTGGTCGAAGGCGTTGTTCGCGCTGTTTTCGTCGACAGCAGAATCGAAGAGTGCTTGAGGGCGCACCATATTCGTTGGCACTTGGGTTTGCTGCCTCCTACCCTGCCTTTTATCTAACTGTTACGACCGTTCATTTCCGACTGCCGACCCTCGATTCCGCAATACCTTCCGCCCCTATGATATTTCCGCAACACATTCCGCCCCTCCGATATTTCCGACATTCCGCCCCTTGTACATTTCCCTTGTTCTTTCGACTCTATTACTCGGACCCACCGGACCCACCTTACCATTGATCAAGACCATATGTCCGACCCTCCTTGTGTTTCATTGTCAGATATGTTTCCCCGACCCCTTGTTCTTTGCCATTGTTCTACCTTACTGTCAGGGTTCACGCATTTCCTTCCACAAGTTTCTATTTCCTTCCATGAGTTTCCGTTACCTTCCGTCAGTTTCCATAACCTTCCATCACATTCCGTCACATTCCGTCACCTTCTGTCACACTCCGTCACATGTCACATTCCGTCACCTTCCGTAACCTTCTACAAGTTTCCGTCTCCCCTATTATGTAAGCCTTGCCAGCGCTATAAGACTGTAGCCCGTGTGGTGGCGTTTCCTCAGCTTGATCTCTGAGGATACCCACTACACAGGCAAGTCCCCATGTATCTATCGTTGGTAGAGTTATAAACTGAGGATACCCACTACACAGTTGGTCATTGTCCTAGTATCGGCTCTTATCTCCTTGAGTATCTTTGGTTGTGGCTTCGTCATTAGTGTTGCCCTCACACTTACCCTGAACCCCCCTTGTAGTCCCATTGTTCCCAATAGTTAGTTCCCACGCATTGTCTACTCGACTTCCGCTTCCTCCGGAATTTGCTTAGTACCATATCATTACCTGTTGTCTCAGCTCTTTGTATAAAAGCCTGTCATGTATGTCTCTTATCTGCAATCAGATAATCACCTTCAATACTTGATTTCCTTCGCTCCATCTCCTGTTCTTAGCACAGCGAGTCTAGCAAGATCTCAGTCTCTCTCCACCTTCCATCTTCCACCTTCCGCCTCAGTTCCGACCCAAGTTCCGACCAACCTTTGGTTCAGTACTTTCCGACTTCCGACTCAGTTCCGAAATACTTAGGACGATAGTTCATTGGGGGCGCAACCTATAAGTTGAAGCCGCTGTCCTTTCCAGTTCCGACTTAGTGGAAATCTCGATACGTAACAGTATTATCTGATTCCCACCCGATAACTATCACTATGCCTCCTCCTACCACAGCTACTTCAGCTCGAGCAGGAGCTGTCGAAGCTCTCTCTTATTTTGGCAGTCTTAGATCCGCAGCACCAAGGCATGCGGAACCCTCCGGCAGCTCTCGTGCTGACGATGAGCTCTCCAATGCTTTTCCGCAACGTTTCGAAGAAGTTCCCGACGCTAATCCCGACGACAATCCCAATTATGACGGGAATTCGACGAGTAGCAGCGGAGAACAAACAGCAGCGTCATCCCGACGCCCAGCTCCACCACCACCACCTCCACCAGGACCACCTCCAGGCGGCCCTCATGGCGGTCCCCCAGGCGGTCCTCCCGGTGGTCCTCCACCCCCAATTCCACCTCAGATTCCCGCCAACCCAGTTCCGCCTGCGCCAGTTCCGGATCTTGCACAAGCTATCGCCATGCTAGCCGGACAACTTCAGCGCCCGGCCCAAGCACCACCACGCCCCAAGACAAAGGTCCACGAACCAGATCAGTTCGACGGTTCCGACCCCAAGAAGCTCCAGCCGTTTCTGGTCCAGCTTCAACTCAATTTCCGTGATCGCCCCGACACCTTTCCCGACGACGAACGGAAGGTCAATTACGCCCTTTCCTATCTCCGAGGCACAGCTCTCGACTACTTCGAACCCGCCCTCATGGACCCATTCGCTCTTGTCGACTGGGCCGACGATTACCACAACTTCGTTTCCGAACTCCGCAGCAACTTCGGACCATTTGATATGGAAGCCGATGCGGAAAATGAACTCGATAAGCTTCGTATGAAAGACACTCATAAGATAGCTAAATATATCGTCACATTCCAGCAGCTTGCTCCTCAAGTTCAATGGGGAGAAGCCGCACTCCGACGCCAGTTTTACATGGGCTTGCCATCCCAGATCAAGGATGAAATTGCCCGCGTCGGAAAACCCGCCACCCTTACCGACCTCCGCAACCTCGCCCAATCCATCGATTCGCGCTACTGGGAAAGACACTTCGAGATTGCTCGCGAAACTTCCGCCCAGAGCAAGAACGACAAGAAGTCTGATAAAGACAAGAAGAAGACCAATTCCGGAAACAACAACAGCAACAACAGCTCCGGATCCAACCCCGGCAACCGGAACAACAACAACACCCCTCGCAACAACCAGGCCTCTGGTTCCAACACCAACGCCCGGAAGAGTACTCCGGACCTTTCCGACAAACTTGGGAAGGACGGAAAACTAACCCCTGTAGAACGCCAGCGTCGCATGGACAACAACCTTTGCCTTTTCTGCGGCAAAGGCGGTCACGTCGCTCGCAACTGCACTCGCGCTTCCGCCTCCGCTGCTAAGGCCAAGGGCCACGCAGCAAAGACGGAAGAGAAATCCAAAGCGGCTCCCGCTGTGGATTCAAAAAAATAGTCAGCAGTCCTCCGGCCTCCGCACGAGCTGAGGGCTGTGTTGACCCCATTCGTGCGACAAATGAGGTAAAACTCAACGCATCCGCTCTTTCGTCCTCCGACTCCCTCTCTGTCCCGCTCACTTCCGACACCATTTCCGCACCCCCTTTTACCGCATTGATCGACTCCGGTTCAACTCATTGTTTCCTCGATTCCGACTTTGTTTTGAAACATAAACTTCCGACCCACAACATTCCGGCAATTCCGCTCCGCCTTTTCAACGGATCTTCCAACACGGCAATTTCTCAAGTCGTAGATCTGTCTATCTGTTTCGCTACTGGGGACAACCATGAAGTTACGTTTTACGTTACTCTGCTAGATGCTAGCTGTTCCGTTGTACTAGGACACAATTGGCTCACCCGATATAATCCGTCGATTAACTGGGCATTGGGTCAAATACAGTTCCGTACCCCGGATCAACTTCCGTCTATTCCGACGTCGTCCGCAAAGATGGCTCAGGCCTCTTCTGCAACTCCGCTCGTGGATTCAGTTCCGCACTCCGGTCCCGCTTTAGCACCTCCGTCCCTCGAAGCTCCTCGAATTGCGCTCATCTCCGCCACCGCTTTCCGCGTATTGCAATGGCAAGAGGATATGACCGTTTTCCAGCTTCACCTTTCCGATTCGGTTTCAGTCAAGGCTCGTTCCGCCTCAACTTCCGCTCCGGTCGACATGAGCTCAGTTCCAGAAGAATATCGTGACTTCCCGGACGTGTTCAACAAGGCCAAAGCCGATAAACCAGCTGAACATCGACCTTACGATTTGAAGATAGATTTGGAAGAAGGAGCATCTCCGCCCCTTGGACCGATCTACTCCCTTTCGCAAAGTGAACTCCTAACTCTCCGCGAGTTCGTCGATGAACATCTCAACATGGGCTTCATCCACCCTTCGCTGTCTCCGCACGGCGCTCCGGTCCTTTTCGTCAAGAAGAAGGATGGATCTCTCCGCCTCTGCGTCGATTTCCGTGGACTCAATGCCCTTACTAAGAAGGACAAATATCCGCTTCCGCGCATTTCCGACCTCCTCGACACTCCCCGCAGGGCGAAGATCTACACCAAAATTGACCTCCAGCACGCTTATCACCTTGTCCGCATCCGGGAAGGTGACGAGTGGAAAACCACCTTCCGCACCCGCTACGGTGCTTTTGAGTGGACTGTCATGCCTTTTGGTCTAACCAATGCTCCCGCCGCTTTTCAGCGATTCATGAACGACATATTTTCCGACCTCCTCGACGTATGCGTCCTAGTCTACATTGACGACATCCTCATCTATTCCGATACACCGGAAAAACATCGGGAACATGTCCGCGAAGTACTCCGCCGTCTACGCAAACATCATCTCTATGCAAAAGCAGAAAAATGCGAATGGCATCGCGACACGGTCGAATACCTCGGCTACATCCTCTCTCCAACAGGTCTTACCATGGCAGAGGACAAGGTCAAGGCAATTCAAGAATGGCCGGAACCCCGACGTGTTAAGGATGTGCAGTCTTTCCTTGGCTTCGCCAACTTTTACCGGCGTTATATTTACAATTTTTCCGACATTACTGTTCCACTTACGCGTCTCACCAGGAAGGGTGCCCCATGGAATTTCACTCCGGAATGCCGTTCCGCATTTGAAGCTCTCAAATCGGCCTTCACCACGGCTCCCATACTCGGTTTCTGGATTCCTGATGCCCACCTTGTACTCGAAACCGACGCTTCCGACTACGCGCTAGCCGCCATTCTTTCCATCATTTCACCCGACGACGGAGAAATTCATCCGATCGCCTTTCATTCCCGCACCTTTTCCGCCCCGGAACTCAACTACGACGTCCACGATAAGGAACTACTTGCGATTTTCGAAGCCTTCAAAATCTGGAGACACTACCTCGAAGGTCCAACTTATCCGATCGACGTTGTAACGGATCATAAGAACCTTGAGTATTTTGCAACTACTAAGATTTTGACTCGCCGTCAAGTCCGCTGGTCTGAATACCTCTCACAGTTCAACATGGTGATCCGTTTCCGCCCCGGAAAGCTCGGAGCAAAACCCGACGCGCTCACTAGACGTTGGGACGTCTACCCAAAAGAGGGAAGTAGCGACTATGCCAGCGTTAACCCGCACAATTTCCGCCCAGTATTCTCTACTGAGCAACTGGCATCGTCCCTGCGTGCCACAGCATTGCAGTTTCCGCTACTCCGCGCCTCAATCATTATGGACACCGAGTCTCTCCATTCCGACATCCGTTCCGCACTTCGTTCCGACCCCATCTCCGCAGCCCACCTCGATGACCCCACCAGTCCTGGATGGTCCCTTGATTCCGATGGATTTCTCCGGTACAAGTCCCGGATTTACGTTCCGGATACCAACGATCTACGACTTCGTGTGCTCCAGCAAAGCCACGATCACCCGCTCTCAGGACACCAAGGCCAGAACAAAACCCTTGACATAATCCGACGTACCTATACTTGGCCCCTTCTCCGCACGATGGTCCAAGACTATTGCAAGTCATGCACCACCTGTATGCGAGCCAAGCCTCAACGTCACAAACCCTACGGCCTCCTGAAGCAACTTCCGATCCCGGAACAACCGTGGAATTCGATATCCATGGATTTCATTGAGAAACTTCCTAAGTCATCTGGCTATGATACCATTCTAGTAATCGTTGACCGCCTTACAAAGCAGTCCATCTTTATTCCGACATATGACACCATCACTTCCGCCCAACTCTTCGTGCTCCACGTCTTTTCCAAGCACGGAATCCCTTCCCATGTCACTTCTGACCGTGGTTCCAAATTCGTGTCATCCTTTTTCCGCACACTCGGCAAGGCTCTCGACATGAAGCTCCACTTCACTTCCGGTTATCATCCCGAAGGAGACGGACAGACGGAACGTACTAATCAGACCCTTGAACAGTATCTCCGCGTCTATTGCAACTACCAACACAGCAATTGGTCCGACCTTCTTCCGCTCACGGAATTTGCTTACAACAAAGCACCTTCCGCCACCACCGGAATTTCACCCTTTTACGCCAACAAGGGCTACCACCCGAATCTCGCCTTCCACCCTGAACGCGATCTCGCCTCTGCAAGAGCCCAAGACTTCGTTGTGGAACTTGATGACCTTCACCAGCACCTCCGAAAGAACATTTCCGCTGCACAAAAGAGATACCAAACTTCCGCCGATCGGAAACGGCTTCCGCAACCGGCATTTGAGATTGGCGACAAAGTCTTTGTCAAAGCTGAAAACTTCCGCACCACTCGCCCCTCGAAGAAGCTCTCTGAGAAATACCTTGGTCCTTACGAGATCATCGCTAAGGCCGGCAGCCGTTCTTTCACTCTCAGACTTCCTGACAATATGCGCGCAGTACACCCGGTATTCCATGTCTCCATGCTTGAGCCTGCAGTTCCGAATACAATTCCGAATCGAGAACAACCTCCGCCTCCGCCAGTCATCATCGACGGAGAACCGGAATATGAGATCTTGGAAATTCTCAACTCCAAGCTCGACAGACGATACCGCTGCCAACTCCAGTACCTAGTCAAGTGGGCAGGCTACGAAAACACCGACGAAGAGACCTCGTGGATTTCCGCCACGGAATTAGACCACGCCTCTGACCTCGTCTCTGATTTCCACAAGTCTTATCCTGATAAACATGGCCCCATTTCCGCGCCTTAGTCATTTCCGACCTCAATTCTGATACCCCATTCTTTCTTACAGTCCTCAAGTCATTGGTCAAATCCGATTAATTTCCCGCTCCACTACTTTCCGACATTTCAAGAAATATTTTACAAGTTACTTCGACACCCTACTCCTCCCTCATCGTTTCCACCTCACCCTTGTTCTCCATTTCCGCCTCACCCTCGTTCTCCACTTCCGCACCCTCTTCCGCATTTCCTATCTCCACATTGACCAACTCGGTCCCCACCCTCGTATCCGCCACCTGACTTGGACCCGCTTCCGCCCCATTCTCCTCCTGCATCCACAAGTCCATTCTTTCCCGGACCATGTCATTCCGCCACCGGTACTCCTGCTTGAACTGCTCCAAGACCGCCGACATAACGGTCATCTGGTTCTGGAAGGACAACAACTGTTGTTGTTGAACTTCCGCCATCTCCTCCAGAGTGTTCCGGATCCCGCGCTGGGATCTCCGGATACCCCTCAACGACCTAGCAATGGTAACAACGGCGACACCATGGAGAAGCGGTTGAGCACCGCAGTCTCCGAGGTTCCGGTCACCGGAAATCCCTCCGGCTTTTTTCCGCTCGGTCCCGGTTTTGACTTGGGGGTTTCAGGCCCCTCGGTCTCAACCCTGCACCGTTTCCGCTCCACCCTCGCGGCACACCCATCCACCACGCAACAACGCTTCTTGTCCTGGCACCGTTCGCAGGCCGTCTCCCGCGGATTTTCTGACCACACACACTCCAGGCCCTTGACCTCACACGTGTCGCAAGGAGCCTTCTCCTCCTCGCCGTCCCTGGTTTTCCTTTTCCAGGTCACGGGATTTTCCGGCCCCAGCTCTCGCAACTCCAGTATCCGGGCCATCTTCTCTTTCCGAGCCTGCTGGAACTCGTCCGCCCTCCGCTTCCGCTCCGCAACAATGTTCGGCATGGGAGCACCTTCCTTCTGCTTCCCCTTGCCCTCTGGAGTCGTTGTGCTTTCCGCACTGCTTTCCGCTTGCGACTCCCCCTCGGATTCTACGACTCTCTGGCAGTTTTTCCGTGAGCTCCGGAACACCCCACACGACATTTCCCACTCACCCGGGATTTTCCTGCCTTCTCCGCCGCGGCCTTGTCTTCCGCAGCCTTTTTCGCCGCGTCCCATTTCCGCTGCTCCTCACGGAGGCGCGACTCCTCCTCGCGGCGTTTACGGTCCTTTTCTTCCCTCTCCTTCCGCTCCTTCTCCCGACACTCCTGTTCCTTGCACTCTCTCTCCTTGCGCTCCTCCTCCAGACGTTCCCTCTCTTTCCGCGCGGCTTCCTCGGCCTCGCGCTTTTCGGCCAGTTCCTTCTGCGCAAGCATGTCAGCGAAGTGCTGCTTCATCTCGGCACTGGACATTTTGGAGAAGTCAACTGAAGTGCTCATGGTGGATCAAAATGAAGACGCGTTTGTTTCCCGCCTATCTTTCGAACTCCGACGTGTTTGTTCACAGGTCATATGATCCGACTTGTGGTCTCGTGGGGCTCAACCTTAGAAGGGAGATACTGTTACGACTGTTCATTTCCGACTTCCGACCCTCGATTCCGCAATACCTTCCGCCCCTATGATATTTCCGCAACACATTCCGCCCCTCCGATATTTCCGACATTCCGCCCCTTGTACATTTCCCTTGTTCTTTCGACTCTATTACTCGGACCCACCGGACCCACCTTACCGTTGATCAAGACCATATGTCCGACCCTCCTTGTGTTTCGTTGTCAGATATGTTTCCCCGACCCCTTGTTCTTTGCCATTGTTCTACCTTACCCTGAACCCCCCTTGTAGTCCCATTGTTCCCAATAGTTAGTTCCCACGCATTGTCTACTCGACTTCCGCTTCCTCCGGAATTTGCTTAGTACCATATCATTACCTGTTGTCTCAGCTCTTTGTATAAAAGCCTGTCATGTATGTCTCTTATTCTGCAATCAGATAATCACCTTCGATACTTGATTTCCTTCGCTCCATCTCCTGTTCTTAGCACAGCGAGTCTAGCAAGATCTCAGTCTCTCTCCGCCTTCCGTCTTCCGCCTTCCGCCTCAGTTCCGACCCAAGTTCCGACCAACCTTTGGTTCAGTACTTTCCGACTTCCGACTCAGTTCCGAAATACTTAGGATGATACTTCATTGGGGGCGCAACCTATAAGTTGAAGCCGCTGTCCTTTCCAGTTCTGACTTAGTGGAAATCTCAATACGTAACACTAACCTCGGCTACGATTTAAGCTTTGCCTTTCCGGCTACTTAACATCGGGCCAGGATCTAGATTCGAGGATAGGCGAACCTTGTTCATATTACAGCCTCAAGGGTCTTGGCCATAAGGGGGGGATACTGTAAGAACCCGGCCTTTGGCCAGTTACTTACCGGTATAACCTTTCTTCCGAGCCCGAGCCTTGTGATACTCGTGCCCGAGTACTTGTGATTCTAATCCTGCGCCCGAGCCCGAGCTAGAGCTCATATCCGACCTTGATCCCATGCCCGTATCCCCTTAGTTACTGATTCCGCTCCATCACGCATCATTCATATATTACCTCGCCCCCCCTGACTTCACCCTGACCTCCCCCTAATATGCTCGCCCCTGACTCGTACCCTCGCTCGTATATAAACCCCCTTGTATGCATTCCTACTCCTCAGTCTGAAAATCAACTGTCGTGTGCTTTGATCCCTAGTTAGTTTCTAAGCCTCGCCTCTTAAGCCAAACCTCGCCTCTTATTCATTTGCCTCCAAAGTTGGGACTTGTGCATAGGGTCGGCGCAGCACATAAGCTGAAGCCTAGTCCCTCTCCGACTTCCCCATCAGAACCTCGCCCTGTAACCTCGGACCTTACCTCGGGTTTCGCCCCCGAGCTCGGTCAACCTTACAAAGGATCATATCGTAACAGCAGCACATAGCTTTCTTACAACATCCAGCAGTTCCTAGGTCTCATCCCATATCTGGCACATTACATGCCAGATGTCACCACATACATGACCCTGTTATCAGGCTGTGTTCACAACAACCATCTGTTCAAATGGATGCCCTTGCTCAACAAGTGCCTGCAAAGCATAAAGGAACTGGCCTGCAAATCCCCCATCTTACATCCAGTTGATGCATGGAACCCAGATCCTATCTGGGTAATAGAGTGTATTTGTTGGCTAATAATTAGCCTAATAAGTTTTTATCCTGTACTGATATAGGTGCCAGTGGATATAATATTTCACTAATTAATCTGTTCTAGGAAAATGTCAAAAAGTGTGACTGATAGAAATGTCTCAGCATCATTAGCCCTGTGCTGTGCCTGAAAAAATGCCCTCTGTGACTCAAGCGGTTCCCTCTCAGCCTTATTCTTCATCTTAACCAAGGGCCCTATTTTTTCCAACCACTGGGCCACCCAACTTGTTGACACAACTGAACTGGATTCTGTTGAGCTCTCCAATACCCAGCTGCTATAATCACACACCTCGGTCTTCGCTTGAATCCTCTTTCTCAGTTGTATCACATGAAGGGGGTGTGGTACGTGCATACTCCAAATCAACCTTGTCTTGTTGGTCCCAGTCAGCAGCTGCACTCTCAGAGGCTTGTAAGGTCCATTCACCAATCTGAGATCAGCAGAAAGGGTTGGTCAGTGTTTCAAAATAATTTAAAGGTGTGTGACATACCAATTTCATCTCCTTTACCTCCTTCCTCTCCTTCATCTCCTCATTTGCATCTGGCTTGCTGGGTGACAACTCAACCCATTTTCACTTCAGTGTGTCGCTGGGTGCACTAGTGCTTGTGGAGTTGGGTGCTATTAGTTTGTCAGCCAGGATAGATGCTGACATCACTTAATAATTCTTATCCAGGTTGGAATATGCTGGGGATAATAATTATCAGGAACAAATACACTCTAACCACCAATGGCTCCAAGTCAGGTGTTGGTGCTGTATACGGCCAGGGCCTTGACTGGAAAATCTGTCACCCAGCAGCTGTCAGGAGTGAGGCTTGAGAGTGGAAGTGGCAGCATCGGCCCCAGACCCTCCAATAACAAATGGGGCAGGTTCCTGGTGTCCTTACTTCAGTATCTTTCCATACTTCCATCTTCGGTCCTGTAGTCTTGCCCTTATACTCTGCACCTTCTGCTTTCTGTCTCTTAAAATACAAAAAGAATTCTAATTTATCAAATTGAAGGTGCAGATGCTGAAGCCAATGTCCTATCAAACCTTGTCCCTGGGTATACACACTATGTAACATCTTGCTGTTATTGTCAAGTATTTCAAGTATTTCTGACAAGCACCCAATAAATTGTTGTGTTTTCCATGAAAGTCTCCACCTTTGCCGAGATTTTGTATATTACACATGTATTCCATGTGCATGTGTAAGTATTCTGGGTTTGAGAATACCTATAATGCCTATTCGCGGTGTCTTAGATCTCAGCTAAACCGCTCTGCTGAACCTTTCAGCCATGAACAGAATTGAACTTGGTACAGCATGAAAAGTCTACTGTTCTAGGCGTTAGCAAATCGTTAAATACAAACAAGAACGGTATTATGGAGTCTGGGATTGAACGGGGATATGGTGATCGAACTACGTAGGGATTGCAGAAGATAAATTGCGATTGCTCATCAACATTTATAGGTTGGTAATCCTAGGGAGAAATAATTAGGGAATGTTTCCCACTGTAGAAGTAGTGGAGTACCTGGTCTCCTAACCATCGAAACCAAGCCTGGACATTTACTTGCCACCAGTAGTGCCCAATCCCATAGTAGACTTGAAACTGTCGTATATCCACCATTGGAAGCCTATAAACAAATATTCAGACAGTGATGCCGTCATGGCCGTCTTATTGCTTACCGGTGAGTGTACCTGTCGACATAACAACTTATGAGTAACGTTTGAGGAAAGGGACCTCGAGCTTGCCTACCAATCATAAGCACGCGAGTTCCGAGACCTTTGGTGGCTAATGTTACAACCCCAGTGTCCTTAGCAATTGTCATAATACTTTTTCCTTTGTTGTCCGCCTTGCCCATCAAACTGACGAGGGTATCTGCAGGGTGCGAAACAATAGCGCAGACGACACCTGCGAGGTAACCTGAAGAAAAGGTGACACCGAGCTGGGTAGGCTTGCTGTAGGTCTCCTTTGGCTCGGTGAAGACGTGGGTGTAGAACAGTGAGACAATCTTCTCGAAGAAGTAGAACTTGGCCATGGTGTATGGGACCTGAGCACGTACAGGTGAGAAATGCAATATGCTAGCTTATATAGCCTCGAACCTGACGAGACCAGAGAGGAACAAGTGAACCAAAGGGATAGCGGAACTCGGCTTTGTTTGCTTGCATCGCAGCTAATGCAGCTCCAAATCCGGTGGGGAAGGTCCCAACTGCGCTGGTTTGAATCCTAACCTTGGTCATCTCGAGGGGGCACAGTGCGACGTCGGCGAAGACTTCAGCGGAAGCGGAACCAACGAGCCATATTGATCCCTTATATTTTGATGCGAGCTCCTCGCCCGCGAGGTTTGAGTACGCATCCTTGAATACCTCGTACAGACCATACTTGAACATGCCCTGGAGCGAGTATCCGACGAACGTCGGTCCAAAACCTTTCCAGATACCTGTAGCACCTTCCTCAGCCACAAGAGTCCTCAGCCCAGAACCGAGGCCCTTATACTTTAATGGATCAACCTAACAACATTAAATGACAATGTGAGCTCAGGATCCGTGAATGCCAGTCGCAATGCGCACCTGCATGTTGCATTTTGTGACATCGAGTGGAGTGATACCTGCATGTGTGATACCACACGCTAGGATACCCCCGAGCATGCATTTGGCATAGTACGAAGCATCATGTGGAACAGGACCAGCGAATCTAAAAGTTTAGTAATGCTTCAGCATATCAGCTTCGTCACTGGCTCCGGTATGACTGACCGGGCATCCCACTTGCCAGGAGGAAGAAGATGAGACATGGCGTTGACAATGTGTTTGTCTAGTTACGTATAATCTGCGCTAGACACAGACGACCAGCGGCGGCGGTGTGTGGAAGATGAAGGCAGAAGAGATGGTTGTAAAAAATTTCGGCGGAAGCGGCAATCGGCTCGGAGCGAATCGGAACGAATCGGAACGAATATGTATAGGATTGGCTCCGTCATGATCAAGCTACTTACAGGACTTACACTTAGGGCTAGTCTGCTGCCAGCACATTAATTCGATACCATATCCCCCCAATCCAAGTCGATCTCTACATCATCATCCGCATCTCTAAGCAATTTCCGTTGTTGACTGTTTCTCTAGACAGGAAAACAAATGAGCTAAAGTAACTAGCACACACCATGCGCATACCAGTTGTTTCTGTGGTAGGCGGCCCGTTGGAGACGCATGCTCATCGCAGTTCAAATAACGTCTACTAGAGAATTGCTCCACAGCATTTTTAGCCTTAACTTCCTGTGGCGTACACATCTTGGGTGGGACGCCCCGACGCATGAAGTTTGGCGTTGACGGCGGGAAGCAGTCAGGTGTGAAACGGAACCGGCCTGTCGTCATCGAACGCTTAAGTCGTGGAGTTGATGTTGACATACGGTCAAAAACTTGTGGTGTTGCATTCAGATGTCTATCCGGGACAGTGGGCGGCAATGGGGAGAAGGTATCTGGGGCTTGTGAGATGTTCGCAGGACCGAGATGTGTCGAAGAATGCTCTCGAGACACGATGGGTATAGCTGGACGGAAAGAATTCTTTCTATTGATTACTTTGGCCCCAGTTGTGCCAGATTGGGACCGCACATTCAGTGTTTTATTGCTGACAGTTCGAGCGGGTGTGACAGTATCTCGTATTCTGTGCGGCGCCGTATCTCTGTTCTGAATGTCCACATCTGATGTCAACCTCGGACGTTTGCGGTGCCTCAAGAGCTCATTTTGAGAAGGGGGCATGAGAGGGGGTGGCATTTCTAAGGTGGAATTTTCTGGGTCAGAAACAGTCGAGAGAGCCAGATTATGCAAAGGTCCAGAACTGGTGGAAGCACTCAGCACGGGTTGGCGAACGTGACTTCTGACCGAATGAGAGGGTAAGCAGATTGGGTGTTCAGTTTCGCTGCTCAGGGTGCGGCTTGAGGGCAGGCCAGGCGTGGATTGTCGTCTGTCATAGAAGTCTTCTTGAACTGGAGGATTATGCTGCCTTTCATCCATGCCATCTGGCCTGGAAAAGTTGCAATTGACATATTGCCCCGGCCTAGAGTGTGTGTCTGATGAAAGGGGTACTGGGGCGCACGGCTCAGTGTGCGTGTAAAGCAGAGGTAGGGGAAGAGTATTGGAGCGTCCCCCTTCAGCAATAGATTTGTTGAGGGAGATGCCTTCTTCCTGGGAGGTTTTGACTTGTGCTTGAAGTGAGTGAAGTAAAGGCAGCATGGGCGGGAGCGAAGCGAGCATAGAGAGAATTTGAGTTTGTTGCTGAGGTGAGTCTCTGAGAAGCGGCGCAAGAGGCGTTATGGTAGCTAAAGAAGCCAGTATGTGTCCTTGCTGTTCAGATATGGCATGGAGTTGCTATGAAGAGATGTAAGATAGAAGAGCTCCCGAAAAAAAGAGCATAGGTCCCACTCGTTGCAGTAATTCGGCCTTGTCCTCCAGTATTGCCAGCTTGCGGTTGGTTTCCCCTTGGGAGTTTTTTACCTCTTCGAGAACGGTCGCCTGCGCCGGGGAGCCAAGCGTTTCAAGCAAGCCTTTTTGAGAACGATTGACTGAGAAGAGACGGTGCTTAGACGCGCATATACAAAGTTATTCGGTCTTGACTGAGCCCTCACTAGATGTGTTCAACTCTTCAAATATTTTGTCGTGCCCCTCTGCGAAGCAACTGCCAACTCTGTCGATCTCCCGCTTAGCATGCTCTACCCCGTCTACCAATTTTCCTAGCCGGTCAGAGAACTTCAAAGTGCACATGCTTTGCTTCTTTTCATACTAGTGTGAATGAGATTGGGAACATACCTGTTCCAACGCGCTTTTGGTGTCATGAAGCACCACACGCAAAGAGGTGTTCGTTTTGTTCTCAGGCATCAGTGGTATAACAGACGTAACGCTCTGCGACGAGTCTGACGCTCCTGGGCGGGTGGAGGGTCGAAGCTGTGCCCACAAAAGTGGGTTATATTTCGGTCTGAGGTCGTTCGATGTTGTAGACATCACAGGCAGTAGCCACAAGGCTGTGTGACGATGTGACAACACGGCGGAGCCTGCCGTGTGGAGAGTTAGATGGCCCTTCTGCCTTTCTCTTTGTGTCACCCTCACTTGTCCACCAGTTTCTCGTGTGTTTCCCATGTCTACGTCTGCCTCAGCCTTTGGCGCTGAGGCTACTGGAAAACCCACTGAATGCTCTCCTGCAGAGGTGTTGGCGACGTTGGGCGTTTCTGCTGAGGAGTTCGGAATACACCAAGAGCAGATGAGGCGGTCATTCCATTCACCCCCGGCAACTCACCTTGGCTACTATAATAAATCGCTTCCGTTTCCACTCAATATTCCACCTTCCTACTCAACACACCCGTCAGCGTCGGCTTCATCAGCCCTGGCGCGCCACTTGCGCCTTCGACGGGGCGCGTCTGTCATGCCTGACCCGATCCCACAGCCGCCCCAAGTGGCATTGGAGGTCCATACACGCGCCCCTAGCAGCATAGGCGCGTCTTTCTCCAAGGGCAAAGGTAAACGGTCGCTCGACGCCTTTATGGACTCGCGCCAGGTTACACGGGTCCAAGAGACGGACTCATCCGGCTCCGAGTCCGATACGCCTATAATAAAGGTATGACGCGCTTTTCACCTGTAAAACGCGTATTTTATTTGCTACAGAGGCTCAGTTTACCAGTCGAAGATTCCCAAGATAGTGCTCTCCCATCATCATCACCACCTTCATCTTCCCCCCTCCACACCCCGAGAGAAAGCTCACCCTTACGTATGATGTACGCGTACCCTTCCTCGCCGACACCCAGGCCAAAACGCCAGTCTTCAGTACGTGTTGACACGCCGGATACATCTTACACACTCCCTCCAGGACCTTACTCACGCGAAAAGCCCTCCTGGTCTCTCGCGGCACTCATTGGTCAGGCCATAAATGCCTCTCACTCTGGAGCACTCCCCTTGAACGACATTTACTGCTATATATCCACCGTATATCCACATTTCAACCGACGTGATCAACCTTGGATGAGTTCCATCCGTCATAGCTTAAGTGTCAATGACGCATTCGAAAGGGTTCCGGATCTGAATGGAAATACCAGCCGCAAAGGACGAGGTAAAGGAATGACCAGGCTCAAGGGGGGCTTGTGGAGGATTAAGCCCGACCACCTGGCTTGCTTTGAAGGGGGAAACTTCATCAGGAAAGGTGCTAAAGGTGCCGGTCCGGGAAAGAACCTAGGTGGACGGAAGAGATTGAGGGACGATGACGAGGAGCGCAGCGACAAGAAGTCCAAGGCCAAGGGTCCGAGTCCAAGCCTAACCGGTTCATTCTCACACTCAGACTCTGCCATAGCCTCGACCTCGTCTCACCCCTTGCCTCAGACAACCCGAGGTTCGGAGCGACGTACTATTAGTCCTCCTGCTCCAGCCGACAACCCTTCTCAAAAGTCTCTGGTTCCTACGGCTTCTGCACCCTCGTCACTCCGGCCCTTGGCGCTTGCATCGGAGTCGTCGTCGCAGGACACTCATTTTCTACCCCCCTCACACATGCTCGCAGAGACCTCATCCAGTGTTCCTGGCATGACTGATCGAGCCCTTATCCTAACTCTTGCTGGGCGAAATTCTACTAGACCACATACTTCAACCCCAGCCTCGTCGCTTGAACCGGGGTTCAAGCTGGAAATGAAGAATGGTCAGCAGGTTTGTCTTATGTATCTTTTTCGGTATCTTTCTTCTCTTATGTCTTGTATGCGGCAGAGCCTGCCTGAAATTTCTGGGCCCCAAACCAGTGTTCAAGAGGTCAATCACGAGCTCTTTTCTCGCGTCTTTTCCAGAACGTCCTCCGCGTGTCCATCCTCGCCGAGAGCAGGACCATCAGACCCATCTAAAACTCCCAGGCTGTTGTTTCCTCCACCCTTCCCCTCATCACCATTGCCTGGCTCCTCGTCCTCCCCCATACGCCCTATTACCCCACCTTCCCTCCAGAATAGTTATGCGGTTACCCTTTCCCCAGCCCGCACACCCATGTCACACAGAGGTCTGCACATGAGTCCCTCCCGCAGCCTCGCACATTACAAATCGAGCTTCGAACCGGAGTGGAAGTCTGCAAGTCGCCCGACGACCCCTCCATTGCGTGATCAACACTGCGAAGGCGAAGATACCATCTTTTCAACACCTAAGCGGCCATCTTTTCCGTCTACTTCCCTGCAAATCTCTCCATTTCGCACACCTGCAGGGCCGTCAAGACCGCGTAATGGGCAAGGATATTATGATCCATATGATCCGAATACGCTCCTCGCCGACGAGCTCGCAAGCATCAAGAATGCGAGCGAACTGCAGGAAAGCCCTGGTGGATTTTTTGGCAAGGAGGGGAGAAAGCTATTGTATGAGAGCCCCAGTGTGCCTGGCCAAAGTGATTGGAGGTTCAAAGATGAGTTTTAGAAGTTGCACCAAGTGGTTCAAGCATTTTGACACGGAACACCCGCCCTCTGGCATTAGCAAGGTAGAGAGACATTTATTTAGACGTCGAGACCTTCTTGTCTTTATCTTCCATACCCTGGTGTACACTGCACTATTCAGCCGGAGACCCCCATCACTTACCTCACTTCTCTCCCCATTCGCACTTGTTTCCCAACTATATAAGGTCAGATCTCAATACATGTATGAACAGTCCCCTCATCGCACTTTGATTGCATTGACATGCCTGTCTCTATATTTCTTACCATCCCAATATATGATCATCTTCCTAAGCATTTCTCACATAAAAACTGCTCCTGCGGAAGCCTCCCGCGCGCGGAACCAGCTGTTGACTTCAACCTGAGATATCCTACCTACCTGGCATAAACCGCTTTTCCGTGCTGAAGCCCTCTTCTGTCTGTCATGGTGCCTGGCGAAGTATCACACAAACGGACCGCTTTGAGTGCACCTGGCGACTAATTTCATCTCCTGGGCACTCCCGACGGTGATTCATGGACACCAGTACTTCAACTACCCTCCGATGTTCTTGATACTATATTCTGCATATGTCTCTCACTTTCTTGCTACTGTATCTCTTCGTTCTAGGATCACATGCTCTCAAATACCGTGGGCCGACATATCCTCCTTCAGGCTAAGCTCCCTTTCACTTGTGGAAAGTCAGGGAACTGATGCCGGGAAGGCCTCCCTTCCTCGCCACGCGAATGTAGATACGGCAAGAAGCAGGGTGTGGATCCTTGGACAGTATGGCCTCAGCTACAAGCTCCGAGTCAAGTTGGCAAAGCGGGTGAAAGCTGCAGCAATGACCCTAAACGTAAACCATCACTTCAGTGACACTTATGGGCATACTTAGACAGAGACCACAAGCATGTACAGGGGCAGATCCCGGTCATCAGACAACCCCTCTAGGCCAAGCACGTATCCCCGCAGTTACCGCTGTACGCCTCTAAGAGGCAGTCCTTCCAGTTACACCCATAACAGCCTCCCGCTCAAGGTACACCGATCAGAAGTAAGTCCCTGCAGTTGCCCTGTCATTGGATCCAGACACATGATCGCCGTCGGGTGGCACCCATTTGGATGGCCCTCAGTGTGCTCTGACTATCCGGTCGCCGCGTTCCAGATTCGAACTGTCGTATCTCCAGATGTAGACACAATGAGACACAACTATACGGTCGCCACTGATCATCTGCAAATATCCGAAGTGATTCGAAGACTGTGGCACACTGCAAGAGGTATCACACGCCAACCATACCCCAAATAATTGGGAGGTCCAATTTAGGCACGAGTACTGGGGAGCATCAGGAATTCTTGAGATCACTCCACGTACCAGTCTTAAGGGCTTTAACCAGGCGTGTGTCACGTCGATCATCATAGCTGGAAGCCAAGACAGCAAACTAAAAATCAAAATGTATTTCTTTGCAAAACTTACCAGTGGACCAGGTCCGGGCTCAAGGAACAAGGGAACTACTCCTCGCGTATCAGCGGTGAATGAGGCTAGTGTTTCTTGTGCAGCTTTGAATCAGAAACAATATCTGGTAACGAAGTTGACGTATGGGTGCGAGCACATGTCCACACGAGCTTACGACAGATAAGTCACTTGGACGTTACGTGCATGTTTGGTGACCTTCAGCACGATTCAAACAAGTGTTCAACCCGCCAAACGGAAGAACAAAATGATCTTAGAAGACTAAGATAAAAATATAAAAGCGTACGCATACATTTGGATCCGCTTTATCTGTGCATCAACCGCACCAAGATTGCAATAGGGCACGAAGCCGTCCCGTGATAAACACATGCAAGGGTTTCCTCACGGCCCGTAAGCATTTTGAGTTGCCTTGATGAGCGCAACTGTTTCCTGGCTCCTGGGAGTGATTTGGCACTCGAAAGGCTGCAGGGCACTAAGTGTCCGTGTTAGATACAGGGTTGACTGAAGATGGGGCATAGATACAAACCCAGTGATCGGGCTGTAGCCAATATTTGGCTCAATTTCCTTACCATCACGCCCAAGAGCTTTAGAGAAATTGTACGCCGAGATCAAACAGGCGATGGCGATGAAAACCGACTCATTGGCCAGATGGCGACCAGGGCATATTCTAACGAGCTGAGTATTATGATGGTATATGCAATAGACACACCCCTAGACGTACCGTCGTCCGAAACCAAACACGAAGTGCCGAGGATCCGGGATCATAGGGAAGCGACCGTCAAATCGTTCTGGCCAAAATTTCCTAGGATCTTGATATACTTCCTCGTCGTTCACCATAGCCCTGCCCGCATACATAATATACGTCAGCAAGTGAGCTTCCTGGCGTACGTGGTTGTGAACATGCCAGATGTTGCCCATCACAACTGCACCTTCAGGAATTAAGTATCCCTCGTAGACATCGTCTCGCCTTGCGCAGTGTGGTATGCCTGATGAGGGATCCAGCACAAACGACGAGGAAATGGAGATCTTCTTACCAAGGGGAGAGACAGGATACCAGCGCAGGACTTCGGACAAAATGCACTCCAAGTAGGGCAGCGAGCTTTTATCAGCCAGCGTTGGAAGTCTGCTACCACCCACCACAGCGTCCATCTCTGCTTGAGCTTTCCTTTGGACCTCAGGGTGTAGGACCATGGCTGGGACAGGTCTGCAGATCAGCGGAGGCCTGGACGTGAAGGATGTAATTCTTCTCACCAAGAATAAATGTGATAATCGGAAACACCGTCTATGCTACCAACGTGAGGGGTATAACCTAGCTTTGGAAGCATAATGCGCACTGTGTCAGCCCCAGCTGTCAAGTACAGAATTAGACGGCAGCGGCGCAAACTGATATTATTTAAGCTTACCACCGTAGAAGGAGGCGGCAGTTGCTTCGTCGATTTTTAGTTCACAAACGGGCAGGCTGTAACGAAGTATTTACTCTTGATATACTCCTCCATTTCAGTGGGATCTCTATCCGTAATCAATTCACTGGCGTTCAGTAGTTTTGATGTATATGAGAGGGGAGCAACACCCTGGAGCTGAAAATACCAGTAAGTGTGCTATTGGATTTGGTCCGGCAACGCTCAACTATTTGAGATTTCACTACCCTGAAAGGTAGCTCATGAAGGTTGGTGTCCAGTTGACGAACCATGCAAGCGAAGCGATGAAAAGCCGTGAATGGCATCCAGGCTGGTATATGCTTCACTGTCCAAAGAGTCAGGTAATATCCACTAACACGGTGGGGAAATATAGAATCTGATTTACAGGCGGGAATAAGATTAACCAGGAACGCATCTGGCTGAAGTGAGTTGCGCAAATGCGTGACTACCGCCTCCGCCAGTTGAATAAAGTAGTCATCGTCAGTTACAACGGAATGCCCTGAAAAAACCACCAGCAATTAGAATAAAGGCTTCAGTAAAAGACAAGACATGCCATAAGCTATCTTGAGAATAACTGCTCCAGCGGTTCTACATAAACAATATTAGTAGCTCACAGGCGGGTAGGCGGTGGCAGTAACTGACCGTCTGACATGCTTGTAATACTTGTCAGGACTCTCCAGCAGTCTATCCAGTAAGGCGTAGGATTCTTTTTCTTGCACAGGTCTGTAGTCCGCCATGGCGGCACTGTTCAATCCGGTGGTGAAGAGCTTGCGCTGCAACTGAAAGGTCTCTGTGTATGACAAAAAAGCAATGCCCGGGTTCTTTATGCTAACAAACCTTGAACTCAGACGTAAGTTCCCAGTGAGGACCACGCACAGATCTTGGGCCATTACGTTGTGGGGACGGTCGGAATATAGTGCACCACGCTTATCGAAAATGGCCGATGCCGCCTTGGCAGAATTTACTACCACGATGCAGTTGCCAAATGCACTCAAGGAAATGACGTCCCCTACAGAATGAATATTCAAAATTAAATAACCACTAACTCAACCTTCCACCAAACGCTGACCATAGATTTTTGCCCACTTTGCGTACGTGACCCACGGCGATACTGAGCCAGAACACAGTCAGTCTCGAGGAGATTCGAGGCTACCATGTGATGACCCACCTTTGGGGAATTGGAGATAGTTGCCGACCAGGGGGTGGGCGCTAGGGCCAGGAGGATAAGCACGACGATTAACTGAACCTCTCCATTTCCAAACGCATAAGACAGCAATGCTGGCGAGAATGAGAGCAATGGGGTTTACCATATCACGGACAGCTGAGCCTAATTCGAGCACCTGGGCAAGTATATGTACACACTGGTAGGGCCCCTGCAGTGCATGAGATTAAAATGCACTTGTATGCGAACTCCAAGATATGCAAACTCACATCATGATCAGTGGTCACAAAGTGCTTATTCTTTTCTTCACCAAATTCACTGTGTCATCGGGGATCATCAGGAGCGGCCTGATGATACACTGGAGGCATGGGAATTTGTTCTCACTTGCAACACCTGTGCGTATCCCTCACTGATGTAAAATGTAGTCAACTTGGACGGGCAATTCCGAAAACGACGTGATTGATGGAACCAGGGTACGCTTTACCCTCCGCCGCTACTAACCCGCATTCCGCTGAACATATTTTACCCTCAGGCCTGAGTCTCGCTTAGACACGGCAGGATCTTCGTCACTCCGAATGGCCATGGCCGTTTCCCCCGCAGCGCCGTAATTTTGCACAGCGGGGTACTTATTACCAAGTTTTGAAGATATGCAACAGGTTTACATACATGTAATTACTAACAACCAGTCGTTCACCCCCGCCGCGTCTTCTTGCTTGTCGCTGTTGTCATGGATCGCTGTTGTCATGGATCGCTGTTCTCATGGATGGCGACAATGACTTGGAAGGTTAAGATGGGTGGCCGGGATCTGTGGCCGAAATGTTTGAAATTAGCGTCACGCATCACGCTACCCACTGTGTACTTATGCTGAGGGGTTTGAACACTGGCAGCTCATCAGAGCATTACCCTTTATCATGTTCCATGAGATTACTCACGAGAAAAGGGAAATGCTAGAAGAGCTCATGCTGAGGCTGAGATCCTGCCACATAGATTCTTTAACAGCCAACAGCTCTGCGGTCCATGAGTTGGCCATCGCGTTTTGCGAAACTAGTACTATACGCCATTTGGTTTTACAACATAATGCTATTTGCGATTTGCTTTCGCGAATTGAAAATAGTCCTTGTCCTTCGTATATATGCATGTTTGAGAACCATACGCTTTCCGCCATGGCTTGTGGCCCGTAGGCTGTGGCCTACTTATCTCACGCAACGGCGGTTGCAAGTATGGTGAAATGTATTGCCGAGATTACGGTTTGCAAGCTATAAGATTACATATGCAGAAGTATGGCAGGCCTGAAGCAATGCTAAGTATACAACAACCTCTGATACATGCACGTATTGTATTGTACGGTATATAATGCACTAGATGAAACTGTAGATGAAACAGGGCAGGAGACAGCGGAGACAGGGTAGTAATAAGGATGCTTGGGATAATGTTCGTGGAATAAGATGCCGGATATGTGATCTTGCAGAAAATTATGTACACCTGCAGAGGTCAGAGCATAATTGAAAGAAGAGAAGGAATAAAAGTGCTTCAGATGACATGGCGTGGGGTTTATTGGACGATGCATCCGGTTCGGGATAAGCCCGCTTCTTTCTTCTCCCGTCGTGAGCCCCTCCGCTTGAGATATGCTTCCTCACCTACACCGGCATTCATCCCAGGCTCGCTCGCCATGGACGAGTCGGTGATTCTAGAGTCACGATGAAGCTCTGACTCCGCCATGGACACGGAGCGAACCCGAGCGCCTGCGTCTGCAACGCCGCTCGAGAGACTCCCAGCAGCAGTGGCTGCGCTGCGCATGCTGGACGACTGCTGGCTGCTTGCAACGCTCGCACGCGACCGAGAACGGTCATCGTTGTTGCTATTCCGAGGCCGCGAGAAGATCGTCCGCTTCGTAGCATGGGTATCGTCGTATTTGAAGGCAACGGGAGGAGTTGTAGGTTTGGGCGATTCGGTAACGTCGGCTACGAGTCCTTGGGCCTTTGATTTCTTCCGGCCAAAGATTCGGAGGCGGTCAGGAGGTGACGAAGATAACGGGGATTCTGACTGCTTAGGAGGGGAGCTTGAAAGGTTGTTGACGGGGTTGGGAGGTGGGCTTTGCTGGCGCACAGCTTCCCGCTGCAAGTCTTGGGAAAGTCGGATGACTTGGGCGCGCAAGTCGCATGTCTGCGGTGCTTCAGCCGCACACTTAGAATGTGCAATAAGGCTGCACTCTGTACAGAAGACTGCGCTTTTCTTAACAGGCTGATTACACACTCTGCATGTTACCGCTACAAGATGTCAATTGTTGACAGACAGCTAACCTCAAAGCGAGTGAGGAACATACCCTGACTGAACGTCGACTTAACGAATGTATGGGGACGGGGCGGGAATTCCGTTGTCGAACTGAAACCATTGCTGGAACGCGGGGAACTGGCCCCGTCCTCCTCCAAGAAGGTGAGATGGCGGACGTCAGACCTCTGGAGATCGGCGCTCACGCGACGGAGAAATGGTATACTGTCTTGAGGCCGAAGCTCCTGGAAAGCACGATAAGACGCCGCAGTTGTCGTAGGTAGCAACAACCTATATACCTTGTATAAACCCCACTCGCTTTTCAGCCAAGGGTGTTCAAAGAGCATTTCCGCATTAGGACGCTGTGCGGGATCCTTGTTGAAGCAACTGGTTAGAAAATCTTGAAGCGGCTCAGAAAGTCCTTCAGGGATTGGGGGCATGGGGTCCTCCACAATACGAAACATGACTAGAGGTCAGTCTTAGTAAGGCTCAGCCTTGTGACGTTATAGCCTACGCACCCGACATGCCATTCTGAACGTCAGCATATGGCGGCCGGCCTGTGAGGAGCTCGATGATGGTACACGCAAGGGACCAGATATCTGATGCGGGAGACGCGCCCCTCAGCTCGATAACTTCTGGAGCCACTGCACACAAATTATGGTCATGAAAAGTGCGAGAACGAAGTGAAGTCAGATCTCACTCACTCCAATTAGGCGTTCCGGCAATATCATTCTTGATCTGTTCCATAGCACGAACGCGAAGGTTCAGGGAAACGCCGAAATCGGAGAGCTTGACATTGCCCGTCTTCGTTGTCAGGATGTTCGCAGCCTTAAGATCGCAATGCACAACCTGAAGAACGATAAGCCTGAGATCCGGCAAGAACACGGCAAGACGCACTTGGGACGTATGCAGATAATGTAGACCCTCCAAGACTTTGGTGACGTAGCTCGCAACAAGACCCTCATTTAGCTTCCCGAACGCCTTAAGAGTCTGCGCCAAGGATCCGTTCTCCGCGTACCTAAATAAACTCCGTAAGTCATAGCCCTGTTCGAGACGCGGGGAGAACACACTCGAGAACGATGCTGAGGGTATCTGAGTCCTTCGCCATGCCCTCGTACTTGACGATGCTTGGGTGCGAGAGTCGCTTCACGATCTCAACTTCATGCGTCAGCTGCGCGACCTCCGTCTCGGAGAGCCCCTCAAGGCGGATCCGCTTCACGGCGACCATTTGCCCAGTGTTTAAGTTGAGCGCTCGATACACAGACCCAAATTGACCTCGTCCTATGCAGTTCCCGAGTTGCTGAAAGAAATCGACGTCAGCACTTTACCCGACCACTAAACCACTAAGGGCCAATCGTATTGCCTGTGCCTGAGCTGGAAACTCACATAATGCGTCGCAAGCTTTCCTTCCTCCTTAACTACCAGGCTCTTTCGCACCGCACTCCCATCCATGCCACCAATCAAAGACGTCTCCCCCTTAGAAAAGTCATTTGCTCCACCAAGGTTCACCATGCTCTCAAACCGCGACCTTCCCGCCAACCGCTGAGCGGGCTGGTCGTCGAATGAGCTCCGTTTATCCAACTCGGAGCGGTGTCGGGTGCGCTGGTACGGCGGTGGCGTCGTAGTGTCTGCTGTGAACCCTGTAGCAGCGGGGAGTATGTCGCCCTGCAGCGTTTCGGAGGACGATAGGAGCGTTGCCAGTGGCGAGTGTTCGCCCGATACTGATCTCGGAAAGGGAACAGGAATAGATGCATCGGCGGCCGATCGATCATGTTCGGGGCTCGTCGTGCGTGGTGCGTAGGTCCTCGATCGCCGCCCAATAGGCTGGCGGGAGCCTCCCGGAGTTGCAGGCCCGGGAGAGGGTGTTGAGGAATCACGGCTTGATGACGGACTCGAGTCCCGCCCGATGGCAAGGGATACCTCTTTTGGCAAAAGCACATCGACGCTACGCGACGACCGTCGCCTCGTACGTCCCAGTGGCGAGATCTGCTCCGCGGCTTCAGACGACGTCAACTCCACCGAGTTCGAAGGCCGCCTCACACGTTGGCGCGGTGGCGAGCCTGAGGCGGACGTTGGACTATCCAGCTGTTCCCCTTCACCCACTCCCTCCGGGATCTGCGGCGGACTCCCTCTCGCAGGGTACTGAAACACGCTCATAAAGTCGTCCGGCCACTTACCCTTGCCCAAGCGGATCGCGGGCGACTTATCACGTGAGGGTGACCGTGGTGGGGGACGGGGGGCGGCCCACAATGTAAAACGGACCCTTCATCCGCCTCCTCCGCCACCCTGGACAAATCCACAACCGCCGCCACATCGCTCGCTTTCCTATCTCTCCTCCGGGGCGACTCCTCACCGCCTCCGTTCGGCATGATTGCCCCCGCCGAGCGTGAGCGATACGGCACATTCGCTGCGCCCATATCCAGGTCCGCTGCGACAGCGCTCGCCTCTGTGCGCGTGAGTGAAGGGACATCGGTCCCGAGGGACGTGGCGTCCGTCGTCATCGTACGTATGGTCCCGTAGCGCGTGTGCATCGACAATCGGGGGTCGAGGAGGCTAGAGTGTGCATTCGTGGTGTCTGTGGCTTGGGAAGAGCTCGCGATGGAGCTGCGTGCACCTACTCGTTGGGGAGAGAGTGGCACAGTACCATCAACGAACTCCATCGGACCGAATACGTCTTCGTCTTCTCCCTGCAGCTCCATGTCCCCTTCCCTGTTGTGTTCCCGGCTAACCCTACCCTCATCATCTGCAGGACTGGAAGACTTCACAGTAGGCAAAGCTGTGGGACTCCACCGCTTCTGGTGCTTCTGCTTTTGTATTTGTGTCATCTGCTTCTGCCTCATAATACCTGGCATACTAGGGCTCGCTGGACTCACAGCACGCCCGGCGAGTACAGTTGCCTTGGCGGAACTCCCAGTCGGGCTCACACCACCCGTCGCCGGCAAATTTGGCGTCGACGCAGATCCAACGGAGTGCACGGTGTACACTATAGCAGAAGGGCTTCCGACAGCGGCCGAAGACGGGCTCTTGGTGACAGTACGGGAACCAGGCGAGGGCGAGGGAGGGGCCCCAGGTTTCGCTTCAGCTCTATCTTTCACCAGCTCTTCCCCTGCCTTATCGCCCATGGCTCTCTCCCCCGCTAGCCTTTCCAAAGCCATCACACACTTCGCCACTCTTGCTAAGCCCGTGATGCCTCCCTCCAAATCGCGCCTCTCAAACATCGCATCAGGAGGCACGCCGAACGCCATGGCGGCGGCGGCGAACTTCGCAAGGTTCGCGGCACGCGCGGAGGAGGTGGCGGAGGGATCAGGGCGGCATACCAAGGCGAGAGAAACGGCATTTAGGTACCTGGAAGAAGGTCAGTTCCACTGTTCTCTCTATGCCTGTTATTGGGAACCACAGTAAGAAAGAAGCACTCACTGGCATAACACATACCCATCCTTCAATGCGTCCCCAAACGCCCTTCGCTCCTTATCATCGGTCAACCCACCTGCTCCACCCGATCCTTCTCCCCCTGTACCACCTGCACTCCTCCATATTCTTTCTAACCTTGCCAAGCTACGCATGCGGCCCTCGACCGCATCCCGGGCATCTTTGGAGAGTGCAAGCGGTGGCTTCGCAAGTGTTCCTGCTGTGCCTGTGGTTCGTGTTCCTGGAGGACCTTCTGTTTCGGTGTTTCCCGCTGCTGTACCTGATGACGACGGCAACATCGCCTTTACAAGGGCCCCAGTCGCGCAGCGGATTATCTGCCGCTCAGGACTTATACCGGCGTTCCCACCAAAACTGCTACCAACCGTCCCTCCTCTTCCTATACCCTGCCCCATCACATCACCCCCCTCCGACGGCGACGACGAAACGCTCACCCCTGGGCCAATCAAACTCGTCGAGCTCGCACTGCGTATCCTATCCACCCCTGTCCCTGCACCCACGGCCGACCCACGCATCGGCGATGGCGACCGCGTGCTTGTCCGCCCCATCCCCACGCCCGCACCAGACCCCGACGGCCGCCGTGGCACGAGGCGCGGAGTCCCGGGACTTCCTGGGGTCGGTACGCGTCCTGGTGGGGGCGACTCGGCCCTCGCCCCATGGGAGGTACTACCAGTAGACGACAATGGCAAATGCGACGCTGAGATCGACCCCTTCCCAATGCGCATCCCCAGCGCGGCCGCCTTAGTCGTGTTTATGCCGGAGGGCCTCCGCGCTGGGTTCGGTGTTTGTGTTGGACTAGCGGTCGTAGGAGAGGTCGCGCGGGGGGTAGTAGTCGCCGTTGAAGGTGAGGTCGCACGAGATGCAGGCGAAGTCGCACGTCCGGATGCGGGACTACTTGCACCCCGCCTTATAGTCGTAGGGCTGGTAGGACGTGATGCGGGCGAGGTCGCCCGCTCGCGTGCCCTCGACGCAGACGTGGATGCCGTGGGGCTTCGCGCGCGGCGGGTAGGGGATGCTGGCGGAGATGTGGATCGTGCGGCCGAGAGGCCTGCTGCTGGTGCTGACGTTGATGCCAGTGTCGACGTTGATGTTGACGCAACTGCACTCCCACCAACAAATTCCGATGTTGTACCCGCACTCGAACCAGGCAGCGGAAGATGTGACGTTGACGCAGACGCCTCAGAGCGCCGGTGCGACGTGGAAGGATGTCCGATGCCGATGAGGCGGGATGTCTTGGGTGTTGATGCAAGGGTGGGGGTTGAAATGGAGGATGTGCGCGCTGGTGTAGGGGACGCTCGTGTTGGAGAGCCAGGTAAATGGCCAACAATGTTACCGTTAGTGTGCCCACTAACGTGCCCATTTCCATTAGAGCTGTTAACGTGAATATTTCCCATCATAGCTTTTGGCCGCGATATTACAAGCGGGTGGGGCACCGGCCTTCCAGGCTTCGTCTTCGTCTTCGTGCTCACGGAGAGGGGGACGGGGGCGGGGACGGGGGTAGGTGAAGGTGAGGGGGTAGTATTTGACGCGGATGTTGGTGATGGCGCGGAGGGGCCGGGGGTTGGTGTAGAGGGTGTGGGCGCAGCCTTTGACGTGGATGTTGGCGTGCGTGTAGACTCGAAGGTTGTGCGGGGTGTTGGTGTAGACGCAGAGGGTGTGGGCGTAGCAATCGCTCTCGTCGACTCGATCGAATGTGTCGGCGTATGCGACCCTGATTGGGTCGTCGCCGTCGGTGCCGTCGTCGATCGCGCAGCAATATTCGGGGCAGCCACCAACGGAGCACCTGCACCACTGAAACTCAACTTCCTCGCCCTTTGAGACGATAAAAACGACCCAATGGACGTGAGCGGGGACCTCTGTTTTCTGATCTGAGGCTGCTTCAACGCAGTATCTCTCAGTCCCTCACGGCCGATACGCTCGCGGGCATGTTTAGCATCATACCCACCCGTACGCTCCCGGCTGTAGTTGGAGTCAGGTTCAGCGGCATCCCGTAGGGCAAGCAGAGTCGGCGATGACATGTTCCCCTTTGATAGCGTGGGCGGAAGAAAGGGCGACCAGATGGGGTCTTCTCTGTCTGTGTCCGAGTCTGCGTCTCTGTCCGGAATGGTGTTTGGAGATGCGGCTATGCGCGTATCTCTGGCTGTGGCTCTGCTTCTATCTGGCGATGTGCCTGTGGCTGTGCCGCGCTTCCCGTGAGGTGGCGAGGGAGGAGCGTGCGCTGGCGAGGGTGAGCGGGGTACTGGCGAGGAAGTGAGGGAGCGAGAGTGGGAGTGGGATTGCGAGTGGGAGGCTGAGTGTGGGTGAGCCTGTGAGCGAGTATGAGACGGTGGTTGCGACTGTAAGTGAGAGGGAGCGATAGGAGACAGAAGACGACGGATCCCTGCGTGGGGTGTGATGAGTCAACAGCGTAGGAGCAGCGTAGGAGCAGCGTCAAGCAAAAGTAGAAAGGGAAATATGAACTCGGAAGCTAAAAGGTAAAGGTAAATGCTGAAGCCTCGGCAGCAAAGAGAGATGAAATAGGGGTAATAATTGATAAAATTGGTAAATATAACCCTGCCTGCACCCCTGAGCGGCCTCCGAGAGTGCCCCGTGCGGGGTAATATAAAGCGCGGGGATAATCACGAGAACGTACGGGGCGAGATAATATAAGAAGGACTGTAGGGACGTGCTTACCGGCTGAGCGACTCGGATCAGAGGTGGGGCTGAGGCGGCCACCACTAGGTTGGGGATCTGGGGAGTCTGCGCCGGGTCTGCGTTTGGACGTCGAGCTTGGCTGTTTGCGGAGGACGCGGGGGCGTTCACAATTGTCTCTGCCTTGCTTCGGGTCGCGATCGGAGGTGCTCTGGCTGGCGCTGCTCGCTTGGCTGAACGACGTCGACGCCGATTTCTGGGTGAGCACGTCGAACGAGCGACGCGGGTGAGGTTCTCGCGGCTTAGGTTCTCGCGGCTTAGGTTCTCGCGGCTTGTCCTTGGGCTTGCGGGACTCCTGCGGTCGTTCGGGGTGCACCGGGGAGTCGAGGGACCTGCGAAAGGCCGAGGGGCGCGGATGGCGGTCGAAGAACGCGGAGGGGGGTGCCGGGGTTGTAGGGGCCTCCCTGGGATCGGAAACAGTCGCCTTGTCCTTCAAGTCCTTGGCTTTGCGGGCGACGGATACATGGCGGAGTGTTTCTTGGAACGAGGAGCGAAATATCCGCGTGAAAGACTTTGGAGGGGACGTGGGGGACGACGAGGACGACAGCGAGGGTGCATCGTGGGTCGGTGGGGGCTGTGGGAGGACAGCAGGGCTAACAACGGCGGCCATGCATGAGAAAGGAGGTAGGGTGGGAAGCGGAATAGGGCAGGGAAGGAAAGTCGAACAGAGGTATAGATGCAAGGGCGTGGACAACGAGGACAGCGATGAGAAAGCAGAAATGGAGCCTGCTCGCTATGCCGACAGCGAGGAGGGACGTAGAGCCGAGGAACAAATGGGTATATGCGCATCGGCGGAGTTTGAACTCCCACGCTGTTTAGTCTCTTGATGACGTGTGGACGGCCGTCGCTGACCATGGAACTGGAAACTGGCGACTGGGCCACATGCAGCATACGCCACAGATCCGATAGTGCGTATGTCTGATTGCAAGTTTCTTACTCGCTGCCATGCCGGACAGATCATTCTGGAAGTTCAGAACACACCCTCAATCTGGTCTCGAACTTCAGGCGAAACTTCCGTGATTCGACGCAGCATGCAACTCTTACCGATTCGTGTTCATGTGGATCCCCACGGTAGAATAGAAGCACAGCGATGAGGACGTGGGATAGGGAGGTGAGTCTAGATACCCAGAGTACCGACGTCCGGGAGCTATACCTCACAGTCGGCCATTTCGTAGCCACATTTCGTCGCCAACGCCTTTGCACGAACATTAATTAACTAATACCGTTTCCCTTCCAACAGTTCACATTCTCTTCCTCGCTGCTCAATGGCTGAAGCTTGTCGTTGTCGCATATAGTCGGGCTGACACACATATGTCCGAGTCCAGAGCTGTGCAGGCTGTTAGTCGGGCTGACAAAATTAACCGCTTTATTTTAGATGTTGTCCCACATCAGATCTTTCCCCAGAGCATAGCGAAAATATCTACCCCAGCCTACCCCAACCTGACGTCCTCTGGTCCAGTCTACGTCGGCTTTCAAGGAAACGCGTTGCTATACCTCTGTTGCGGCAGTTGAAGACCTCAGCCATGCTGATAACCAAAGCACATAACATGGCCTTGACAACAGAACGCGCATTACCCCAGAGCATGACCCTGTCAGGGTAATACTCGGGGTCACAAAGATGCGGGTAAGTCCGCTCAAAGTAATCTCAAGGACGCTCTGCTATGATCAGCCGCTTCATATTTGACTCTGCATAGAATGGCAGAAAGCCCGACTGCTCAACCCTACCGGCATATATTCCTCTCCCTACCAGGTCAACATGCAGAAATAGATCTGCCTTCACGCTTGACGATCCCAAAGAAAGTCAGTTTCACGGGCCTGATCTACAGTCAACGTCACACTAATTTCCTTGTGCCACCAAGCGAGGATTAGACCTTGTTCAGTCGAGGCACTCATCCATGGAGTCTGGATGCATATTATATGGCGTGGGTTCTACATAATCAGATGAGTGCCTTGAACGAGACTAATGTTGTAAGGATTTGGCATATAAGTTCAGAGTCAACTTCAGGCAGAGGATAAGTTTGATTCTTATAGACTGATACAGCTAGATGCTTACAAGCATGGCACATATTCGATGGCATGGATTATTCGACCTGAAACCAATCTTGGTGCGTACAAACCATGCAAATGACCGCCGTGGGGCAGTGCAACCAAAGTGGATCAGTGGGCAGAATTCCCAGGATATAAGTTGCCGCAGAGGTGAAGCAGGAAATATGCGGTCATTGCTGACAGTAACATTAACGAATACTTATTGCGGTTACTTAATATTCTGTAAAGAGACTGAAAGTGACATACGACGTAGGCAAAATGTGCAAGAGGGGAATCGACGATGACCCAGAGGTTGTCCTTCAAGGCAGGAACATCTTTCATCACCTCACTCTGAGGTTCCTATTCCACGACTCGCGCAGCACAACTCAGCACAATGCCCTTCCCACCCTCTTTCTCCTCACGCTCATTCCAAAGGCATGCCCTCCACCTCCTCCATCAGGCCCCCCAAGTTCGCACGGGCCCCGTCCACAAAGTCGACCTCCTCCCGCACAAAGGCACGCACAGCCTGTGTGAGCAGCGTATTTTCCCGGTTGTGCAGGACGACACGCAACTCATGCCACATACTTGAAACGAGATGGCATCAGGAGATTTTCCTCTTGTTGAGGGATACAACACCCACCAATGCCTAATAAACACTCGTCTGGCAAGCAACGTCCCGATCGTCGCCTGGTCCCTCTCGATGGTACTAATGATCCTTTCCGCCTCGTCTGCCCAGCCATCCTTCTTCGCGCTCTTGATGGTTTCAAGTCGGAGTGACGCCGTTTCCACGTGCTTCTTAATACGCTCGGCTTGATCGCTGGAGAGACGATCGTGTCGGGAGAAGAAGTCGCGTGTGGCAATGTACAGGTCGCGCTGGGCCTGTGCCGCCAGCTTCAAGAGGTAATCGCGCAAAGACAGCAAAAAAGTCACCTTCAATGCCTCAAGTGTCGACATCGACATCATACGGGTCTATGCGGCGATAATCAATCCCTCGCGAAGAACAGCAGAACGAAAATGGATCCCCTCACTCTCTGCTCCTCCGAATCCGCCGCAACGCTTGCGCGCCTCGCCACAATCCCCAGCCCCGTCCTCACCCCACCACACAGCTCACACTCTTCCCCGCGCCAACACTCCCCGTTTCCTTCTACCAGGGCATTCAACGTCATCGTCATCCGTGACAAATCCGCAGAGGCTGATTCGCGGCGTTTCACGAGCCGTTCCGTTATCAAACAAATTCGCTGCCAGTGCTCTATGAGGAGGTTGAGCTTGTTACGAACCAGACTTTGTGTATGGAAGCATACATTAGGATCTGTGAGTGTAAGTACGTGGTTTCGGAAGGGGGAGAGGGGGGGGCGCACGTGAGCTTATCTTCGAGGTCGCTGGGGATCGCCATCTCCTCAACGCGATCGAGTCGCTTCGACGCAGATTCTTCGTCCATTGATATCGAGGTGTATTTTCGCCATTCATCGAAAGAGGGCTCGCTGAGAAAAACGGAGAGAAGCCCGTCGTCTCTGATCACAGGGTGGTTTCTGGGTTAATATGCATGTTAGCGAGGATAGATAAATGGTCAGGAACGCGAACATTACGAAGTTGATCCAACGTGCCAGCCCGCGGCTAGCCATACCATGCATGTATCATTCGGCGTGCCTCAAAGCGTCAATATCCTACTCACCGACGTTGTTCCAGAAAATTAGCGTCCGCTAGATTGCAATATATCCATAAACGACATTCAATGAAATAACAAAAACTCACGACCAATACGTTTCGGGGGTAGCGCAGGGAGTATGCGAAAGGGATACCGCCGCACTAAACAGTCCCACACGAACACAAACTCCGAATACCGCCTCTGCACCGGCGCACCCCTCTATCCATTGTCTGAGTGTCTCATAGGGTTCACAAAGATGACACGAAGTAAAACGCACAGAAGTTGTTATAGAATATACCATATGTCGATTGAGCAAGAACCCTTGCTGGCCCGCGAGATTGACAGCCACGCTTTCCTGTCGCTTCCACCAGTCGGGTGGAAGACCTCCCCCTGAGACAGATGATATACCCGCTGTGCTGCCATTTGTATAGCCTTGGGAATTCCGGAATGTTGTTGTCCAGGGGTCGTCGGGCGAGTATTGCGGGGCGGGCGAGAGGGGAATAGGAGGAAAAGTGGAGGTTGTTCCGCCAAGGGTAGAAAGGTCGAGGGACGGCTCGGGGAGATTGTTCTGTGAAGCCAGCGCGGCTACTTGTTCGATACTGAGGTCTTTTGCTAGCTGTAGAGGACATTGCACCTATTAGGATAAGACATACCTTTTCCCGACTGGGCAAGCGCGACCAGTGCCAATGCAATGAAGAACTCGAGCTTGGAAACGCGAGGACGAGAGCTGACAAGGTTTACGATCTGAGGAGCGTTGGCATAAAAAGATATGGGAAGGTGGGATAGTTACGCACTCGGTCAATTGTGGAGGCCGGAAGGGACGAGGTTGTTAGGACACGGGATAAGGCGTTCACAGACACTTCCCCGCTGAAGGAAGGGTCGACAGCCTGGAAGGCCTTGTTATAGACCGGCGGCGCAGTAGCGTCAGCTGTGAGGTAGTCGACATTCAATGTTCAATACTTAGAGGGCTGACGTCCACCCTACACGGACCTATGACATTGCTAAAGATGGACGGCACGGCAGGCGGTGGTGGTGTCGTGACAGGACTCGGAGCTGCGCTCCAAGGGTCAAGACCATCATACGTCGAGCTGGAAAGCGGGTTATTATCGTCGACAAAGCTAGCACCTAGGTTCGTGTTATATCGCACGCCAGGCCGCGGTGCGTTGAACATCGCTCAGACCAATGTTTTCGTAAATGGCAGGCAGAAGATAAACAGCATTCACTTGCGGGGCTTGAACTGTGACAAGAAATGAGGTTGGTGACCTTCGTGTTATGGAGTTCACAGCGTCTCACATGTCTGCATTCTAGCTCGCATGTTGCAAGAAGAATATTCAGCAGTCCTTTCTTGAAAAGCAATGGGCGACACGCGAGGTGTGTCCATACTACGGTGAATGCGGATGAGATCGCTCGTTTTTCAAAGCTTTCGTCGCAATGGTGGGACGAACAGGGTGCATGCCGCATGCTTCATCGTATGAATCCCGTGCGCATGCAGTACGTATTGGAGAAGCTGCGCGAAGTCCAGCAAGACGAGGATGAGGCTTCGACGCGTTGCGGACAACACGCGCGTGCGCTCAGTGGGTTAGACGTCTTGGATGTTGGCTGTGGTGGAGGTTTGATGTCCGAGGTGCGTCAGTGAGTACTGTCTTTCTGCTGTTGCTGATATAATTTTGTCAGAGTCTTGCTCGTCTAGGAGCCCGTACCCTTGGCATAGACGCTTCTGCTTCGAACATTGCCATCGCCTCTCTGCACGCCTCAGCGGATCCTTTGCTCTCGGGAAAGGATGGGTCACGACTATACTACAGACATGCAACGTCTGAAGACCTTGTCCAGGAGCCAGAAAGGTTTGATGTGGTGTGCTCCATGGAGGTACTGGAGCACGTAGATAATCCCGCCGCATTTCTAAGGTCGTGTTGCGACCTTGTCAAAGTACGTTCGTTATTCCCACACACTGTGCATTCTTAAGCGTCGCGACAGCCCGGAGGTCACATTTTCTTATCCACAATAGCGAGAACGCCTCTGGCGTACTTCCTCACTATCTTCGTGGCTGAAAAGGCTATGGGGCTAGTCCCTCACGGGACGCACACGTACGATAAATTCGTCGACTCCTCTGAGCTCGTGGCATTCTTTCGGGATGAGATGCAATGGTTCGATGGGACACCTGGAAGACTCGAAGCTGAACTAAGGGGGGTCATCTATCTCCCTTGGGAAGGTCAATGGATATTATGCGAAAGAGGTCAATTCGGGACAACCGAGTGTAACTACATGTTTTGGGCCAGAAAGCCGCCGTCCTGACTCCTAGGGTTCGGAGCAAGAAGGCACCTCGCACAATCTTACTGTGTGTAAAGTTGATGTATATTCCCTTGAATATAAAAACAAGTTACGATACAGGACCTATTTTATTCTAGGAATTGGTCTCTCCCTTGTCTCTCTCTAGGAAATGTTCCAACATATTGCACGTCTCCGGGAGTTGCAGCATAAGCCCTAGATTTGGTTAGTTTACGCAGAGGGTTCAAGGCGGACTGTGTGCAATGCATGACTACATACTAATAGGAAAGCATAACCAATACTGTCAGACTAAAACCATTTTTATTGTCGTCATTGTTCAAGGAGATCAACCAGGTGCAATGAAGGCGCATAGCAAGTCCATGATGAGCAGTTGAAAACTATAGTACAGTAAGCTGAAGAGAAAAACACCATGAAAAAGAAGTAAAGAAAAGTTGCCTAGGCAATGAATGACGCCATGAAACCCTGGTACATGCTTAGCATGGCATCGCCATCTGTGAGATCAATTGACCCCATTCGTTCCTTGAATGCGGATTGACACCGTATATACCTGGATAATTGTTGGATTGGGGTATGGGCGACATCAAAGCTGGTCCCTGATTTACAGCCGCAGTTAACGTTCTGTATGCGTTGATGTCCACACCGATGGCAGGCTGCATGGAACCTGAACCATACGGAGGCTGGTCCGCTGGGCGCGGGGGCGATTCTCCAAGGGTAAACGGGAACTGGGATTCGGACGGAGACACGTCAATGTCGTCCATCCTCATACCGTTTACACCAAGAGGATCATGAAGCTTGCTGAACGCATATCGCGCTTGACGTTGAGACTTGCGCAGCGCCGGCTGGGGTGAGAATGTCGATTACAATTCCATAATAAGACCGCAAGACCTCAAGGAGACGTACAAGACAATTAGGTGGTTGCAGACTATTTCGTGCTTCCGCAAACATCTCAGATGTTTCGTCAAGATGTTGCAGAGCATCTTCGGCAAAGTCGGAACCTGGGACATACGCGACCAATGTCCCAAGCAATAGCTTTATACATCATCCAACCTTAGGTAATCGGACACAAGGATATGCAACAGACGTACCCCAGCAGTAGCGGTATGGCTCCAAAACGGGGCCATGCGCTCAATGAACAAGGGGTAGCCGAGCCATAAACGGCGCATGTCATGCACGAGTCCTCGTGCACTGTACCGCCGGTTAGTGATAAGGACCATATACGACAACAAACAAAGAAAAAGTTACCTCTCGTACGCGACAACGGCTGACCGCCAATGTGGACTTGTTGTTGGATCGTTGTCTCTGTATTTCCGTAGCATCTCCACCAGTAATCGCCGATGGAGATACATCAATGCTAAAACCTCATTAATCATAAATAGTAACAGGAAATAATGTCACTGACCAGCGTTCTCCCACACCGCCGCAATATACCGCTGAAATGTTCGTCCTACCGCCTCGTCTGGGAATGGAACTCCACGTGGAGGCCAAGCCAGGCTAACCGGTTTGTAATGGGCCCTGAGCCTTTTCTCGTGTCCGAGAATATCTTCGTAAGTTGCCGAGTGCGTTATCTGCTGTAGAACGTCGCAGACGAGCTGCGTGAACGAATATTTCCACGGGAAAACTACGCAGCATGCGATGAATTTGTGGATAACAAGAATAATAAATGCAAGCGGAAACGAACATTCGGGTTCTTGACCTGAGGTAACATCTACCCTCGAAGGCCTCCTGCAGTCGATTGCGTTTGATACCATTGATGTTGGGCGACCAAACATGAAGCTCTATCAACAGTCACAACATTTGTTTGAATTGAAGCGTCGTATTCAACGTTGAGACCTCTCCAAAGAAACAAACTTGCCTGCCAGATATCCACGCTGCGGATCCACGGTGAGTTACGCACTTAATATTCTAAGTGTAACGTACCAGTTATATTCCCAGAATGTCTGCTCAAAGGTTACCCGCTTGATGGGGTCAATGACTGAGGCAGAACAATCACGATCTTGGCGAAGAATGTCAATAAACGGAATTGTCGACTCTTATAGAACTTACGCAATCCAAGCTGTAAAAGAGGTAAACAAACATTCTGCTTGGGTGCACAGCAAGCAAAAACGTACCGACTGGACCAGTTTTGTCAGTACACCCGTCAGCAACCACTGATAACTATGTCTATGGGAAGGAATGTCACATTGTGATCTCAACGCAAGCCACCAGAATGAACTTACGGTCGTCTTCCCGGGAACAGGCGAAAATACCAAATCATGAGGACCTAACAACTTGTGGGTTAACACGTCCAAGTTTGAGTGCGAATAATGCTCACTATAGCCTGTATTCCTTGCACAGTTGGAAAATCAACAACGGCATAAGACGCCATCGCTGCTCTGGCTAGGGTATGATACAGCTCCGCATCTGCTGACACACGTTCGATGTCAAGATCCAGGTCGTAGAGTGTGCCTAAAAGAAATATCATGAATAGGACCGCCAATCGATGAGCATCCCCGGGTTCCAAACAATCAACTACCACGCCGTTCGGATAAAAAGGGTAGAAAAGATTCTCAAGAGTGTCAGTACTCGGTGCAAGCATGGTACTTAATGGAAGATGAGCCTTACGGAGTGGAAACAGTAAGAAGAGTTGACGCACCACCAAGCAAAATACGAGTGATACATATGTATCAACTGGAGTGCCCTTTCGTAAGGCGGTAAAAATGGCAAAAATGCATCCATGTGTGCATTGAACTGATCAGAGGGAGGAAAGGGGAATTGGACGCTAAGCAAGACAAGTTCTGGAGGCAGATATACTGGCGGCGGTCGACGTTTTGCTGGAAAGTCGGTGACAGGCTCTTGGCTATCATTTGCGTCATTTTCCTGCTGTAATAGCAAGGTCTATTAGACCAACTCTTCGCCATTCAGAAGCACGCCAGATTACCTGGATGAGATACTGCAACGACACGGTGAGTTGCGCACACAAAGAAAGATCTGAGAACCATCACGAACCTCAGACGTCGCCGTTTCACCATGATACTGCTTCTCGTTCAGGGTCATCATGCCCAAGGATGCTACAAGCTCGTCGGCGCCGGTATCAGGTGCTTGATGCGAACCATCGATAGCGCCAACCTTCGCAGGGCGCTGGAGACCAGGAACGGGACTGGCCATGCGGATCTGAGAGTCCCTCACTAGCAGCGGATGAGGATCCGCAGAGATGCTGCTTTGGGCCTCGGCGAGGGCCTCCTCAAGCTTCTGCTCTCGTACACTCATCTTGGCAAGGTCTTCGTGAAGTATGATCGAGGAAGGCTTTAGAGAGCTTATGGGGCACGGTGAAATGTTGGTAGATAAGCGACAGGCAAGGGAACGCACCGTGTGCCCTTGACTATGGATCCCTGAATGCATGCCTCTGCCAAACCCTGTTTAACGCTTCACCCCAATAACCTCTTAGACAGGCAGTACGAAAACTTGTGTCCCGCTCACCAGTGTTGACCTTGTAAGGCGAGACGCGCATCCAGTGAGTGTAAGCCCAACGGGTGTACTAATTGCGAGAAACGTACATGGAAAGGGTCTTTGACATCGGATTCTTGAAGGGCGTGTTAGGGAAAGCAAAAGTAGCGAGACAGCGACTCGACGTACCTGCGTTTGCGACATTCGATACAAGGAGATTTATCGTTACTTTGCTTGTGCCAGCTCATGCTCATGGTAGGGAGCGGAGAAGAAGAGACACGTGAGAATAGGAACCTTCTTAAAGCGTGATATATAGTATGCTTTTTTCAGCCCTTATACACGTTGAGTCACAGAAGTTCTGATTCAGGAGTGAGATCGCTTAGTAGCTACTAATGCGGTATGACGCATCAACCCGTTGTTTGAGAACGACTTGCATGGAAGCCCCGACTCGTAAGTATGTGGCAGATTCCCAACTCCAGGTATGCAAGTAATGTAATTGAACGGCCTCCCGATAACTTTTGATAATGTAGATATACAAAACTTCCCTGTATTCAAGATGTTCTTCGGATCTAATGCATATCCTTTCCATCGGTGGGCACGGGCATAGCAGCCTTGTATAGGCAAAAGTGTGGGGAACTATCAGAGTCTCAGATTGACCCTCACTTCCAGTATCAGACGATCTGTCAAAAGTAATATCAACCAACCTTACCGATCGGTCCCTAATTGGCTATGATACATCAAGAGGGTTACGGGCTCGGTACGCAAGCCCTTTCAGTAGATTCCGGGTATGAACCTCCACCGGACTACACTGCAGTACCGTTCCCAATCCTTTCCATACTTCGCTGCGCATCTAACAGGGAAGCTCAGCAAAACGGGATCCCGCACGGCATGTCACGTACCGCTCGAAATCGCGTCCGCAACGGTGCGTCAATACGGCAAGGAAGAATAGCGAGTAGAAGTAAGGGATGGGGGACGCCGTGCCCACCACCAAGCCCCACGTCAGGCTTTGGACCCAGTCTGCAGAGTAGTTCTGGACGGTTCGTCAAGCGGTAGACCATGGACGTTGGAGATCAATATAACTCACCGGTTTGCGAGCGTATGCCCACCAGCCGCTGGTAAGCAGGCGGTTACTACCAAATTACTGTCATCAATAATAGCTATCAGGCCATGAAGGATGCCATCACACCCATGCTCAGTCTGAATGAAGGTTGGATTCTCGACCGTTCCCCATGGCAATTGCGGGAATGTCCAACGGTACTGATATGTGCCCTGCAGCTGCATCTTGAAACGACTCTTCTGGGACATCGATGTATCAAAGCTGAAAACGAGGAATGAGTAACGACGAATGTGGTACATGGAAAACAGAGACGAACATGTAGTATGCGGTCAGAAGTGTCGCGTAAAGAGCAACATAACCGAGCGTCGAAAATCTGTAGCTAGCAGGATCGTGCGTTGCCATGTATATGATAGAATAGCAATAGCTCTGTGGGTAACTCATCAGCAAAGCAACGGGCGAGCAGACCCAAGACTTACAAATGGAACGCCTGTGTCATAATGATTAATACGGTCAAAGAAAACAGCAAGGACCTGGATTAACGTACCAGCAAGGTTCCAAAAGATAACGAGGAAGCCCCACCTAACTCTGTCGGCAACAATACCTGTTGTTATGCAATAAGGCAACTCACTTTTCATGGAACATATCCCATGTCTGAGGGATGCATTCTTCGCCTTTGGCACTGGCATGGACTGTCAGTAACCAACTCTAAAGCATGGTTGGTATACGAAGGCGCACCATGCATTGAGATATAACCCCGTCGCGAGGATCATAAATAACATATTCTTCAAAATCATTTGTCAACAGTCCATGGCTAAAGGCAAATAACACTAACTGGCGAGATGGAGCCGTATTGCTCATACTGCCTCACTCCACCAGACACAGCAATAAGGAAAAGCAGAACCCAGGGGATTCTAACCTCAAGCCACATCTTTAAATCAATACTCCCAATCCTTGGGTTCAAAACGGCGCCCATGAAGACGTCGTAGATGAAGTTGCCGGACATACGGATTTGGTTTCCCGTAGCAACGGTGATGAAGTACATGCCAAAAGACACGGCTACACCCCAGATCATGGACACGGTCATAAGGTGGCCGAAGTTGTCGATGATTTCGGTGAGGCGAAATGTATTTGTCAAATGAAGGGCTGCCATGGTCACAACCGTGCCGTAGACACATGCCACAGCATTGCAGTTGTAGGTGAGGGACTGGTAGTTTAGAGACGGAACAGGAAGACCCTGTTGCTTATAACCGGGCATCACGAACGCGAGGAGTAGTTCGAAAAATATCAGACCACTGTACATAGCGAAAGCGTATGGAGTAGGTGACGCATCCTTTGAGGAAGAGTGTGAGATGGCAGAGAACACGAGTGGATGAAGTTGACTCACGACGCGGATATGGTCCCACATGGCCTGCAGAAAAGGCTGTATTTGGTCCCTGGAGTGCGGGTAGACTAGTCGACCATCGTGAAAAGTGAGGCATATCCAGAAGTAGTACATAAGTACGGGAAAGCCTGTCATGATAGCAAAAACCCCCCATGGACCTCCGAACTCATAGCTGCCGGATGCGAATCAGATACACCTGTCGTTGCTACTAAGGGAATGCCCACCTTGTGTGTTCGTCCAGTTTCTGGTCAACAAGTCGTCCCTTTTCGGTGATATTACTTTTGGCAGCATTAGCAGCAGCTTTTTCGTCGGTTTTGTCCGACCGAGCATTCGGGCTCATGGTAAGGAAGATGGGCTCTCTGTCACGCTTCGGATTCTCAGTTTTATGGTGTCGTCACTTGTCACGTTCTGTCACATTTGCGCCATGACTAGCGGGTACTATACAAGACGAAAGCCGACAATCCACAGACGTGTCAACTCGCCATAACAGTACCTTCAACAGCAATATTTTCAGACAACATTCCGACATTCGTCTCAAAAAAATCGATGAAAACTCGAAAGAGTGGACAAGGAGACGAGAGAGAAATAGAAAGCATCATGCCGGATGGGGACAATTGATAAGATAACGGGCTCAATTTTGTGGAGCGTCAGTTA
This sequence comes from Gautieria morchelliformis, assembly GCA_015179125.1. Classification (NCBI taxonomy): domain Eukaryota; kingdom Fungi; phylum Basidiomycota; class Agaricomycetes; order Gomphales; family Gomphaceae; genus Gautieria; species Gautieria morchelliformis. Next base: position 146,978 of record WHVA01000045.1, read on the forward strand.
CCTTTTATGCAAACTGTACATCCATATATACAAGTACAAAGAACCGCTGCAAGCACATTAATGGCGTCCAACGGCACGGACAGAGTTGAATCTGCTCAACAAACCCTGGACAGTAAGTATCTCCCCAGCTCCACAGACAATGCTGCTTATAATAATGCCTGTCAGTTCTGTTCGATATCTCTCAATTGCTCAATACGCAACTTGACCGAGAGACTTTGGCCACATGTGTCGGCATGATTGAAAGCGGTGTTAATCCTGAAGCCTTGGCTGTACGTAGCTTAACTCCCCATGATATGCCATTTTCCCTCAAAGATACATAGGCGGTAATACAAGAATTACGGCGGGAAAGCGTCATCCTTCGCACCCAAGATTCGCAGAAGGGTCACGGTGAAACGTAATAGTACCGCGGCTCATGACGACGAGGACGTAGATTCCGCTGCACGAAGGGGTTTGCACGCGCTTCTAACGCGAGAGAAAGCGAAGGGCGGAGGTGTCGAGGTTGGTTCAGTTAATTGGATAGTAATGCAGCCATTTCTGATATACTTCTCCCGTAATTCTCCCGTGCAGATAATTCTTTCTCCACGACTAGGTTAAAGTTCTGCTAGTAAACCTGATCCGCTCGAGAAGACTGTTCATCCCATTCCCGCGTCTGGTCCTTGTTTGAGATACAGTGACCGTTGTTTTGACCATATATTCCTCTCAAATGAATAGTGTGCATATTCTCAATTCAGTTTGATATATCGGTAGCCAAAACACACTGAGCAAAGCCTGATAATAACAGCAGTGAGTTGAGTCAGCTGACACATTGTGTGGGTCCGTGGCCTTGTGTTTATGCAAGTCTTTGCTTTCAACTCTCATCATGTCTTCCGAGCCTCGTCTCGTAGATTCCTTCACAGCACCTAAAGAAGTCTTAGAGGAGTTTGCTAACCTCGCAGAAGAGGACGATGTTGATCCCTTCGCCGAGACTGCCTCGAAACGTCAAATTGCATCCCGTCAATCTGACTATCATAATAGGCGCTTTGACCGCCAAGCTCTCGAGAGTGCAGATGCATTCAAGGATGGCGAACCAGATGGTCAGGGTGGTTATAAGGAGGCTATGCGAGTGGCAAGAATTGAGAAGGAGGAGGCCCGAGTGAAGCGTGCTATTGAGGATAAAGAGCGTCAGCAAAGGGACGATGGCCAGGACAAGATGGATCTTGACAAGACACCACCGAGGGAAGAGATCGAGTCCGCAGCTAAGGAACTCGCAGAAATGTCCGCAGGCACTAAGCGGAAGCGAAGGTGGGACGTTATAGAGCCGGCGGAGACTAAGGCTGGCGAAACGGAAGGTGAATGGTCCAAAGAGGCCCTCGAAACTGCAGCTCCTAAAAAGCGCCGGTCGAGATGGGATGCGACACCTGCGGACGTTAGTGTCGGCGAAACTCCCAAACGCTCAAGGTGGGACCAGACTCCTGCCGCCAACGAGCCTGTGGCTATGACTCCGATTTACATGAATGCACCAGGCCTTGTTGAGGACAAACACAATCGCTTTCTCACTGACGAGGAACTCGATGCAATTCTCCCTCCGAGCGGTTACGCTGTCGTGACACCTCCAGCTGGTTATGCCGCTATACAAACTCCAGCTCGCAAGCTCCTCGCCACACCGACACCCGTCTTCACAGGTTTCCAGATCCAGGATGAATCCGATGCATCCGCAGCGGCTGCCGCTTCAGGCCTTGCTCCCGAATTACCTACGGAGATCCCAGGGGTCGGTAGTCTTGCCTTTTTCAAAGCCGAGGATGCCCAGTACTTTTCCAAGATTCTTAAAGAGGAGGATGAAACAGAGCTTTCGGTCGATGAGATGAAAGAGCGTAAGATTATGCGCCTACTCCTCAAAATCAAGAATGGTACCCCTCCCGTGCGGAAGACAGCTCTTCGTCAAATCACCGACAAGGCTCGCGAGTTCGGCGCGGGGCCCTTATTTGACAAGATTCTGCCCCTTCTCATGGAGCGGACCCTTGAGGATCAAGAACGGCATTTGCTCGTCAAGGTCATCGATCGTGTTCTCTACAAACTGGACGATCTCGTGCGGCCTTACGTTCATAAAATCCTTGTTGTTATTGAGCCCCTTCTGATCGATGAAGACTACTATGCACGCGTGGAAGGTCGCGAAATCATCTCCAATCTCTCCAAGGCTGCTGGACTCGCACACATGATATCCACAATGCGGCCAGATATCGACCATGCGGACGAATACGTGCGCAATACGACTGCACGTGCTTTTTCTGTCGTCGCTTCCGCGCTGGGCATACCATCTCTCCTTCCGTTCCTCAAGGCCGTCTGTCGTTCAAAAAAGTCGTGGCAAGCACGTCATACTGGTATACGTATCGTACAACAAATTGCCATCATGATGGGCTGCGCTGTTCTTCCCCACCTCCGCAATCTTGTCGATGCCATTGCTCACGGGCTCCAAGACGAGCAGCAAAAAGTGCGCACGATGACTGCCCTAGGCCTTGCAGCACTTGCCGAAGCCGCCGCACCGTATGGTATCGAGTCCTTTGACAGCGTTTTGAAGCCCCTCTGGCACGGTATCAGGCTTCATCGCGGAAAAGGTCTTGCTGCCTTTCTCAAGGCCATTGGTTTTATCATTCCGCTCATGGACCCCGAATATGCCAATTACTACACCAAAGGTGTTACTGTCATTTTGATCCGTGAATTTCAGACGTCGGATGAAGAGATGAAGAAGATCGTACTCAAGGTAGTCAAGCAGTGTGCGGCTACAGAAGGCGTCACGCCGCAATACATCAAGCAAGACATTCTTCCTGATTTTTTCAAGGCGTTTTGGGTTAGGCGCATGGCCCTTGATCGACGGAATTACCGCCAAGTCGTTGAAACGACGGTTGAGTTGGCACAAAAGGCTGGCGTAGCAGAGATTGTTGGCAAGATTGTAAATGATCTGAAGGTGTGTCGTGTGACTCCATATATCATTTCTTAGCAACTGATCCCTCTTCAGGATGACGCGGAGCCATATCGTAAGATGGTGATGGAGACAATCACCAAGGTCATCGCATCGCTAGGCGCATCTGACATAGACGAACGTCTGGAAGTTCGCCTCGTCGATGGAATCATTTACTCGTTCCAGGAACAAACAAGCGAAGATCAAGTTATGTTAGATGGCTTTGGCGCTGTCGTAAATGCTTTAGGTGCGTATCTGTGAATCCTGATTGTGCAGACTCGTCTGACTTTTGTCTGTCAGGCATTCGAGTCAAGCCTTACTTGACACAAATCGTCTCAACTGTTCTCTGGCGATTGAACAACAAGAGCGCGAAGGTCCGACAGCAAGCAGCCGACCTGACGACACGCCTAGCGGTCGTTATTAAACAATGTGGCGAGGATCAACTGTTGAGCAAGCTTGGTGTTGTACTGTTCGAGCAACTTGGAGAAGAATATCCAGATACTCTCGGAAGGTGAGAATCGTATGATTCCCCTGCGAAGCATCCACTCATATATATACATCCAGCATTATTGCTGCTGAAGGTGCCATCGCAAATGTCGTTGGTATGACACAAATGCAGCCTCCGGTCAAGGATCTCCGTGAGTGTTATTTTCGCTTGTGTTCTAACTTCCTCATGTTTTTTTCGTAGTTCCGCGTATGACACCTATTCTCCGAAATAGGCACGAGAAAGTGCAGGAAGCCTCGATCAACCTGATCGGTCGCATAGGTGTGTGATCAAAACAGTAAGTCCGGCCCTTTACATTATTGACAATTCATTCTAGCGGACCGCGGGGCTGAATTTGTCCCAGCGCGCGAGTGGATGCGTATTTGCTTTGAGCTTCTTGATCTACTCAAGGCGCATAAGAAGGGTATTCGACGAGCCGCGGTCAACTCATTTGGATACATCGCGAAAACGTTAGGTCCTCAGGATGTGCTATCCGTTCTGTTGACGAACCTCCGAGTTCAAGAACGACAAAGTCGCGTATGCAGCACCGTTGCTATCGCTATCGTCGCGGAGACTTGTGGACGTGAGTTGACATGATTTAAACTGCACCTGCATGTCGCTGAATATCGTCGTAATCGTAGCTTTCACTTGTATACCCGCAATCTTGGCCGAATATCGCACTGCCGAACTCAATGTGCGCACTGGTTGCTTAAAAGCGCTGACATTTGTTTTTGAATACGTTGGTCCGCAATCGGCTTACTACTGTGACTCCGTCGTCACGATGCTTGAGGACGCACTCACCGATCGCGACCTGGTTCATCGTCAGACAGCAAGTACAATAGTCAAACATCTTGCTCTGGGCGTCGCAGGATTAGGGTGCGAGGATTCGATGCTTCATTTAATGAACCTGGTGTGGCCGAACTGCTTCGAGACATCTCCTCATGTTATTGGCGCTGTTATGGACGCGATTGAGGCAATGCGTGTAACACTGGGACCCGGTGTGCTATTAAGTTATGTACTACAAGGGTTATTTCACCCCGCGAGGAAAGTCCGAGAGGTGAGCCAATGCCCGTCTTTTATGATAGAATGGCAGATTGAGCCTTCCTTGCAGGTTTACTGGAGAATTTATAATGCCCTTTATCTTGGGGCGGCAGATTCAATGGTACCTTTCTACCCCGACCTTGGTGAACTAAGCGAGGGTCAAAACGTCTACGACCGGCATCCGTTACAGATGTTCATCTAAGCATACTTACTTACGAGGCCCGGGCATGGGCTACTTGGTCGATGTATTTCTATGCTCTCTAATGTAAAATTTTTCGAACACTTAGTACTTGCGTGCAGACACCTGAGACCTGATTTCGAAGGTACTTAATTATGCGCATACAGACTCCAAGCAGGTTTCAGGTGAGTGGTCACGTGGTTTACAGCTATTTGCATTGCAGGCAAGGAAATGAAGGATCGCACTCCAAAAAAAAAGTCGGCAAACGACAGCCCTCCAAGGAAAGGAAGGGATGGCACACCGTAGTAATGGCCAATTTCCGAGAGCAAATTCCGACCGGCGTCGCCCAAGGCTAAGACAGGGTGGCGAGAGTGATCCACGAAAACCGGTTACCTGGAAATAACTGAAACCTCTAGTAAAACAGCAGCGACGTCCGATGTCATGGGTGAAATGTACAAGGGACGATGACACGTTCACCGACGCCAGGCGAGGCAAACGACACGGAGAATGCTGTGAGGGAAAGCAAAGGATGTGTAACGCAACACCGGCTGAAACGGCGACCATGTCCACCCCCCACCCCCACCCCCAACACCAATGGAAATGCACTACGAGGAGGGTGAAAAAGTAACAAGGACACGCGCTGAAAGGCCCAGAAAACGACGTGGTCTAAGCGGTCGCGTATACTGCGCGGCGAATGAAGAAACATGCACCTGAAAAACCCGCGCGCCCCCCAAGGACGGCGTGCGGCAACGACCACCCACGCCTCCCACCGTACTGAAAAGAAGGGATTACTCCAAAGGCAACCGATGAGGCCGAGGGGAGCCCGCTCAAATGCAAATGACACCAAACCGGCCCGCGGAGAGATGCAACCCCCCGTAAGACGACACCCGCCACGGAGGAAACACCAATAGGAAAACTCATCCAGTAAAATGAATACAAATTCAGCCATTATGCAGACCCTCCCTCTTCTTCGGAGAGAGTCGAGGATATCCCATGCTGGCGAACGCAATATCTCAGTCAATTTCCACCGTTTTCCTTGATTCATAGCACAAATTACTTGTGAAAGTTATAAGCTCTCGCGTACTGTGTTATAATTACCAAGTCTTCTGCAAAATATGAAAATCAAGTTTTCCCGGAGGTACCTATCTGGAGTGAGAACTTCAATTAACTTTAGCCAATATCCAGGTCCGTAGACAATATTGTGTCTGATACATACGTTAATAGACATGCGTTCCGGTGAGCCGATACTGCATACGGTATGCGTATTGGTTCTGGTACGTACTGTGTACCCACTTAAAAGTTGCTTATACTGTATATATATTCCACGCCTTTGTCGCCGGCCAGCCACCAAAACCAAGGGAGATGGATTCGGGTCAGTCCCTTTGCTAATAATTCACAAACCGGAACCTTGATCTCCCATCCCCCGCCCGCAACTTTTTGTGATGATCCTCAACTTAATGCATCATGGATCATGGGTTCGGCGAAGGAACATCAGAGCCTTCAATTATGTGATGTCCCACAGTGGCCCCACTCCGACAGCAACCCGCCGATCAAATACATCAGTGGAAAGATGGGACGTTCAGAATTCAATAGACACCAAAGCGAAAAATCGATCACATGGCAGTGGCAGGGGGGGACAACTGTGAGCCTCAGAGGCCGCACACATGTACAAGTAGAAGCCCATACAGTATCCTTGAAGTTGGGTGGAGGTGGGAATCCGCTGAGGCTGTTTCCAAGAAAATCTGTCGACGCAGTGTCGGGAACGCTATTCTGACAGAACGGCTGCCGTTGCCCTCACTTAGTGATCAGCGTTGATATTGTGTTTCAAGCTTCGTCAAGTTGTTGAACCCATAGGACACGCTGAAACGCCTAATTTGTTAGAGAATTAGAAAGATATACTATGTAAGTACTATGGGAAAGTGCGTCTCATCAGATTCCCGTCGTGCATAACTTAAAGTACTTACGCGATGGCGAATAGCGAGATTTTCAAATTTTAAGAAATATAAGAAGTGCCAACATGGGTGAGAAAGAGGCGAATAACATGGTTGAGGAGATCAACAATCAATTGACGCGGAGCCGCGGACACCGCCAAGCTATGGCCAGGCACATGACACAAGGCGTCACTCCCGTGTCACGCCTCCCGTTCCCTTTAAGCAGCACATCCACCCAAATTTCTCAGTTCCCAGTTCCTTTGTCTCTTTAAAAGCCTTGCTGCATCTTACACTCCCGTTGACCTTCTACTTATTCTCAGCGTTATTTCCTCGTGGCCGAATTCATTCCTCCCTTCGTGCAGGACGTTGCTCCTCAGCAACTGTTGATGGCAGCACACCTAGACACCTGGCAAGGTGCCAACAAGAGCCGCAGAAAGGCTTGTGGCGAGTGTAGAAGGTTGAAGCTTCGCTGCGAGAAGGCAAGTCAACTGTCTTTGATCCTTTACGCGTAAGCAAAGCTGACCATGCCGACTCTCGTGATAGGTCTTTCCTTGTCAGATTATTTCTCCCCCTTCGTGATTTGCAACTATCTGATACTATCTCTCGTTTACCCCCCTCCCGCTTAGGCGAGAGTTGTCAGAAACGCGGGTGAGCCAGAGCAGGATCGCTGCTGTTGCATTCTCCATCTATTTTTAGGTGTGCTGCAATATGTCCGGATGGCTCGTTCATGAAGGGTACAAGGTACGCCCAGGCTAGTCCACACCACGTATTGAAGCTCATCGCTTCACTGCGGCAGATCATTGAAGACCAGTGCACTCAAACTTCATGAAAAGATGTCACAAATGTCGACGCGAATCCATGATCTCGAAGACGCGCTTTCAATACTCCAAGCTTCTATCTCAGCAGAACCGCACCCGTTACTTTCGAATCTGGACACGGGGCGACCAAGGAGTCCAATACCTGTCGCGTCGGTCCACGAACCTAACGTTCCCTCTGGTGAATCGCCAGACGAGCTTACTGCCGCTTTGGGATCACTCGCAATCCGCCCGTTCGGCGACTCGCAATTCCACGGAGAGACTGCGTCGTCAGAGGTGAGTGACCTCGATGTTTCCCATGTCTCTTTCTGAGTAGCCTTGATATAGTACTTGTTAGAAGTGAGTGGTTTCTTATGCGCGATCGTTAAACAGATTTCATACGCTCACAGGTTAATGCCAATCAGAATGGTGGAATAGGGCAGTCGGGATATGACACTAGTTCGCGACTAAGGTTGCCGCCAGACTTGATTCTTTTCAGCGTCCTATTTCCGTTTCCACCATCAGTACCGGGTGAACCGCTCAATGGGGATCGATTCCTCCCCTATTTACCCGACTACCCGGAGGCTGTCCGCATATGCGATGTTTACTTCAATGACTTTTCTTGGTGGTAAATATGGTCTCGTAGATTCCAAGTGTCGCCATACTCACGCGTTTTATAACTTCGCAGTAGTTTGCCCATCCAGAAGGATGATCTGGATGCGCTTATGACTGAAATGTATCCTAATGGTCAAAGATCAACAAACCTCCAGGACGCAAATCTCCATAGGCTGTCGTTGCTCTTGATGGTCTTCGCCATAGGGGCATTGTTTGACATCGAAAAGCCACTATGTCCGAGCGAAGCGGAGGAGTATCACTCCTTAGCTCGCGCAGCACTCTGTGGCGAGCAGATTTTCAACAACACCACGCTTGATTGTGTTCAATCAATGGTTAGCTCTTTTCCTCAATCTGTTTATTCTTGGCAATTGATGCGCACGTTCTTAGTCGTTAATGGTATGGTACATGAGAATGTATGCATGCCCCGTCTCGTCGTCGTCTGGTCTTGAGGTTCATCATGCAATACTAGGTGTCCTGGTAGAAGAAGTACTGGTTATCTGTGGGCCTTCTCTGGGTTGCTATCTAAGCTTGTGCAGGCCGTACGTCATCTTCATGTTCATATCTAAGGAGTTTTTATTTAGACCACATGCGCAGATTGGGCTACGTCGGTGCAATCTACATCCATATTCTCGTGATACTCATGCTTTGATAGATCGCGAATCCACAAAACCACAAAGCCCGGCCGAAATTACACGGCGGCGGGGTACGTTTTGGGAGTTTATTAGGTGAATACTCTCTATATGGGTAGTAATGACTTTCTCTAAGGCCTCGTCATAGTGGAGATATTTGGCAGGTTTGTCGTTCTCGCTCGAGATGACACGAGCGCTGAGGGATACTATGATAGAGTTTTGTGTATGGACGGCCAAGTAGTATGGTCTTCTCTCAGATTGATTGTAAGAAGCCTCGTGAGATTGGAGGCTTCGGAGGAATTGCTGCACTTTGTAAGTTTCGTTTATGTGTTTGCAAGCGTGCAAGTAGAATAACCATTCTCTGTAACAGTCTACAAGTACGTACTGTTCACGATGTAAGGCCGTTGGAGCAATAGGTCACCTTTACGTATCCAGGTGGAAGTACTCCTTTACAAATCTTGTTGGTGAGGTATTGGCCCAAACCACTGGCGCGATCACGACCAGCTATCGTGGTTTTCTCGAATTTGACCACAAGCTCCGTGATTTTCCTGTTCCTCCTGATCTAGTCCTTCCAGAGTCCGGGTCGCCTGGTAGGCACCAGGAAGTACCAATTACACTCACTCTCCAGCGATATGTGATCAGGCTATGGCGACACGCAAGTAGGTGACTTCCATTTAATGTAGCTCAGCAATCTTAATTGTTTGTTAGCGATCATGTATATCCACAGGCGGTTCTTGGTTCAGGCGCTTCGAACACATGCCAATGACGTTATGAAATCCCCATATGCGCCATCTGTTACTGCCGCTTACGAGACAGCCTGTCATCAGATTGGGGATTTAGGAGAGCTCTATGCGGTGCACCCACGTCTTATATCACGTTTACATCCATATTGGAGCCATTCGTTCTCTGCTTCAGTAAATTGCAACCTTTATTTGTCGGGTCATGTTGATGTCCTTGGATGCAGGTCCTTCTGGGTGCACTCGTTGCCCGCAGCCCATCTTGTCCATTCTCAGCACGTGCAATGGATTTCTTGGATCAAGCATGCGGGTTATTCAGTAGTGCTGCGGGCCGGTCGATGCAGCCAACAAATTCATTAGTAAGTCCAGACGATAGCTTTCAGACCTGTGTCTCAATATCGTGTCTCCAGGGATTGATGATCAACTTGCAACGGAAGGCCCGTATCGCGCTAGATCAGTATCCTAACTTCCAAAACCAGGTGCCTGAGGGTGAGACCCATGAGGAATTCGTGGCTATTGGCGCCGCAGGGCAGGTCTACGTTGAATTAGGCAGCAAGGCACAAAATGGCGCTCCGTCTTCTCCCTCTCGCTCCCCAAGCCCAGACGACCTTCGACCGTCGCAAGCTGGTATAATGTCGACAAGCCGGCTAGGTCTCCTGACCCCGACGTCTCCGACGGACATTTATAACAGCTCACACCACTCCCCTCAATCGCATGCGAACTACCACTCACAGTGGTTGCAGCAGCAGGCGTACTACTCGCCCCAGCCTAGCTCTGACGGGCGCGAAACATCTAATACGCCTTCGTCGTCCGGTACTGGTCAGTTAGATACGTCGGCGGGTATAGATCAGTCAGAATGGCCACACAGCCTGTAACGTTGTTTTTCGTCGGCATCATCATCTCCATGTAAACGGACAACTTCGTTTGTAACCTGGCACACCTCTTAATGGCGTAAGTAGATAGAAAATTGTAGTCTTAGTGAGCGCTTCGAGTAACTTTGCTTTCTTACAATAGCGAACCATTGACGGGGAGCTGAATCTAATCTTTTGTTACTGATTATTATCATATTCCGACCGAGATAAAAAATTAGTGAGTGTGGAAATATTTTATAAGTCAGAATGCGTCCAGTCGCATCCACCGCCCGCGTCACGGACCACGGTGTCCACCGACTCCGTTGCCCACGCAAGCCCCAGTCACATCATCATTTTACGGTCCCCGGACCGAATCCCCGGCACCATCAAGACCGCCGGTGGGCTACAGACACTCACATGCCTGCTCCACCCACGATACCTGGGTCGGTAACCCCCGTGCCCACCGTTGGATCAAGCCGGAGCAGGCGGCCTCTGGGAGGTACTTAACAGAACGCGTAAGTCATGTGAAGAATTCATGTCACGCAACCTGGATCACCACCTCCTGGGCACCGTGATTGATGTCAACCCCTTCATGGTGCCACACATGAGTATCTGTGCACCAAGTGTGCTCATGCCTGATCAGGTGTCTTCCTGGGGGATAGTGAGGAGGGGTGGTGGGTGTTAATCATTTATTCAACTTGATAATTATTAGCCAACAAATACACTCCAATATGTTAAGTGATGGCCCACCACTAGTCATTCTCGACAAGTCACAAGCTCTGAGTGCCTGACAACTCATGAAACCCCTTCAGGAGGCAATCACGAAGGCAGCCGCCTTCAAGTTGTTTCGATGAGGGAAACTTGATGATCGGATCTAGCTACTAGAGGCGCCTAGACCGTACAGCAGGTTACAGATGGTCCCTTCCAAGATTTATAGATGAGTTAATTCAGGCTACAGTAGTTGTACTTGAAACTCTCCATACGAACAATCAATCAACTCAAGAGACTTTGGAATCTTGAAGCGTGTAAACACGGTTGGATGGCTACCTCCCAAGTCAAGGTAAGCGATAGTGATGGATCGGACTGAATATTTCAAGATTGAAGCTCCGACTTGGGAGATTTCAAGTTCAGGCGATGAGAGTTTCAGTCCCTAATATCCCTTCTGCAATTCTAAACGCCTCAAAAGCGCCCCAGATCTCCTTGGAGTTCGCTATTGATCGAGTTGCGACGTTTCTGTCGTTGGGCGATGCCGTGGTACTGACCGGAGCTGGTGTAAGCGTCGACTCTGGAATCCGGGCATACAGAGGTAAGGACGGAAGATATATGAATCCTAATTACAAGTGAGTGTGAGTAAACTGTTGAAAGCATCACTGACAAGGAGCCGATAGGCCAATATTTGTGAGATGAGACGCCATCAAGCCCTGTTGCCGCACGCTGAACTTATGGTTGAGTAGTTTCATGAATTAGTCGAGAACAGTCCAAGAGGACACCTTTCCAGGCAGGTAAAAAATACTCTGCTGTCGGCGTGTAGGATCTAAATAGGGACGTGGCTTCGTATGAAGACAGAGATATTGGTCCCGTTCCTACATGGGTTATCGACCTGTGCTTAGGGCACAACCAAACCCCACACATTACGCCATTTCGGCACTGTTGCATACCTCGCACCTCAAAAGCATTATCACACAAAATGTTGACGGTTTGCACCTCAAAGCCCGCTCCCTGGGGGTGGAAGACGACGACCCCCGCATTTTACAGTTGCACGGTAGCTTACATGTGAGAAAATACTTTACTTTGGTGGATACAAACTTTGTAATCTTTTCGTCAGCAAGTTCACTGCCGAAAACATCACTTAGAATCACGCTTACTATTCCAGACCCGAATAGCCACTGCAAATCCGCGATGGAAGGCCCTATCTGACCAAGTGGAATACACCGGAAATCAGTTGCGTACCAACCCGGATGGCGATGTACGTGGTTCTATGGTATTTACATTGCGCCTCCTCCCACTAAATGGGGATGTCTAGATCGAGATACCCGGTGTCCGATTCGATGACTTTGTGATACCACCCTGTAAGGCTTGTTTACAAGAAGGGAAGACTGATGATGTTGTAAGTTTATTTCTTGCAGTAAATCGGCATAATTCAGAAGCCTCATAGATGAAGCCGTCTGTAATCTTTTTCGGGGAATCGATACCACCCATTGTCCGAGATCAATCGTAAGTAATTTCGCCTCCATATCTTATGACTAACCATTGGCATAGGTTTGCCCACGTTGATAATTGTGAACGTTTACTCGTAGTGGGCACAACCCTGGCAACCTATTCTGCTTATCGGTAAGCCTTTGCATTCCCACGTTCGCAAAATAATATCTTACAAATGGATAGGTTGGTCAGGCATGCGGTTGATGCAAACAAGCCTGTTCTGTTGCTAAATGTTGGCCCGACGCGTGCCGATGGGCTTAAAGGGGTCGAAAAGGTCGAGTTTCCCAGCGGGGATGTTCTACGCGGGGCAGCGAGGGTACTCACGTTAGTCCAAGGTCTCTAGCTCTACGTCATCTCATGGCATGTCACCTATCAGGGCGAATGACTCGGATTCTGTGGTTAAACAGATGTTATCGAGTGGGGTCGTCACCCCCCCGCCAGATAGCGATGACTACACATTGCCTCGATCTACAGCCTGAACTTGATACACTGAGGTTGTCACGGTAGGTTGATAGCTAGACCAAATTTAGGACCACATTCTATATTCTATATGGCGCAGTCACATTGGGCACGAATATGAACAGCTACTTGAGGATAGCAACGCGCATTCTGACACGCGTTACTTCAATGCACAACATGTTAGCTTTACACCTACCGCGATCAGACTCGACGGTCCATCTCTACACCAGAGCAACTGTGTCTTAAGTCTCTTGTGTCATATGCCTGCCTATCCTGCCTTAGGTAACGTTTTTACCTTAGGTTCGAAAGTATGATGATACCAGGAATTCTTCATCCGAGCAGTGGCCTTTCGAGATGAAGATCACTTGCAGCATCGCTGGGATCGAGAAGTAGGCGGTGCCACCGTCGTTCGTGGGCGAGTCGGCCAAATCCTTCACGAGGGCTTCACAATCGCAGGCCTTTTGGGGTATAGTCAATCGCAGCTCCGTTCGCATTGTGTCTTTGCGGTCTCTCCACTCCAACATCCTGAGAAAGGGCTGGTTCCTGCCCAAACAATCCGGGAGGTTGGAATCTTCAACTCTACGCTGCTCGTGTCTCTCCAAGCGTTCAGTGGCACAGAAGGTTCCGTCTGGTTCCGCTCCGACGCATGGGATGAGATGGATGATGTGAAACATCACGGGCGTACTTTCACGGATGGAGTTGGGACCATCTCACCGGAACTCGCAAAAAATAGGGCAGTCTTTATGATACCATCTGCACATTCGACCCGACTGCCTTTCAAATCCGTTCCGGGGGTGCATAAAGGCATGGTATCTGTTGACCCTCGTCTGGTTGGGACCATGATGCGTTTATGGCCTCCCACGTCGCCTCCCATGTGGAAGTTCCATGTCTGAGACTGAGGCCATGCCACTGGAAATTGCTCGTGCTTTCGTATACCCGGGACGTATGTACCTCAATCGCCAAGTGATACATGCAGTGGTACTCTCTGTCCTCCGTGACCTGAAACACAATGCCCGCATACCAGTGCCACAAGGCTGGAATCTTGTTGGTGTTGCAGATGAGGATGGCTCTGTATTGTACTCAGTTGATTTTGGTAAGCCTGGTGTGAACAACCTAAAGATTTCCATTGTAGGCGGAGGAATGGGCGTATGAATTGAACACAAACACATGTATTTTACAGCAGGTTGTAAGTACATGTAATTTACAATAGGTTGTACATGTTTCCAACAGCTGGCGTGCGCTGCCTGCGCCGGTTCGTCGGGAACCGGATAATCCCGGGAGCTTTACAGCAGCAACTATTCTCAACCACCACCAAGTTCTCGACAAACTAGATGGCTCCCAGCAAGAAATCAAAGTCGACAAAATCTAGCGAGTCCATCGCCACCCGTCTTGGACTTGTAGTCAAGTCCGGCAAATACACGCTTGGATACAAGTCTGCATTAAAACAAATGCGCAGTGGCAAGGGTGAGTAACACCTTTGCAAACTCTACCTCCGGGGACTGGAGCGTGAGGCTGAGAAGGTCCCTTGTGCTGACGAGGCTTTGTTTGCTTTCCCTGCTGTGTGGTTGTGTTGCCTCCCGTATGGAACGGTGACATAGCCAAGCTTGTCCTTATTGCCGGCAACTGCCCTCCGCTCCGCAAGTCAGAGATCGAGTACTACGCAATGTTGTCCAAAACCTCCGTTCACCATTTCGCCGGTTCGAACGTTGCGCTTGGTACTGCAGCCGGAAAGCTGTTCCGCGTGGGGTATGTCCAGGCTCCCCCGTCCTCGCTCTCGTGCTGATCTTATTGATTTTTCGCAGTGTCATGACGGTTTCTGACCAGGGCGACAGTGATCTTCTTACCATCGCGGAAGGTAACACCGCATAAAAGAGGGCATGCTTGACCCCATGTACTACTTTTGTATGCCCCCACTACGCTCATGATCGAGGTGCACGTCGCATTATGCCTATGCTGTATTCAGATGTCTTTGCGGTCATGATCATCCCAGACTAAATCCTGATATTACGCATCATTAAGTGTAACAGTGACAGAGGTATTCTTTCTAGTGTCTTCCACCCAGAGCCTCAGCAGCTCTTGCCCACCGCTCCCTCTCTACCTTCGTTCTCATACCTGCGCTCAACCCAGCTACGCCATCTTGTCCTCCAGCGCAGTTTCGCAAGCCAACGATCTACTTTTCTTAAGTTGGCCGAAGAAAATATGTCCTGCTTTTATAGGCGCTCAAACTGCTGCTCCGCGCCCTGACTTGATACAGTGTATGAGGCGCAACACGCCTCAGATGACGATACTCAATGCCGAATATCTCTCCTTTGTCGTTCAGTGTCCCGATGCATGCATTCCGACTCAGAAGCGGGGGTGTCGTCAAAAGAGATAGTGTGACTATCGATGGACAACATTAGAGCGAGTCGAGGTTTGCCAGGTAAGACTCACAAGGCGGCCCATAATCCAGAAAGTTATGTGACCAGTGAAAATTATGCTGATGCTCAAACGCCAATTGTGCGTGCCCATGATCCCGGCAACTTCCCCTCCGGCGAAAATACGCGATCGCTCGACTGAAGTGGCGTTTTGAGGATAGGCGGCATTATGTGAGTCGATCTCTTATATGTATTTGACACGAAGGTTCACCTAAGCGAGACAATAGGAAAACTTTCCATGCCTCTTGGGCGCATTAGCTAAGATATAATGGAGCCCGAACTTGCACCAGAGTCTTGGCACAGAGCATTAAGTAACCTGGGGGTCAGATGTTTTGCTCCGCGGAAGGCATTGCTTTGCACCCGAAACTCACACTACAAAGTTGATCCATGGGCAGAAGTAACCTGGTGGTCGCGCAGAAATGTGTTCGGGACCGGTGTTTTGCTCCGCGGAAGGGATTAATTGGCTTTGCATCGGAAACACAGCCTAAAAGGTTGGACTAGCTCTCCGCCTTTGCGCAGGCTTCAACGATATTTTCCCCCTGATTTGATGTTTGCGCCATACTTAATCAGATGCGGGGCGAATTCACTTTTTTTTTTGGTGTACAAGTGCGAAATGCCCGCAATCTCACCAGGGCGGGATTCGCTGTGGGATATGTAAAAGTTTTAGGGGGTCAAGGTCAACTAGGCCGACCACCGTCGTTGGTAGCAACGTCCATCTCCGAAGCAGGGGTCGAGAATTAAATCGCCCGGACTACCTTTAGACGTTGAGGGGGACTAGGAGTATGCCTTCGAGTATGCGTCCATCAGTCGCACGCATAGGAGGAACTTGGCACCCAGAGTTAACCTGGAGGTCGCGCAGAGATGTGTTAAATGTTTTGCTCCGCGGAAGGGATCGAAAACACAGCCTAAAAGGTTGGACTAATCGCCCTCGGCCTTTGCGCAGGCTTCATCGATGTTTTCCTCTCTATGGCTTAATTAGATGCGAGGCCAATACCTTTTTTTTTTTGGTGTACAAGTGCGAAATGCCCGCAATCTCACCAGGGCGGGATTCACTGAGGGATATGTAAAAGTTTTAGGGGTCAAGGTCAACTAGGCCGACCATCGTCGTTGGTAGCAACGTCCATCTCCGAAGCAGGGGTCCAGAATTAAGTCGCTGACTACCTTTAGACGTTGACGGGGACTAGGAGTATGCCTTCGAGTATGCGTCCATCAGTCGCACGCATAGGAACTTGACACCAGAGTTAACCTGGAGGTCGCGCAGAGATGTGTTAAATGTTTTTCTCCGCGGAAGGGGATCGAAAACACAGCCTAAAAGGTTGGACTAATCGCCCTCGGCCTTTGCGCAGGCTTCATCGATGTTTTCCTCTCTATGGCTTAATTAGATGCGGGGCCAATACCCATTTTTTTGGTGTACAAGTGCGAAATGCCCGCAATCTCACCAGGGCGGGATTCACTGAGGGATATGTAAAAGTTTTAGGGGTCAAGGTCAACTAGGCCGACCATTGTCGTTGGTAGCAACGTCCATCTCCGAAGCAGGGGTCGAGAATTAAATCGCCCGGACTACCTTTAGACGTTGAGGGGGACTAGGAGTATGCCTTCGAGTATGCGTCCATCAGTCGCACGCATAGGAGCTTGACACCAGAGTTAACCTGGAGGTCGCGCAGAAATGTGTCCGGTAGATGTTTGCTCCGCGGAAGGGAATCGGAAACACAGCCAAAGGTTGGACTAATCGGCCTTTGCGCAGGCTTCATCGATGTTTGACTGATGTGTGCGGCAATGCGTATGGCTGCATTAGATGCGGGGCCACTTCCTTTTTTTGGGGTGTACAAGTCTTGCCAGCGTGGGATATGGAAAAGAGGACAGCTAGGCCGACCATTGTCGTGGAGGGTAGCAACGTCCATGTCCAGAATTAAATGGCTCGGAGTACTGGCGCTGAGGGGAATCGACGAGGCCCTCGAGATGCCTGCGCACGTGGTTAGTGGGCGGACCGGCCGCGGACTTTTGTGGTGTCTGACATGTCGCCTTTACGTACTGATCCCAACGTCCACCGCAACAGATGTCCCTCAGTGAAACAGCGCCACTGACTCGCCGGCTGGCATATTTTAGTTTGAACTGGCGACTAATACCCCTCCTATTAGTAGCCGATACCCGTACTGCAGCATCAGAGAGGGGGAGTCTCATCAGATTACTGTTAGTGGCAATCACACGTATGGGCGTCATCCCAGTGGTGCCACGGTATGGAAGAGTGCCTCCCAGTTTGGGTGATCCGCTTATCATCTAGAAACGGTCGGCACCAGGCGCTACTCTATAGTCAGGCGACTGGGAAACGTATAAGAATTAATCTGAAGGTGCCCGGCTTCTGAGAAGCTAGTCCACGGGACGTCAATAGGAATGGTTGCACGGTCAGTCACCTAGCAACTTGGACTCTATTAAAGCCCTAACGTCGAAATGCACCACTAGGATGTCTAGCATCTTCGATGGACCTGTGGAGCTCGTCAAGACCATCTTCGACATCGCCGCAAGGGACGAGAAGTCGACAGCGTTACAGCTCGTCCGCGTCTGCAAGGCCGCACGACAATGGGTTGCCCCCATAATCTACGAAACAGTCGAGCTCGACAACCCCTCGGCATTGCGCTTTGAACGCATGCTCGCCATGCCATCGTCATACTCTCTGGCATGCCTCGTCCGCAATTTACGGGTCACCTGTCTCCCCGACGTCGATTTGCTGTCGAGTCGTTGCGGCGAGGTCCAGGCGATGACCATTGCCAACTATGACATCCACCACCTTGGGCGCCTACGGCTACCCTCATTGACGCACCTTACGATCAGGGGTTCCCTCCGATATGCCCATTTCTCATCCAATATGACCGCCCTGACAACGGTCACGCACCTCCGCTTCCAGAATGACGTACCCCGCTTGCCAGAGGACTTCGCGTCCGCCATTCCCAGCTTGACCCATTTTTCATGTTGCTACCATCTCTCCAAGAAGTCTCAGCACCGAGAGCTGGAACGATGCCTGAACACTATCATGACTGCGCCGGCATTGCGCGCCGCCATAGTGTGCGTTCATACGCGCGATCACGAACCGGGAGATCCTATCTCACCACATGCCCTTGGAGTCTGTGACCCTCGAGTGGTAGTGGTATCGAGCCAGGCCAATGAAGCACAGCAATCGCCTACCCATTCGGAAACATGCGGGATCGTCGCCGCGGAATTCAAACGGCAGTGTAGGCTGTGAGTGGACACCTTTGTCTGATGTAAGATCGAAGCTGACGGAGTCAGCAATCAGGGATTAGAGGCGTTTACTGCAAGATATGCCGCAAGTAGACGCGAATCCCATTCTTTCTTTATTGTATTACATGCGGACTGCGGTGCACTAGAAGGTGGTTTTGGTGGAAATCATGAGACGCTGGCCTCTACATTCGGTGTAAAATAGACGGAAAAATTGAAATTGTTCGAAAACTTCTCACGGAAACGGAGCCCCGTAGAGTAGGGATGGAAGTTGACCTCGAACGCTCACTGCGCAGGCCTTGTAACACTGCTTTACTGCGTCGGCTTTGCCCCAACATGCTGCTGTTCGCTCGATGATGTTCTGCATGACGATCCTGACGATCCTTTTCCCTAGACAGCTCTTGAAACTCCGCAGGTCAGCTGCCCTAGCGGTAGTAGTATCGCCTCGCGGTGCCTAGGAAGCAGCCTATTTGTACGCCTGCACCACACGCCTCGGTTCTCACAGCCCTCTCACACCACTGCTCAGCATCCTCAGGTATCAGCTATTCAATCATTGTTGCCCTCAATACACTGATTAAATGTATCGCTAAGCAGATAGCCGCTCTATGGATACCGTGGCCCACGATTTATATCTCCATGCCTCAGATTTCCTGCCTAACAGCACAGAGGCACACCAACTCAGGACGGCCGTTGAACTTCAGGAGAACGGCATCCTAGTTTTGAATGCTCGGATAGCACTCCTGGAATCCCAGTTGTGCCTTCTGCGAGCCCAGCGCGTTGGCCTGGTCGAGTCATCCACCGTGAAAAGGGCGCTCCTCGCGCCGATTCGCAGGCTTGCGCCAGAGACGTTGGGGGAGATCTTTGAGCTATGCAACAGCAGTTCAGTGGCCCCGGGCGTGCGACGGATCATCTCCCCAGACTCGACCCCGCTTCTCGTGGGGCGCGTATGCAGAAAGTGGCGCCAAGTGGCCATGGGAAACCCTCAGCTGTGGACGTCAATCGCCTTGGAACACACGGCTGAGATGCCTTTGAAAGTCAACCCCTTCGTTATCATTCCAGCATGGCTCAACCGCTCGGGGTGTTTACCGCTCGACGTCTATCTGGGAGACGGCTTGGAGAAGATTTTTGCGACCGAGCGACACGCGGAGGCTGTCAGATCGTGTATGGAGATGCTTGGCGACCATTTCCATCGCTGTCGATCCTTCCATGTCACGAATGCTTTCCCCAACATTCTCCCTGCCATGTTCCCCCGGGGCGCTGCAGGGATGCATCGTCGCTGCGTGACATACGCGTTATCCCATCCATCTTCTCCCTTCCGCAGCGTCCCCTCGTTTTGGGACACATCGCCGCTCCAAATCTCGAGAGTATAGACGTATACCGTCCGTCCACGTTCTTCGACTCAATAACGCTCGATTACTCTCGCCTTCGTAGCCTCCGGTGGAACACGTGCATGCCGTCCAGCGACGAGGAGTCGTCGCTGAACAACCTCGCCCAAGTCTTGAGTCTCTGCCCTAACCTCGAAGAGTGCGAAATTATGCATCCCTCTCATTCCGCCGCGTCTCTGGCTAATGTTACAACGGTTTCTGTGCCGAGCTTAAGGCGTCTGCGGCTGAAGTTTACGTTACAAGCTGACCCCAGTCCATTATTCAGTGTTCTTCGGACTCCCGGTCTGGAATCTCTTACTTTGGAGCAGGTGTCGCCGATCAGCAACATTCCAGGATTTGGTGGCGCGTTGTCGACGTTTATCTCGGCGGCACCGCCGCCGCTGAAGGAGCTGCGCATGATTCGTCTCATCCTATCTGCGGAAGACGCCATTCTCTTGTCGCCACTATCGCGCCTTGAGTCGTTGCAGCTGCACAATTGCTTCCTTCACCCTGCCTTCCTTGCTGCGTTATCGCCCAGAGCTGGAGAGCACCCCGATGCCTGGACAGTGCCGAAATTATCCTCGATATGCTTGAACTCTTCCGCCTTTGGCACCGAGACATTGGCAGAAGTGGTTGAAAAGCGCCTCGCAATACCCAGCGTGTCGGAGGAGAACAACGCGGCATACCATCCTCGCCTCAGTTCGGTCTCACTCGCGCAATGTCGCCTCTCTGTAGCTGACCAGAACACACTGACGATGCTTACCAAAACACACGACGGGCTCTCTGTCGACATTTCGGACTCGGAGTAGGCTGCGGACTGTGAGTGGCCGGGCATGCTCGGTTTCAGCGAGTCTTATGAATGCCAGAGGCAGCGTTTATACCCGCGGAAGTCAGACTCTGGCAGTCTGAAGCCCGTCGCGATGTAGAAGCGGTGCCCGTAACAAAGTGTACGATGGAGGCTAATTATTATGGACACACGACGACTCCGCTATGTGGTCATTAGGCAATGAGATGGACAGTTCAAAATCACGGGTGATGATTATGGTGTCATGCGTTCGTCTGTAGCTGTATCTGTACTCCTTTGCAAATTATGGATTCACCGTATGCCCGAGAAGCGGCTCTAATAAGGGGTGCCGAGCACCGTTCAATGGTATCTACAGATCCCTAGCCGAGCAGGGGACGCCGGCGCCAAGCAGGGCAGCCGCGGAGGCAAAAAACGCTGAAGCTAGACTGCGTAAAGTTAGTTTGCGAGCCGGACTGGAAACATGCGAAGAAGCGGCGCGGAAGCCTGACGACCTGCCAATGTTCGAGACTCACGCCTGTGCATAAATATCTTCAGCGGATCGAACGGCGCCCAGGGCAAGCGCACCGTGGCAAGAAAGAGAAGAAAGGAAAAAGAGCGACGACGCGGAAACAGGCAAGTGACCGCAAGGATGTCGGTGCGACGACCGTTGAACGTTGAGCAGCGGCCCGGTGGAACTCGCCTTGCGTACCTACTCAAAATGAACGCAAATAACAGCGACAAGTTGGATTAACAACAGAATGTAAAATACCGGTATACAATTCGTTGTCTGCAGTCTCCAAGGGGAAAACAGGTCTAGTACGTATAGTCCCCTTGGAGTAACAGAATGCACAGCTTTACTGGGAAGCTTCCGTTTCTTCTACTCTCCACACGACCTCCCGCTCCCGCCTCTCTCTTGGGGGTAGCCTCAGCGACTCCTGTGGCGCAGCAGAGCCTGGCGCCCCCGCTGCACGCATCTCATCCAGGCCGCGTTTTACGCCCCGCATGATTTCGTCCGTTTTGTTGAGAAGCCCCTCGATTCGTTTGCGCTCCTCATGCAGTTCGCTGTAATGTGCCACCAGGTCCGCATAGGATGGCGCGGGCCGCTGATGTTGCTGCTCCTGCTGCTCCTGCTCGGCAAACATCGCGGCATGAGATGGCTGCTGGTGTGCATGTGGCTGTTGCTGAGGCACAAAGCCCGTAGGTGTATGCGTCTCGGCCCCGCGCGGACGAGCGGGCGAAAGATGGCTCGGCAGGAAAGGGTACGTGTGTGCATGCGAGAGTGGCGGCAAATGCAACGAGCCCTGTGTGGCCGCAGTCGGACTGATCGCACTAGTGTTTTGATGCGTCGACTGATGCGCATCGTGCGGCGAGCGCGCTCGCGCTCCGGGGCCCGAATAGTTGAAGCTCCTGTTCGTCCCGCCCAGTTGATGATGCGCATTCGGGTGAGCATTGGAAAGGACATCCAGCTCCGCGAGTGGAGGGAGGTCGAATCCGCCGTGGCCATGCGGCGATCCGCCTGGATGTGCGTGCGGGTGCTGGTGTATGTCCCAGGTGTGCGTGGCAACAGGGGTCAATGTGTTCCGCTCATACTCTTCCCGGTCACGTTGCACATCCTCCGTGGGCCGAGGATCGCCATTCGCTCGCTGTCCGGGACTAACACTAGGCTCATGATCGCTGGCAGCGGCGCCCGAGCCCCTCGTGCGTCGCGGTCGCTTTCGCTGCGGTTCATGCCCCTGCTCGAGTTCAAATACCCCTTCTTGGGACGCCTGTTGGCGAATCTGCGCAGATCGCCTTCCTGCCTTTCCAAGCGCGTCCAGGGCCTCTGCAGCATCCCTGTCAGACATGGTCGTGGAGGAAGGAGGCGTGGCAATCGGCAACGGTTGCTGTGGGATAAATGTGTGTGTTTGTGACGAAATGGGCGTATTACTAGCCGCAGGGACACGTTTGCGCCGCTTGATGACCGTCTTTTTGAGGGAATTTGGGCGATGCGTCCCGTGCAATTTGTAATATAATCCTGCGGTAGCCAATATGCAGTCAGTAATCCGAGGATTGTGAGACGGAGAAAGAACGGATGGTGAGTGTATCGTATCTGATAAAGAATAGACGCTTAAGGGCCGACGGTCTGTGCGTGAGAAGAATCGACAGACAAAGGGAAGAAGTCAGCAGTGTGAGATCAGATAAAAATCACGGTCGCTTAGATGACTGTCGATGCGGAAAGCGAATAGCAACAGACGCCGAGATGATGCGTCCACATATGGCAAAGAGAAAATGAGGCCAATGCGAGAAATCGTCAACATATGGGTATCGAATAAATCAACTGAATCACGGAGGAAGACGCGGTGTAAAATTTAGGGGGGATGACTACGCTCACCACACGCGTTACAGATATTATTGCCAGTGTCGTCTCGCCTCCAGAGCGGCGTGGTGCTTGTGCCACAATTGGCGCAGCTGAGTGCACCAACGGGCGCTCGTCCGCGACCACGGTTTGAAAAGTTCGAGTTGCCGCTTCCCTCTGTGGAATCAGGCTGGGCCTCCACCTGGCCAGAGGTTGCCGGTGGATCCTGCGACGAAGCTGGGGGGGCAGCTGCCGAGGAGGCAGCTTCACGCGCGGAGTGGGAAAGGACATTATTGTACGTGGGACAGCCGGCACACGCGGAGGTCCCACCTGTGCCATCACACCGTCCGTCGCCTGGGCAAGTGCCCCCAGCATGTTTTTGATGCTGAGAGTCTGAGAGAGGCGAGGCGGCTGGCGTTAGCATAGCCGGCGGCGACTGTGCCTCTGAGGAGGGCTCGGCTGCGTGCGAGGCTTGTTCTGCGGAAGGAGGTGTAGGGGAGCGGCCCATAGTGGGAGGTCGTGGAGTGCGGCGAGCTTTGAGGTATAGACCTGATGGGGAATGAACGTATGAGCGGGTGTAAGAGAGAAGACCTTGCGTAAGGGGCCTCGCGGAGGACACGCATTTCTAACGTTGTACCATGAGACGGCCAAAGGCCACTCGACGAACTGCCCAGGCGCAGCGCGAAGCGATAGTGAGGAGAAATACTCACCACACGCGTTGCAAATGGGGTTTCCCTCGGCGTCGCGCCTCCAAAGAGGGGTTGACGCGGTTCCGCAATTGGCACAAGATGTGCCACCGTCGTCAGGGAGAGATGTCGAAGAAGACTCAGGAGCTGCGGCTGCAGAATCCAAAGCGAGAGAATCTTGAGGCTGATCAGAACGGGGTTGTGGTTGTTGTGGTTGCGGCTGGTCGCTTGGTATGGAAGGTGGAGGCGTATAAGCCTGGATGGTGGTTGGAAGAGTAATCCTAGCAATGTTCTGGTGAGGTAGATTAGACACTGGGGACTCGAGTACCATCGGCGACATGATGGAGAATCAGGGGAGTAGGCAAAGACGACGGCGAAATACAGATGCAACCTCCTTATCAGGCTCAGGATCGCCAGCCAATCACACGCCGCCCATTACAATGATTACTCATCATCATCATTATAAGCCTAATCTAATCTTTGGGTTAGTTACCGGCCACATAGATAGACGTCCAGGCTGTCAATCAGTCTGCTTGTTTCCTTCTACTTCTCGTGACAAGAGATCAAGAGATATTGAGATGTGGTCGACGCCACCGCCAGCAGCACCAAAGCCAGGCTTTCATCAGACAGGAGCCTTGCGCGTGGCGCCGAATCTCCTGTCTACCGAAGCGTAGTCACTACTGATCTCGGCGGATCGTGGCGCGCCACGGATAGATTGCTTGCACCTTTGGTACGACGAAAACTAGAAGTCGCGTGACCTGCCCTAGGGTTCCAAAACCAAAATAGAAACCCCCAGACGTGGTCGCTTTCCCATTAGCGCAGGGCCTACAGGGCACTTCGAAACCTAGATAGGCGCATGCAGCATTGATTCTTGAATACAGTCGAGATATGATTATCTTGCCGCGAAAAGACGCTGTCTAACCGTGGGCGACCACGCCGGCTATATTAGGCGGAGAAGGTTGGGCGGCCTGTCCCAAAGCGGCTGCTCTGCTATGTGATTCTCCCTGCGCCCAATCAAAGACTTATGAGAGAATAATATGAGGCTAAAAGCTTACCAATGATAGGCCAGCATCCTTTGGCGAATGGCAAGACTGGGGCCTTGCTTGGAGAGCACTTCTCCAGAGGACCAGCATTCATACTTATGCATGGAATTGAGCGAGCGAATATCGCTACAATAATATCCACCGGATAGCGTAGACATGCTTCGCGACTCACTCCCATTGCAGACCGCATTCATGAAGGAACTGCCAGTGCAACGATACCATCAGGGCACCGTGAGAGGCCGCTGGGGTGAACCAATCACACCGCAAAGCAACAAAGATCGCACCAACAGACAATCATGACAACAGAAAGGGTTTGTGGAGAGGTGAGCCGTCTCCTCAAATGCAGAGGGAGATATCCAGCGAGGTCATAAAGCAACCGCCTTGCCATTTCACGTCAGGTCACATCGTGACCCCTCATGTAACTTCACCGGTGACTCACCCATGCCATGTCATCAGCTGCCTGCTTCGACCAGCCGACCAAAAGTGCGTGAAGATACATCCTACGGCAACAACAGAAAGTTCAGGCTGCTCGCATAGTACCTGTGCTAATAACAACTAGATGATTATTATGCATGAAGAGGATAGGAAATCTCGGCTATTTCAGTTGGTGAGACAGTACTGCGCACTGCTTCTTCAAGAAAAAATAATTCTGAACTTAATACGAGATCGCCCATATCATATAGTTTAACATGGTCATCGGCATTTCAGCCATTTGCCCATCGCGGTCGCCTCAGTAATATACATTTTGTCTAGTTTCGGTGGAACCTCGCTGCTACCCCTGCCAAAGCCGCTGTCTGGTGATTGGAGCTTAAGCGCACGCTTCAATGAGGAAACAACATCCCAACTTTCTTTGAAGGTAGACTATGCTGGACTATGCCGAAGATCTTGCGACCACTCATGAGTGGGTACGCTACATCCGACATATCATGTCGATGAACATGTGTTAGACAAACGCCATAGTAGTGTCCGATGGCGAGCTAAGAAACCCTTCCGTAATCTTACTATATCTTGAGGCGATACGCCCCAAACCCAAAATCACGAGACCATTATATGCTCTCAGCCAAGCTAAAAATTTCCTCCCGGCAAACAAGTCTAGATATGTCAGTTATAATCACAATGGGAACCAGCTGCAAGGCGTACTTTCCCCATATGTTATGAGTACATGGTGCAAACAACAAACGACACGGAATTCGAAAGGAGAAGAAAAAACTGTGGAAGTAACCAGAATTCCCTCAGAGTCTTAGAGACAGAAGATGTCGGGATGTGATGGCAAACGTCAGAAGCGAAACCATACAGTGAGGTAACTCATTCCAATAGAAATATTTTGCAAACCTGTAAACCAAGGGCCAAGCGCAACCCTACACGTCAGTGATCATGTCCATTCCTGCACCAGCTCGTCCATCTCCGACACTTTCCTTCGCCTTACCCTTGTGCATTGCACTCTGGGCTTGATCTGCACTCTGGGCTTGATCCCCTCCGTGTTTCCTCAGACATTCATCCTCGGTCTCAGTTTCACCCTCTGCGTCATCCTCCCCACTTCCCATGCTTGGGAGACCACCCGGCTCGCTAGAGATGCTAGTCGGAGGACTAGTCGTCTGGGCCGCCAGTGACAGGCTCGTGAGAGAGCGCATGCTCGAAGAAGGGGATCCAACATCAGATGAGGTTGTGGGCGCGTTAGATTCATGCGAGGGTCCGGGTGCAGGCCCACGGGTAGTACTTGGACCAGCATCGGACGATGGAGGTGGTGGTAAAGCATTGTGACCTTGACGTTGGATCCCTACAACTCGCAAGCGTTCCACCCACCTATGATGCCAATATTTCAGTACTGAGTCTCAGAAAAATAAGACAGCTTACGCTTCTGCTCTGTCTAGGCTCTCCTTGAAAACACTAGTGACACTGCGGATCATGTCTAAGCTTTCTAATGCCAGAGCCAGGATCCGCTGTGCGGCTTGCGTAGCCGCTCCTGCAGTGGGGTGTGTACCCCGCCCGGCAGTCGGCCGCATGTGCGGAGGAAGCGCATCGGCGGCGCCGGAAGATGTTTCCTGCGTTGAAGCCGTTCTGCAGTATGACGGGTTTGGTGGCGATGATGCTGATGTCGGACAGGTGCCAGAGACAGGGTCAGAGCTTGCATTGGCCCAACGAGCGGGAAGACGAAGAATGAAAGCGCGGACAGTTGCACGAGCGGGCTCGGGAAGTGCACCTCCAGCATATCTAAATGGTAATCAATATATGGAATGATACACCAGTGCATACAATTACCTGGAGATAACATCAACGACTTCACGGATGGTGGTGACTACGTCGCGGCGAACATCAGTAAGACTGCGCATAGTCTGGAGAGGGACAAGAGCTTGAGAGTGGTCTTGATTTTGGGGATTTGAAGTGAGCGAGTCAATAAACGACCGCAATAAAAGGATCCGCGAATCGATATGAGAGGTGGCATACTGTGACGCAGATGTCAGAAGGTCTCTAGGGTCAGGCGGAGCCCACGCACCTGTAGCCAATGGAGGCAATACTGAAGCCTCTTCATACTTTCCTCGCTCACCGCAGCGCCAATTCCGCCGGCCTCAAGTAACATGGCCTGCCATTTGCTTCGGCTTGCTACTTGTCTATCAGTATTGCGCTCCTCGCCGCCGTCTTCTCCGTGTTGCTTCTCCAGGGCATCAGGAAGGTTTTGGGGCACATCTGGAATAGCGTAGAGTAAGAGGCCATATACTGTTGTCAAAACTTAAGACTCACGGCGGGGCGATCCATATGCGGAATAGTCGTCGGTGCTGGAGGGTGCGAGGCTCGGAGCCCGACTGGGAGAACCCGAGCGCGGTGGTGGAGGGTCCCGATAAGCGTGATAAGCATGAGAAACGTTTTCGAGCTGCATTTCTTCCAAGGAGGAAAGTGAGTTCGGGTTTTGCCCTGGGTAACCAAACTGAATAGACCATCATCAGCCATAAGAAGAATGTATACATTGATAAAAGCGCGAACCCTGTCCAGTTGACGACATGCGAAGTCATCAAGTTGGCCTACAGGGAGACGATCAAATACGGGGCGAGAGATCGTTTTTACGGACGACTCCATCAAGTTGGCACCATACTGGGTGAGCTCAGGACGTCAGGGTGCTGCAGAGTATGGGTAGTACTGACGTCTTTACCTTGACCACCCTTGACCGCTCCTTTGAATGCTCGTAAGCCTTTAAGGCCGTGTTCACAACGGGGAGGCGAGACACGCGAGAAACGAAGTCTTTGGAGGACGGGTCCTCTCCATCTTCTGGTCCTGGGATAGGCTCTAAGGCGAGAGGGGGCGATACGGGAGACGAATTGGACGTAGATGCCGACGTAGAGGACTGGCTAAGGAAGGGTGTAGGCTGCGATACGGAAGCTGCAAGAGAGTGAGCGTGTGAGACTTGCAACGAGTGCGATACATACAAGTGCGGCTGTGGGCCTTGGCGGCAGCAGCGAATGCCTCTGCTGACGGCGCATGAGCATGAGCGACTGCTCTGGACCTCATATCGCCAAGGGCCCTGACTGCGATGCGAACGTCCTCGTCCTGATCGTCTAACGTTAGAGGCCTTTTAGTGCCAGCGTGGACGGGCGTGGACGAGGAGGAGGACGCCATAGAGGATGGGGGAGTCGTTGGGACCGACGGGTCAGTGGGTTGGCAGAGGTCGGCGAGGGATAAGCGAGCACTGCTCATCTTGCCTTCCTCAAGTCAATACCACTCACCGCACATGTGATTATCGGTCAGCCATAGTCACCCATGGGTGCTCACACACGACAACAACGTGATAACAATTACATGGATATTCAGACTAGAACAGGTACAGTACAGCATCACAATAGTAGTACATCTTGCAAGCAGGATATCGAGTTGTGGGAATTCTAATCATCACATACATCACATACTAATCATCACATACTAATCATCACATACTAATCATCACATACTAATCATCACCTCGACCCGGAGACCTTAGCGTTCTTCTGACGGCGGCGGCGAGAAAGGCTCGACAAGAGTCTGCAACAAGCATCAGCATGGCATCGTCTCAATGCGAGGATAGGCTCACGCTCCGAGGCCCCATCTCTTTTCTTTCGGCTCCGGTACTGCCATGTCGGGATAGTAGCACTCGCGAAGAGGTGAATGCCCACTACGTATAGAGCTTCCTTTCCGGAAAGACAGGGACCTCAAACTGAACCCGAAGCCCGCCTTGGCCTGACCCAGGTCTCTCGAGGCACAACCATATGGCTAAAACAGTAAAAATCAGCTGATAATGGCACGTGCAGTGGTGCAGGGCTGACCCTTTCTGGCATCTCCAACTCGGAGTGCGAGTATGACGGGGAACGGTAGTTGAAATAATCCTCATGGTCGAACACCAAGTCTAAAGCGGAGAGGTTGTCGCTAGTGGCTCTCGTGTGCTGGAGAAGCGTCAACGTGTCTACACGGAGTGCGGCATTCGGGGAAGAGCATCTGGACGTGAATCGCGACATGATATCTGCTAATTTTCAGTGAACTGTCAAGGAATGAGACGGCATGGATCATACTTTGAGTTGCCTTTTGAGTATTCCTTTGATTCAGGCTGGGGGTATGATCGTCAATGAGGTATAATCGTCAATGAGGTATGGTCGTGGATGAGATGTGGTTCGATGAACCACCCTCAGGATGCGTTGGCAGAAGGCCTTTTATACGGACGCTAAGCTGGATCAATACCCCTCGAGCTACATACAGCACCGGTATTTCTGGGACAGCCATACTGATCCGGTACTATATGTAGCTCGAGGGGTATTGATCGGTACAGCTCAGTGAGGTGAAGACATCCGTGTCTTCACCTCAGGTCCACGTGGAACTATTTACCGTCCGCCTAATACCACGCGAAGGAGAGGACTATTGTGCACGGGTAGGACTATCCGGTCAGCGTGTGCAATAGTCCTCTCCTTGCGTGCACAATATTAGTAGTCTCTCCTTCCGTTAAAGGAGAAGTTGCGAAACATCGCGATCACAGCGGCCCGCTCTATTCAACTTCCGCAGGTAGGGCGGAGTGCTGGCTCTCAATTGACAATTCCGAATGTATATCTGATGGTTCTGAGACGAGTCCGTATTATTACCAAGTCAAGGAATCCAATAAGACAGTAGTCCCTTGAGCCAATGGCAACCTGGAGGTCATCCGTGATATATCCGAATGCCAAACCCTCGACCCACTCAATAGGTCCTGCATCCTAATGCCAAGGAATTCATCCAGTCAAGTCTATGGCAACACCCCCAATATGGAACAGCCAAGGATTAGTTCGTAGAAGACTCGAGCCTTCAGCTCCTGTTACAGGCCTTCCTAAAACATGCCGTTTAGTGAGGGAGGGGTGTTGGCACAGTAGACAAGTTACAGTTTAATTTCATTGGTTACTTGTCAACCCTTCGATCATCGTGGAATACCTAAGACTCAACTGCGGGTGGTGGTGTGGTGTGGTCACGGCTTTCATTCCAAATCCAAATCTCGACCTCGTCACTGCCAGCGCCGCTGACCTTATCCACTGCAACCATTTTGATACCGATGTCACGTAGCATGGACCACAAATTTCTTTCCGCGGGATCGCGTTGTTTGTATGCGAGAATGATACAAGGCGATTGATCCCCGGCTGATGATAGTGACGACTGAACGAGTCTGTCCACTGTACGGACGAGTGAAGGGAACGATGCCGTGTTGTAAGTCACATCTGCCATACTGTACGAGATGTTTCCACTGTAACGATAAAATTGGTGAACAGACTACATACACGATAAGATCAATGCCTCCTAGTACTTGAGGGGGAAGTCCGTCTTCGTCCCAGTCAAGGACCAAGGACTGCAAGTCCACACGTGGATATGCAGACTTATTCGCGGAGACGTTATGGTTGATCAGTTCTATTGCCGACGCTGAGAATATGTCAGGGTTTGTAACCATCAAGAGGATAGTAAAACCAACGAAGGTCGGTCGCCAGTACACGCGTTTCTTGCGAAACTTGTAGACTTTCAAATAAGGTCGACATACATATTGATACAACCCCTGTGCCAGTCCCTACATGGTAAGGGGGGAACAGTCATTAGAGCCCAAGCCTAAAGTCAGAATAGATGATAATCACCCAGTTCGACTACCTTGAGAGAAGTCGAGCTACAGGAATTCAGTAATCTCCCAAGTTGCTGAATTGATAGATTCGGAGAGGAATCAATCGAAAGCATGAGTTTTGATATCCACCAACTGAGACCTATGCCGCTGTCCCAAATTTTCTTGAATAATCTGTATCAGAAATGGTGTGCGTCAGATACGGGTTCACAGACCTTGTCAAGGTCAAACGACGTCTGTTCGCGAATGAAAATAATAGTGCTATGCTTTTCTGAGCGTCGCGGGGGCATCAAATACAGCCTCTCAATCTGTTCTTGTTTACCAGAGGGCCTATTTTTCGGAATTCGCGCCTCCAGAAGAACTGGCATGCTGACCACTGGAAATGGACGCGCTCCAAAGTCATTTGCGCCAAAGTCTATCACAAAGCTTGGGCCGGGGGTGCCACAGCTCAGCAAGAGCCGCCACTCTTGACCGGCTTTAGCACTGGGAGGCAATGGAATTGATATATTTTTGTACATTGAAGAAGTCCGCCATGTCGTCAGTTTCCGTGCCATAGAATTTATATTAGAGCCAGTGCAACCTGCCAGAGAGGATGACCATGTATAAAATATGTCAATCTCTTCATCGATATGATAAGTCCTCAGATCGTTCGCAATTTGAGGCGTTATCGACACATTGCCCGAGATGTAAGAGGAATGGGGCAGTGGTCGAAGGAAACTTAAGTAGAAAAACATAACGAAGAAAGGTCACGTGATGACAGCTCTGTCCAAATATGGACGGTCACTCCGTATAAGCTTTCTATCTAGTACTTATGCTAGGTCATAGAAACAACCCTCTACGCATACTAACTTAGATAACAGGGTCTTTTATTGCTAGTAGGCCAACGACTCGGCTGTCCGTCGAAAACTCGGTGATGCAAAGTGATATTTCCGATTGGTTTCCTTTCAACATCCCGCAGGACGCTTGGCAGGTACAGGATGCTGATGAGGAGGTTTGTTCAGGTTGTTTGCGCCTTTCCACCGCTGCTGATGTCCCAAAGATTTTTTTACTGTACTGTCAACTACAGTCCTCTAGTGCCACACTTGACACAGATGTAAATGCATCTGGGCTAGGCTGCGTGGACTCGCGGATGGGAGAACTTTCGGTGCGGCTCGACGTGCAAGAAGTGCCAGCCCACGACGCTGCTACTCGGACACGCTCTGAGCCCTCACATTCTCGAGCCTCAAAACGCAGTAAGGCTGCGTCGAAGAAGCGTGACATTCATTCCGCAAGTGAGGAGCCTCTCGAGATCCAACTGTTCCAGGATGTAACAGGTCTACGAAGTCGAAAGGGGGACACTGGTATGTATCCAGTGTCTGCTTTTGAAGGATAATGTTTTCATGACTTCTGAGTGGCAGGTAGCGTCCTTTGGCGTGCAAGGCAAGTATTATATCGTATGAAGACCTAGTGCTCGTGTGCGAAGATATATTCCTATATATTTAGCGTTCAGTTAGCTCGCTTGCTGCTGTCGCAACTACCTTCCTCTGCCACCGCACTGTTGCCCTCGAATTCTCTCTCATCCTGCCGTATCCTTGAACTCGGGTCCGTATTTGAGTTCATAACACATAGGGCCACTATCAACTCTTTATTAGATCTGGTACAGGGCTGTTGGGCATCGTGCTCGCCCCACTTGTCGGCCACTACACTGCGACCGACCTGCCTTCTTTGATCCCCCTTATCCGAAAAAATATGGAACACAATTTATCTCCAATCCAACACTCAAAATTTACCATAGATGACATAGACTGGATTCAGCTGCACAACACGCCTGCTCAGTCTCGCTACAAGGTCTTCCCCTCTCGCAACGTTTCGGATCATTCTTCTTCAGAAACTCCCCACGAGCGATCGACCGCCCGGAAAACCGCAATACAGGAACACATGTCCTCGTCCTCGGTCCAACGGCATATTGACCTTATAATCGCGGTGGATTGCATTTATAACCCTTCTTTGATCGCTCCGCTACTGGGCACCATCGATTATCTCGCGACCTTTAGCTCTCATCTCACATATCAACCTGAAGCAGGAAACGATATCGACTTGCGACCACTCAGACTAGCTTCCCCGGCGGTTCTCATTGTTCTTGAGCTGCGTGCTGCAGACGTATCACGGGACTTTCTTCATGCCTGGCTGGGATTACCCGGTAGATGGGAAATATGGAGCATCCCTCTGCTTGGTCCGCGATTCGCAATGTGGGTGGGAAGACGAAGGGACGGAGCAAAGTAGATCATGCCCTGAAGTTATTTCTCACATGAGGTGCATGTACGTATCGGTATGGTGCTTACGATTTGGCGGCATCAACTCGCTGGCTGATCGATACTGTACTTGCTAGCTTATCCTGCGTTGCCCTGCCGCCTAAATGACGCACTAAATTCAAACCAAAATCATCGCCGCTTGAGCTTGCCCCGACAGAACCATAATCACATCACAACGTACATGCAAAAGACTTATAACTGCTTCTGCATTGCTACATACACACTCCACAAAGTCAAGTCCGTGAGGGCTACACCAAAGATGCTGGATCGGAACCTGGTATGCAGGATATAATAAGATAGTTACGAGCGCAATAGGATAGCGAATGGATTTGCAACACAGCGGGAAAATATGTCAACGTAACCTCCCCATAGTGCGATTTATGACCAACCCATGACGCTAAGTATTGCACCCGTGATGGAGATCAATCGTAATGCCCACCATTCATCACGGAGAGACAATTTAGGTAAGGCACTAGAAGCAAGGTTCCCCGTCGGCAACGCTGGGTTCACACCGATAGTGGGAGTAGGAAGTGAGGCGCCCGTACGAGCGAATGAATTTGCAACAGGGGACAAGTCGGCAAACCCGATCGAAGGCGGGTTAAAGCGAAACACGGAGTACACATTTTTCTGGACGTAGTCGTGTTAGCTATGATAGACGTGAGGTGAGCAAAGCACTGTACCAAAAATGTATCACCGACGATCCATGCGGGAGCACTGCCCCCCATCTGCAGTTCAAAAAATGCGCCAATACATGTGGTTCTCGAAAGCTGAGTTAGCATGAAGTCTTGAGGATCAATCGACCAGGTCCTGCTACCGAAAGATATTTGGACCTTGACCTGCGACGAACATGCTGGCAAAGTGGACATGGCGCATGAGTAAAGAAAGGATACTATACGAGGGTACCACTGCAAGACAGACTGGCACTTACGATATGTCCAATAACTCTGATAATCGCCGGTACCGGGGGCAGAACCCGGGATCTGGGAAAACATAGAGGCGATAACACTTTGTGGGCCACCCACGAGCGTTGTTCCGGTATCTATCGCAGCAAAAGACGCCGACCCACTGGGAAGGGGAACAGAATTGCCTTGGACAGTAAGAGCTGTGAAATGTTAGTACTGAGACACTTGGGTGAATACCGCCACCGACTTTGCATAGGAAGTATCCAGTAAGACTCCTGGCCATTGGGAATGTTCACATAATCGACATCACCATTATAAAGGCTCGTGCTAATGCCAAAATAAGTAAGATACGGGCTGAGTGGGTTGAATGGATTACAGACTTTGTGTCGCCCATGGTGAACTGCCCTCCCGGCTCTGCTGGGGCAGGGTTGGTAGCATTAATGAATCTGGTGGCTAGATAAGACACAATGCAAGGGGCAAAACATGGTAGTCACCTAGTGAGGAAGAAACTAAACACAGGTTGTGTCCATGCTCCACCTTTGACA
Organism: Gautieria morchelliformis; assembly: GCA_015179125.1. Classification (NCBI taxonomy): domain Eukaryota; kingdom Fungi; phylum Basidiomycota; class Agaricomycetes; order Gomphales; family Gomphaceae; genus Gautieria; species Gautieria morchelliformis. The sequence continues at coordinate 181,508 of WHVA01000045.1, forward strand.
AGTGTCTCCCAAAAAGGAGAAGCTTTCGAGGAAGCGATCGATTGGTAGGCCAGACCTAGGAGGCCTGACACTGGGCTGTTGAGAAGTCCCGCCGACACAGCATTGCAGACAGCTGGTGGCGTGTAAGTATTCACTATAACGGTATACTCGTGAACAGCAGCTTACCGAAAGTCTGTTGGGGTACCTGAAATCCCGCCATTTGCACTACGTCTGAACCCAGTACGCCGTCCGCAGCGCCGCTCCCGTACGTAATGTGGAATGGCGTGGAAAGGTTCTTGAACGTTGACGACTGGGTTGGGTTGTACAAGGGCACGCTTCCACACGTCTGACAGCCCTGCCCAGCGAGCCACAGATCCGAAGAGCCTGTGTCTAGTATGACATCAAAAGAAACAGGAGGGGTGCCGATGGCAAGGGATCCATAGTAGGAACTATCAGAGTTTTGATTGACAAGCTGATTTCCGCCAGATGTTGCCCGCTTCTGAGGTGAATTCGGACTGCCATACTTTGACCGGAGTATGTCCACTTGTTTTCGGGCCCATGCGCCGTCGCGAACGGGCTGGCGCTTGCGGAGTAGAGGGACAGAAACAGGCCCTGCTGAAGAATGCTCCTGTGGGAGGGCGAATGTGGAATGGAGGAAGAGGGCGGAAAGGAGAAGAGTAGATGAGAACATCATTACGAGCTCGTTACAGTAGTATCTTGAGCAGCAGAAATAAGACCTTGGCCAAGCAAGGAGGGACAGGCGTATAAGTAAGAGTTTCTTGTATGTTAAGCAGACATGCAATGCTTATGAATAACGAGGGGGAGGAGAGTCAGTCGGATGGAACAATAAAAGGAATGCGGTCGATCGCCAAGACTATTCAAGCTCAGACAGCCGCCTCACCCTCGCGCGTCGGTATACGGTATTACTACGGGGTACAGGTACCGTGGCCATTCTAGCGATAAAGCGATACAGAGTTCGGTGTGGTTGTATAGAAAAGTTGTCAATGGTGACGTCGCTGCGTGCGCTAACACCCATTTAGTAGAGCCCTGTCACACAGCCTTATATAGAGGAGACGGATCCCAGACACATCTGTGATTCACTTCTCGCTCAATCCACAGCCTTATTTGAGCTGTGCCCCTACGACTTGAAGAATATGTCACTAGCCAAGCTGACCTGTTCCCCTCGATAATTCTCCAGAGCCTCAGGTTTCGGTTGATGATCAGCGGAGCATTCCAGACTTAGACTTCTGAGGATCTGTCGGCCAGACACTGTATTACAATATTTGGCTCCAGGGGTATCCTATCGTAGCACCATGGCAATGTGAACAACGATGATAGCTCAAGTTATACGATGATTTCAATCTATTATGGTGTAAGCGCATCTTACACTTTGTATTTTCCTTACGGAAACAGCATCATGACCTTTGGTGACCGTCTAACCTATGTCCATCAAGTGCGTGGCACCTGCCAGTGTGGAGGTCTTGTGTGCCGCCTTGCTTCCTCCCAGATACGCGGGCCATATATATAATAGAATACACCAAACATGGCACCCCCCAAGTGTGCCCAGTGGTCGAAGAATCTAAGCGTTGAGTATGGATTCAGTAATGTACAACTAAGATGAATGGCAAGTCATACCTCCATCCTCGAATGATGCCTATAACGTCAAGCGCTACCATGCCAAACGTACCTGTCTGGATGGGAATAGAGAACGACGTAGGGATGAAAAGCGCCATCTGAGCGTCTGGGAAAGCCAGTGCCGTAAGAGAGACGCAAGCCCATATTGCACCAGAGGCACCGAGCGAGGGAGTTATTGTTGCAGCGGTGGTCGCTGTGTGGGCTGCACCTGTGGTTGTCGCTGTGGTGACGGAACCTGCTGATGAGAGCTGGGATAGAATCCTAGGATAGTAAAACCGGACTCGAACAGCGTGCGATAAGAAGCTGCTAAAAAGGCCCGCTGTAGTTCGTGTAAGTAAAGGAAAGGAGGTAATCGGGACAGAGCTGACCCGACACAAAGAATGACAAAAGATGGTATCTTCCCGTAGACTCCGGGAGTTTGTTTGGATCCCGCTCCTGCTCCAAGGAAAAATATAAAAGAGCCGTGCTGCCTATCACGCCCTGTGAGAGGCCAGGCTTTAAAGATACAAATACAAAACTTTTTACCGAATCCACTTAATGCCAGACTGTTGCACACCAGATGTAACAAATTTTTGTGACTGACCCCACAAAAAGTGAGTTATTGCTAGTCTATCAGACCATGGACTTACCTGAAGACAGAGGTCAAAAGAGTGTGGGACAAACCGGACAACGGGTAATGCAAGAAATGCCTGGTCATCATGGGACGTAGGCGAGGAATTTGCCACGCCAACCATATAGCGGCGTTGACGGCAATGATCGTTCGACAGACCCGCCGTCCTTCGGCACTACTCACCCATTTCTGAGCACACATTGCATACGTGTACACTGCGAGCTTGGATACGTAGTTGGGAGATTCTCCAAGCCATACCTTAGCCTTGTCGAGGCCGGTCCTCATGTACTGATACGGGATAAGCTACATTCAGAACGAAGATAGAGAACGTACGGAAAGCAGTTGCAGATGTCGAGCACGCCGTAAATCTTCATTGGTGGGAGGCCCTGAAAATATGTTCCATGCGCTCGTACTCATCAATGATCTGGTCCATTTCTCCGTGTCTCGATTGGTAGCATATGCTGCAATGCCCAACACCCCTCCGGATGCGACTATCGAAAACTAGAGAAGATCGAGAAGGACCAGAAACAACAAGCCTCGTGTCAGACATTAGACAGACATGCCACTATTGAGATGGAGTAGCGCACTAGCAAAGACGGGAAAAGAGGGGGATGGCGTAAGTCTTCGGCGAACGAGCTCTCTGGCGGTGCTTGAGAGAATCTGCGACCTAAACAACGCGGCTTAAGCCAAAACAATCGATGAGACTTGGGAATTGTTCGCCAGGTGGCGCGAGAGCATAGCCCAATGTTTTTTACAGGGTAAAGCATTCCGCGGGTATGGTGCATTATGGAGGTGTGTGGACGCGAATTGGATTCATCACAATAGTAACCTTACTAATAAGTAAGATGTCAGAATGCTTCAACGTTGCAATCACTAGATTCCGAGTCCTTTTATAAGTACATAATAATGTGCGCATAGTTCCTCCAATTGTCGGTCAAATGTTAAACGTTGAACGTTAATTACCATGATGCTTCAGTTAGTGGACTTTATTCGTAACTTATTCAATGACACTTCATAAGATCATGGCAATATAGCGCAATTTCTTGCTATAAGTACATAACTGAGTAAGCATAAACTTGAACGAGACAAACCAGACCGGTAAGCTACTTTTTCAGACTTACCATCAGTGAATAAAAAAGCAGTTTGTTGACCACAACTGACCGCCAAACAGGCGGCTCGACCACCAGAGTGGATTGAATGATGGTTCATGAAAGGCAGCAAGTTGATAATGTGGCAGAGGTGACCCCTCGTGAATATTGCCTCTAAGCCTAAGGAATTGTTGGGAAATGCAGTCAATGTGTTCAAGGTACCTAAGCCAAAATAAGTGTGGTAGCGCAGGGATTGCATACAAGTTGATAGTGGGTGTGCGGATGTCTATCCCCAACCTATGGTCTCGTTTTCTAGGCCGTCATCCAGATCTTCGAGGTCGTCTGGACTCGGATATGGATTAGTCTCGGAACCGTGACGAGAAGGCAACCGCACCAATCAAATGAAATGAGTCTTCTCCTCTTCCAGCTCTGAGTAGAATATCACGTAAAGTGACGCTATGGCCTTCGTAAGGCACGTCTCCTTCCTCAGGATCTAGTAAAGTCAACTGTTAAGAGGCATTCCAGATATCTGCCAGCAAAACCGACCAGGCCCATATTCCTGGCACCATTCCCTATCAGTTGCTTCGAATTCTTGAGGTGAGACTATTGCTAGATGTGTCATATCACCATCTGAGAATGCCGGAAGTGACATGTCTGCTATCAATTCTCGGGGAAGGGACCTCTTTCCGGTAGCAGACCCCGCAGCAGAATATTCACGGTTATCAGTAGGGGTTAACAGCACACCGCCAGTGTCTGAAGCTCCAGCGACTCGTACAGCTCGCGCGGTTCTAGGGTGTGACTTAGGAGGTGGCGTGGAAGTCTCGTACGGACGGGGTGTCTTCTTTTCTGGTGTCATTGGTACCATGCGAGATGACTCAGTAGTTGGCATTCCAAATTGCCCGTAGCTAGGAGCCGAGCCTAAAGGCATGACGCTAGAGTAATGTTCTGTAGTTGCCAATGGCGTTGCGTGTTGTGGCAATTCTGGAGAGTGCGAAAGGTCCGCATCCGAAATAAAGGACGAAGGGACTCCAGGTTGAAGGGATTCTCTAACCGCTAAAACACTTGCCTCCATCCGTTGTTGGATGTGGATGTCTGGCAGTGAGGGACTGACATCCAGGGCACTCAAAAATTCCAGGATCCCAGGTTCCTGTCAACAGGTGTTAGCAGATGGTATCAAGTCTAATCAAAATACGGAGAGCAGAACCTGGGCATCGGAGACGGTATTTTCGTTCACTGGGGACCATAAATCCAACTGCCTTGGGACAATGTCCACATGGCCCCCCTGCGTTCCAGAGGCTGCCTTTAGTGCGAGGTCTAGCTTTTGAGCAATATCATTTCCTGCTGTGACCGCAGATTCTAGAGCTGCCTTTAACGCAGTGTTCTGTACAGAGGCATCATGTAATAACTCTTCTAGAGCTGGTGAGTTGAATGATGATCCAGCATCGGATACTCCCGTGAACCCGTCTACAGGGAGATCCGGGTGAAGCGATATAAACGAAGGGAGCGAGCGCAGTTTGTGCATGTTAGTAGGATGGTGTGCCGAAGCAGTTGGAAGGGTTTGAACGGCTGCAGAATCTGAATCCTGGAAGGAAGGCTAATGAACAAGGAAGTCGATAACAACAGAACCAACCGCTGAAAAATCAAGAGACGGCTCAACTGACAGGTGTATTGGGGGTGGATGCCTCCGCAGATGTTGGCTCCTCACGTTGCGAGTCGTCCGTGATGATGCCCGCGATTGACGCAATCCACATCAGCGCGTCAGAGGCTGTCACCAAGTGCTCAATTGTCCTCAAACTGCCATCCTGCCACGCCTCCAATAGATCTTGCCGTTTGGCGTCTCGCATGGCAAACAATCGCTCTGCGTGTACTCTTTCGGTAGCCTCAGGCGCCAAGGACAGGCGAGCCTGGTGTCGATTCATCATCTAGATTCCATGCGAAGATAGTGCCCATTTCGTACCCTCAATGATATGAGCTCATTTGTACGCGTATTCAGCCGGGAAACAGACTGGGCTCTCCCTGTGTGAAGCTCGAAAGATCTTGAAAGAAGGTTCGCGTACTCCCGAGATTGAATACGAAGCCCGCTCTAAGAGAAAGCGGTGAGTAGATGGACTTGTATACGAGTAATGCTTACTGTGACTTCGGATGGAGTAGTATTCAGCGAGTGCAGAGGGGAAGCTAAAATTCAGATCTCGTTAGGCGTAGTAGAGAAAAAGAAAATATCTGCGTTACAAAAGGGGACTTGGACGAAGAGCGCATGAGTAGATAATGCCAGAAGCAATTTCTCGAAACTACAAGTAAGAACAAGCATCCGTGTTATGGCTTTGCATACATCTTCCAGGTGAATTATTCGAGACATACCGGTCACCAGAACATTCTTCCAATAGCGACTTCCGGACCACAATCGCTGACCACCACCATGCAACTGGCGAGGAATTTTCTTGGGGAGACGGGCAAGGACTCTTTCCAGTTGAGCCTAGCTGCGAATTTGGGGAAGAGGCTTTGCCAGCAGGTATACGCCTTTGGGATGTAGGCCCCTGAAGGCTCGGTCGGGTAACTGTGGTACGTAATGCTTCCAAATACTTTGTTACATTGACTCGAAATGCCACGGTATCCGAAGGTTGTAAACAGGGATATGTTCCTCCCAATATCTGCTTCGCGATCAAACCCTACTTGGCACAACTTTATATTACAAGTATCACTTGCCGATTTGCGTTTCTCCTTTCCTTCAATCTTCTCAATCAGGAAGGCGACTATGTCCTGCGCGTGCTACGTATAAGCGTCAGTCTCGTCAATCAACAGGATCTCATTACCTCCATGGTTTTCGTCCGGTCACGGAGAGGCCGACTATGGGCGAACAGGGTCACCGAAGAGTATTCTGCAGAATTGCATTGTGGGTACGACAATATGTGAAGGTGAAGAAGGAGCACGAGCGACGTTGGTAAAGGTAGCACGCACGACGAATCGATCATGACGTGGTGTAACGCGTCGAAACGCGTCCACGGCACCATAAGAGCCTACGAGAGCCCAGCATCAGTCTGGACGCCGCCGCGCCTAACAGGCTGATCATGACCCTAATTAACAGGCTGATCATGACCTAACAGGCTGATCATGACACGCTGCCAGGTGACGCTGGGTCATTGGTCATGGCCATTGGTCATCTCTTCACATCAACATCTGCTGACGAGTGCCAGCTGACATAATGTCTTCTTTATTACCGTGACCGGTAGTCCGCAATATACGACCGGTAGTCCGCAATATACTACGAGTTCTACGACCTCCATGGCAAGATTGGAAAAACCCAACGCTAATGCGCAATTTCAGTTTGACGATATAGATGCCGCAATGGAGTCGTTTGCGCGAGGTGAATTCCTTATGGTCTTGGATGACGAAAATAGAGAAAACGAGGGCGATCTGATATGCGCCGCCAGTCTCTGTACTACAGAAAAGATGGCCTGGTTGATTAAGCACAGCAGGTGAGCCTCAAACATTTCACTTCAGCTCCGTTGAGTCTAACGTTCGGACGGAATGCATCAAGCGGTTACGTCTGTATAGCACTCCCTCCCGCTCGTTTGGAGCAACTCGAGATCCCAATGATGGTCCAAAATAATCAAGAACGACATCGAACAGCGTATGCGGTAACTGTAGATTATAAGCAAGGCAAGCCAATGACTTTATTTCTCTGTTCTGCCGGCTGAGTTGGCTGAACTCTAGGAACCACCACCGGAATATCCGCGCATGACCGCGCACTAACAGCCCGGAAGCTGGCTTATTATCCCTCACTACCTCTCACAGGGCATGCCTCCTCGAATGGCAAGCATGAAGGGGCTTGCTGGCCTTCGCAGAATGAAGAGGTTTCAAATCCCCCTTCTGCAGAGTCCTTCTCCCGCCCAGGACACATGGTCCCTCTGCGTGCTCGTTCTGGCGGCGTGTTGAGGCGAAAGGGGCACACTGAAGCCGCACTGGGTACCCTTAATCTGTCTTGCAGCTGCTTTGTTTGTCCTAACGGGAGTTTGTATGTGACAGATCTATGTATCCTTACCTCCTTGCCCCCAGCAGGTATTCTGTGTGAGCTGGTCAACGACAACCCCCAAGGTTCGATGGCCCGACGCGATGATTGTCGCCAATTTGCAGATCGGTACGACATTTCCCAATACCGTTATATAGCGTCCATGCAATAATTTCTTTCTAGCTGGGGAATCAAAATGATAAGCATCGAACAGCTGGTTATGTATCGTCTGGAACATCCGTCCTATGTGTCTCCATTCGTTTCCGATCTCGCAGGTCCAGGCGAGGACTGTTAGGCAATTTCCGGTCTTGACACAAACTACATTAATTATCACATAGAAAGAGATATGGTTTGTTTATTTATTATACACTATGTATAAAGCATAATGTGTGGTACGAGTAACTAATATAACCCATCAAGCACAGGCTGGTGCATAGCGCAATACGGTGATATATTCTTAGGTCTGCCGCCCTTGGCTTGGCTACCTCTGTGGTGAACGACTTCTGCCCGCGATGACTGCCTGGAATAATCATACCTTGGTTTATTTATGGTCGTGACTCCCCCGCAAGCTTTCCCCCTTCCACTGGGGCACGCATGCACACACGAGATATATAATCATTGCACAAACACAGGTGTGTAGGTATTGCATTCTCCATATAGCCTCTGACATCACAATGAATAATCGTTAACCGATGGGCATTCAAAATTACCGGTCACCACCAGTCCACCTTTCGACTCATTCTTCTGAATATGTTTTACGCTGTTACATAATCATGAATGTGGCAAGTTGGTCTTGATCGAATCGTTTGAACTCTAAACGTTTTACTGTAAACAAATCCAATACATTAAGTAACATAAGTACAGCAGACTCCCTCCTAACGCACACCCCCTGGGAGAGGCCTGGGAGTGTGGGTTATAAGGGAGTGCGGTTAGTGATGGGCACGGCCCGGCTCGGCCCCAAAGCCCGGGCTTGGGCCCGGCTTGCTCGGGCTCGGGCTTGCCAAATCCTGAGCCAGGCCCTTAACAGCCGGCCTGGCTCGGCTCGGGCTAAGCCCGGCTTGGGCCGCGGCCTGTTGGTGGGGAACTAGTAGATATGTATCGCACCTGTACCAACATGCGCACCCACATCGCCACCGCCCGCAGCGGTCGCGGCCGCCTCCCCTACACCAGCCGGCCCACCCCATGCACCCGCAGCCCCCATACGCACGTACGCAGCTGCATGTGCGCGCACACGCCCACCCATGCCCACCCGCACACACACCCGCACACACCCGCACACGCACACTGAGGAGCAAGGCTGCTCTCGCGCTCCTCGCGTGTACCTGCACATGCCACGTGACGTGCGTCAGCCGTGCCATAAGCCACGCGCGGTATTCAACCCTGCGCTGCAGGGCCAGGGGTGGGCGGCGCGGCCGCGCGGGGGTGCAGGAGGCAGCGAGAAGGGCTCGGTGGGTCCAGGTGTGAAGGAGAAGGAGGGGCTGGAGATGGGGCGGGGCTCTCGAGGCCCTGGTAGGGGCGATGGTGGGCGGAAGGAAAAGGTGAAGAGCCGGGCGGCGGCGGCGGCGGAAAAAGAGATCCTTTATGTAAGGCCACAATAACTACAATAGATGACATTCCATGACTAAAATCCTAAACTGGCAGTTCTAAGCCAGCTTACCGTAAGTAGAAGTATCCTTTCTGGCCACCGAAGATCCTATGGTTCGGGCGCCTATGAGGCCGCGGCTTCCGGGCTCGGCTCGGGCTTGTCAAAACCTGAGCCAGGCCCGGAAGCCCGGCGCACCAACGGCTTGGGCCTGGCCTGGCTCGGGTTTTTGGCGGCTCGGCTCGGGCTAAGCCGCGGCCTGGGCCGGGCCGTGCCCATCACTAAGTGCGGTATTCAAGAGATTTAGGGCCCTGCAAACCAACTTTGTGAGATCATGCAAAGCCGCAAAAATGAGTATGGGTTATAAAGGACTCCAGTGTGGGAGTATCTGAGGTATCTGTTAGGAGGGAGTCTACTGTACCTACTTACCGTAGTACTTGAAGAAGACGTTATCATCATGGTTTTGAGACTCCGCTTTTCGAGGCGCCTGAATCCCATGTGATGTTTAGGTTGAGAATTTCCCATTTATCGTGGCCAAGAACCTCAGTGAACAACATACTACTGTGAGCGATTCTGCGTTAAATATTGTCTGAACTGATACTTATCACTATTCTACGAATCATGTTGCTGGATAATCGAGTTTGAAGCTGAACCTTGAGGACAACCATGAAAGGACTTCTACATGGGACCCGTGATTTCTTCTTCAAAGCTGATACAGAGTCCAAATCAAAATCTAAGATGGAGCAAAGACTGCTTCTTAAGATTGATTGGTTCATCCTGTCCTACTGTTGTTTAATGGTAGTTGATTTCTTCATGGTTACTTGGACGCGTAGTACGGCTTACCCAAATCACCCCTACAGTATTTCACCAATTGTGTGTATGATCTTCAAAGTTATTATATCATTTTTGAACGGCCCATAGATCTCGATCGATCCAATGTATCCAATGCCTACGTCTCTGGTATGAAAGAGGAACTCAACGTGAGTCACATACGAGAATATTTCACCTCCTCTTAGGTCAGTAGATGCAAGGGACGGATCTCAACAAGATAAATACTATTTTCACTTGTGGCTACATAGTTGGCATGATACCAAGTACGTCTTACCCCTCTTGAGTTCCGTTAGTTTCCCCATAGTGCTCAGATAATCTGGCTTTACAACGTATTGCCCCTCGAATTTGGCTACCTGTAATGCAAATCATCTGGGGATTGCTGACAGTCTGGTGAGCCCACGTTAAGCACACAGTGTTTGTTCAGTGGACCCTCATGTAAAACGGCGTCAAGCACAAGTGCCGTGAAAAACGTGCAGCAGGTAATTTGTCTGTGTAACATAACACACAATGATAATAGGCCATATCAAGATCTATGCTATCAGGTTCCTTCAGGGACTCGCGGAGAGCTCGACGTTTGTTGGCGTTCATTATATCCTCGGGTCGTAAGCGTATACTAGTATTCTATCACCCCCATATATAATATCAAAGTGTTTGCTTTCTTTTAAGGTGGTACAAACCTGAAGAATTAGGGAAAAGGTCTGGTATATTCACCAGCTCTGGCCTCGTCGGGACGCTGTTAGTTCTCTTATATTTCAGAAGTTATAAGTACAGTTCACATATTGAAACAGCTTTTCGGGTTTATTGCAAGCCGCAGTGTACAAGTTCGTATTCTTTCTTATCACATGTACCCTTGGTTAACTGTCAATGGCATTAGGAATTTGAATGGTCATGGGGGTCGTAGTGGATGGCGGTACGTACGCACACGCTGCTGGAGTCATTAATCCACAGCACATTAACTTGTTCCCATAGTTGGCTTTTCATCATTGACTCAGTGATCACATTCCCTATTGCATTGTATGGCTTTATCGTCTTTCCAGACACCCCCGCGACAACAACGGCATTTTATCTATCAGAGGAGGCAAGTAGAAGCCTTACCAAACCAGTTCGTCCGTTAGCCTGAGTGCTCTGCTGTGTTATTCAGGAAATACTGCTCGCTCAAGAACGCATTAAGTCTGGTGGGAAACATATGTCATTATCGTGGAATGGGGCGAAACGCATTCTCACCCGGTGGAGGTGGTATGGTTGCAGTCTTCTCGTACGCTGTTCATGTCTCATCTGTAGCATCTTCACCCTGGGCTGACATTATGTCAGTTTGCCATATCTGGAGAAACGGAAAGTTTTGGCTCGAACAATCTTATGGGTCAATGGCTCAAGGCAGTGGGCGGATATACCATTGAGCAAATTGGTAATGTCCATGATACCCGACGCTACCTGCACCTCCATACATAGGATCCTCATTAAGTTTCTCTGTCTCCCCTTGGTTTAGATAATTATCCCTCCGGTCTAACAGCTTTCGGCATTGCATCTACACTGATCTGTTGCGTCGTCACGGATTCGACTCGGAGTCACTCCCGGTGGCCCGTTCTGGCCGGGTTCTCAGTCTGTTGCATTACGTCGTCTATTTTCCTCCTCGTGTGGAACATACCTACAAGCCTCAAGTTCTTAGCATGGTACCTTTCCGGGGCTAGCTATGCCGGACAGGCTACAACATTTGCATGGGCAAATCAAATCTGCGCCGATGATGACCTAGAACGGGGTATCGTGCTCGCCAGCATGAAGTGCGCCTGCTCTTTTGTCCGGTGAAGGAAAAGTGTTCACTTGTAACTTTGTCCTGGATGCAGCATGTGGAATAATGTTATCAATGCATGGTGGCCTCTTGTATTCTATCCTGCCACGGACGCACCTAGGTTCAAGAAGGGCATGTATGCGATGATCGGGGTCTGCATCGCTACATTAGTAGTTACATGGGCTGTGTGGTGGTTGGAGAAGCGGGAAAAACGGATTGCAGATGTACGGGAGAAGCAACAGACGGACATTGGTGGCATGGAAGTAAGGGACGAGAAATGCCGTGAATGAATGAGGTACTCAAAGGTGTGTCGTGTCTTCCGAGCCAGTATCATTTTAATACTGACGAACGTGTCTTACCAGAATTGGAAACTTACGTCTCCTGCCCCACTTGTGCCTGTTGGAAGAAATTGTGTTGATGCTCTCCTTTGAAAATTTCAACTACACGTTGTGTGCTAGGATCGGTTTGATTTGCAATGGGATATCCAGGGACTAGGGAATGTATCATCACAAGGTCATTTTACCTAAGTCAACCGGATTAGAAGGTGTGATCTCGGTTGCTCAAAACCTGTCGCCTGGAACATGGAGACTTTTGTTTGCTCCAGACCAAAACCAAACATACCACTCAGTAATGCGTTGTCCACTAGACTATTGGCAGACACGATCTATCATTCTTCTTGGAACTAAATAAATACATGGAAGTCAGCTGGCACTACCACGAAAAATATGGAGCTAAAACGAGTCATGGTAAATCTAGTGGTGTGAGTACAGAGAGCCAGAAAAAAGGGGAGCGAAACCGAGAATAATAGAAAGTCGTGCAAGTAGTACACATGCTGCAGGTATAGATTACTTCAGACGAACCTTCGGTCATAGGTAATATATATTTGATGCAATTGTTCATTTCCTTCTAAGCCCAAAACATTACTTCCCCTACTTTTCTCTCCGATGCATTTCTTTGAACTTCACTGTAAATTTGATTGTATCGTGCCGTATTATTTCATCCGTCGGCTGTAACCCTCGTGTCGAGACTTTGTTGACAGAAACTTGCCGCCATGACATCCTTCTTCACTCAAGCCCATACGTAACTGCTGCCCTACACGCGTCAGGCGTCCAGACACCACTTCCATGGCGACGTAGACGCTGGCGCGAAGAAAAGGACGTATCGCATGCCGAACACACGTGAAGTGCACCCTGACTAGGGTACGGTTGAGTGCTCGGCTGCGTGCGAATGAAGCGAGTGTAGGCGCTCAAATCTGTAGTATTGTCCGCAGGGCTCGCACATGCAGGCGGGAAGAATGGGGATCCAGGGGGTGCAGGAGAGAGTGTCGTGACCCGAGCGCGTTTGGAGTCGGTGGGCAGGGAGGCATTGCTCAGAGATCGCTTGCGCGACGCTGCAGGCGGAGAATAACCTAAAACTCTGTGAGTAGCTAATACGTGGTACAGTCACAATTGCAAACCCACTCGATGAAGCTCCTGACTGGGCTTCTGACGAGGCCTCTGACGGGAGGGTGGACTCTCTCCATTGGGAGACACGCCGCATTTTTGCGCAGTACGAGTCTTCTGCGGCAAAGTTAGGTTGTGGAGGGGTCACCCGTGCTGCAGGCTTTTCTTTTCGAAAAGCATGTTGCTGTGCCAACTCGATAGCAACGAGCTTGCGCATGAGCAGGTTGGAGAAGGTAGACCGATAGTCATCTTCGTTATCTGACTCAAGGTCAAGGTCACTGTCTGTGCTGACCCGGCTATCGCCCTCGGCCAACCATTCCCTTTCTGCCCATGTCTGTTGCTGTAAGCCCGAGTGAGGAGTAAATTGAGACTCGTTCGGACGGTCAATCATGACTTGTAGCTTGGAGGCAGGACAAAGGACGGGCACAGTGGCAAGCGTAGAGTTGTAGAGCGTGCCTTTGAAGGGGGGGGGTGCTTTCTACCGTCTACCGTGCGTTAAAGGGACATGGGGAGAGAGCGGATAGAACGGATAGAGGGGCCCGAGACGCGCGGAGAACTTGGGGTGCAAGCACGAGGACGAGCCTACTTATCAATTTTTTGCTATCAGGCGTTGTTGAGCGCCGGCGTGGTGAGGCGAAGTGGTACTCGAGGACACGAGGCAAACATGATGCGAGCAGGAGCTACGGGCCTACGAGGCCCTCTCTCAGGTCCTTGGCTGGGATCCATTCAGTGGCTGATCTGAGGACAATATATTGTAGTTTCCAGTTGGCGATCATGTGCAGTGCAGAACTTCAAGGCTATCCCTTGATAATAGGCGCTGCCACGTGACCGCCACATACCTACCGCCACCGTGACATACCGTGCGAAATGCTATTCTCCGCTCGTGGACTGCTTGTGGATATCAGACAACTGCTCTCAGGGCTTCTCGGGTTCGGGAAAAGCACAACCAGTCTTACTCTCGTATGCAACAGCGGAGAAAATATCGTCACATCCGTCACTACATTCACTTACCAGGGTCGTGCACGCATCAGGATGCCGGAGAGCCCTCTGAATTCACCGCATCCTCGCGGCTAATGAATGGTGTAAGTATGTCCATGTTCATTGGCACTCCATAGTGTACCTATCGGGTCATCCACCGGATGACGCTTCTGCACAGAAAGGCTTTGCTGTTTAGTGAATCACGGAGAGTTAATCCTCCGGTTCCTCACCCGTCGTTTCACCAGCACCGTCAGGGCTTTGTCTTAAGTATGATTAGCTTGTCATCCCTGGCATATCTATGGTGTTCTCTTTTCTCAAGCTGGTGCATTTGCAATATTAATCTGTCATCGTCGCTACTCATGTGATTGACCCGTGAGTACTCCGCACCGGGGCAGTGTTAGTATGTATACTTCTGGGATTTCCGTGTCACCCCCTTGCTCATCGCGGCCATGGCTGCGGGGAGTGCGGACAAACTCTCGGCCACCTCACCAGACATTGAAAAACCGAAGTCTGGTGGTCTTGCAGCCCTGACAAGTGTGAAAGGTATTGACGTTAGGCAACTCAATGTGGAATATGCTATCAACGAGGAGGATCCTGATGAGGAGTTCGGGGGCACTGAAGAAAGAGCACGTATGGAAAAGCAGCTTCTTCGCAAGCTGGACATGCGGTAAGCGTTTGTTCGCTGTGGTAGTTCGCCCGCGCCCTGCAGCTGATCCAGGCTCCACTGACAAGTTTCGCAATTGTGTGCCTGATGTGCATCTTGAATTTCATAGACAGGACTGCGGTGTACGTCCTAATTTATTCGTTTTCCAGCAGAAATTGAATTTTTTGCAGAGCGTGAGGGTGTACAGTTCGAGCATCGTCGCAAGGTTTTAATTAGCGTCTCAGATCTGCACGACTTCAAGGGTTTGAGAAAGATCTCAAGCTTACAGGCCAGCAGTTCCAAACCGTTATCGCCATCCTTTACATCGGTTATGGTACGCCCTGCCAATAATACACACCTTTCTCTCTAAATTCGATATAGTTCCCATGCAGGTACCCTCGAATATACTTTTGAACTATACAGCAAAGCCCTCGCTCTATATTCCAACTGCTATGGTGCTATGGGGAATGTTAAGCATTCTCACCGGTATTGCTCACGAGTAAGCAGCTTAATCTTGAGTATGCACATATTCATACGCCTATCCAACTCAGTTTCAAAGGTGCTTTGGTAGTTAGGTTATTTCTTGGCACAATGGAGGCCGGTACGTCTGCATTTCGTCATGTTTTCTATAGCTGTTGCACTTTATATCTTTCACACTCTCATTTGGATTTGCGAACAAAGCTCATGCTCCATGCAGCATTTTACCCTGGCGTGGTCTTTGTCCTATCGAAATGGTAGTAACACCACCACCCTCATATGCATTGCTCACATAGTGCAGGTATACCCGGCGCGAGCTCGGGTTACGCGTCATGTTGCTGTTTACCGGCAACATTACAAGCAATGCCTTTGGTGGTCTTTTGTCTGCTGCAATCCTGACTGATTTGAATGGAAAGCTCGGTGTTGCCGGCTGGCGCTACCTCTTCTACATCGAGGGTGCGTCTCCAATTGTTGCAATCTACGTACAGGGTGTAGATAATATTTCTCAGGTGCCATCACTAGTGCGTGTTATAGCTACGATACATCCATCAACCGTTTATATCACAATGATGTAGTATTCGTGGCCATCTGTGCAATATTTATACTCCCCGACTTCCCAGCCTCCACAAAGTGGATAACGCCGCTTGAACGACGTCTGGCTGAGGTACGCATGGCTGAGGAGGTTGCCGGTGCCTTCGACGAAGGAAATTCGCGTGGTGGCCTTGCACTCGCTGTCCGGGACTGGTGTGTTTGGTGGCTTGCCGTCGCTTTTTTTGCTATGATTGTCGGACTGTCCAGCCTGCAAAACTTCTTCCCGAGTGCGAATTTCGTGAAGCTGGTGTTATTGATATCATTCTAGCTAAGCGCGTTTGGTTATAGCCCTGACAGCAACACTTGGTTTTTCTACGACGGTCACATTCTTACTTATCGCACCGCCATGGCTCTTTGCCGCAGTTGTCTCCTTCTTTGTTGCGCGATCGTCTGACAAGACTGGCGAGCGTTTTCTACACATCGCAATCCCAAACTTGCTTGGAATGCTGGGGTTCGTCATTGCCATGTCCACAATGTCTCTGGTTGCAAGATATATTTCGCTGTAAGTACCTGCAGGTTATATTCTCTTTGGCCATGCTGATATACTCAATAAAAGATTTTTGATGGCCATATCAACCGCTGCCGACATCGTAATTATGACCTGGATCAGCAATATTGTGGCTAACTATTTTACTTTAGTCACATTATATGGTCTAATTGCTCTCCGACTATAGATTCCACGCCCCCCTGCAAAGCGGGCGGCAGCAATCGCTATTGTCAACTCCTTCTCACAAGCTGCTGGAATTCCTAGCTCTTATATCTTGTAAGCATATTTCGTTCCACGCAATATAATATGGCGAGACAATCCACTTTATTTCTATCAGTCCATCCATGTGGGGTCCTACGTACAGAAATTGTATGTTGCATTCAAGCTGTATTTTTGCTTCTGAACACTTATAGCCTATATAGCCTTCGCCATATGCACAGCCGCATATGGTGTAAACATTCTGATGTGCCTCGTGCTGCGACAATACCTGGCTAGCGAGAACAAGCGGCTGGACGAAGTGGAAGGCGCAATCGTGCAAAGCATTGAGAGGAAGGCTGATAGGAAGATCAAACCATTCCGATACCTGTATTGACTCTACGTAAGTGATTCAATACTTGGTCAAATTTTGTTTTGTGAACCATTCAAGTATAAGTCTGCCCTATATGCGCTTGAGTACAGGAAAACCAAAATCCAAACCATGGTTTGTGAATATTTATCATCCTGATGTAAAGTTTTCCTTTGCCCATTTTGTCCAATATCAATTGGATTATTATAAGTTACATAGCCATAGAAGCTAAGACCTCGTACATATTTAGATTGTGGTCTCTACATATGTGCATGTGGACTTAGATGGGTGAACACATCATGGTCATGGACATGTCTGCTTTTCGCTTTCGTGCACCGCAGCGCGCGTACACCGCATGTCTACGAACCACAGTGCACAGGGGAACAGCAACATTATGACGGTCTGTTTGCACAAAAATTATTGATTCCATGTGCCATTCAAGGTATTTCACTGCTCGTGCAGCATTGCATTTTACGCGCATGTGCGATCCATTGCAACCTGTTCCCATGCATGGTCACTGGAGGCATAGAGAGATTTTCTGGTCTGAAAAACTGTTCAAAAAACTGTAAAGATATTCCAAATTTTTTTAGTGTTTTTTATGTAAAAAAACTTTGACAAAATTTATTGTTTTTTAAAAATTTATCAATTCCAAAAAATGATGATATAAAATTATAAAAAAAAAAGGGCAAAAAACTGTAAGAAAACCCTTTCTTACAGTTTTTTTTTTTACTCTTTTTTTACAGTTTTTTGCACTTTTCTTTTTACAATTTTATCAGAAACACTAGAAAAATTTGGAATATCTTTACAGTTTTTTGAACAGTTTGTCAGACCAGAAAAACTTTCTATGCCTCCAGTGGGTGGTACTTTCTGGCACAGTCATGTGACCTTGCCGCCTCTTAAATAATGATTTGCTAGCCTTTGCACACGTGGAATATTTTTTTTCTTGGGCTCATTGGAGAATGTGATGGATGACTGATTCTTGGTAAAGATGGGGGTGAAATTGTGTTTGAAGTCTCTCCCAAGTCTGATGAGCCATATGCACTTGCGAAAGATCCTGCAACTACTTCTGATTCCACTGTTGACCTGCTGACTAGACTTTGTTTCTTCCAGGCCCCGGATATGGGTGTGCCATTAAATGTAAATTCCCAGCCTGTTGTAGACTTCCAGTCATCCCGATCACCTGCAAAGCCTGTGTCTCTGTACCCCACCAAGTTGTGAGCAAATCCTATTGCCCCATCTCCCTCCTCACGTAAGTGATCCCATACTCCCTTGTTCTATGTGTTACGACCATGCAGTTCCGACTTCCGACATGCAGTTCCATTCACATTCCGACCATCTGATAGTTCCAATATTCCACCCCTTGTTTTATTCCTTTGTTGTTTCGACTCTATCACTCAGACCCACCAGACTCGCCTCTCAGCACAGCAAGACCATATGTCTGGCCCTCCTTGTAGTCTCGTTGTTTCTTTCTGTCAGATATACTTTCCCCTTGTTCTTTTGCCATTGTTTTACCCTACCCTGTACCCCCCTTGTGGTCCCCTTGTTCCCAATTAGTTAATTACTGCATATGTCTATCTGACTTCTGCTCCCTCCGGAATTTGCTTAGTACTACCCCATTACATGTTGTCTCAGCTCTTTGTATAAAAGCCCCAGCTGTATGCTCATTATTCTGCAATCAGATAATTGCCTTCGATATGTGATTTCCTTCGCTCTATCTCCTGTTCTTAGCACAGTGAGTATTGCAAGACCTCTGTCTCTCCACCTTCTGCCTTCCGCCTTCCGACTTAGTTTCCAACTCAAGTTCTGACTTCTGTTTAGTTCGATACTTTCCGACTTCCAACCCACGATCCAAAATACTTAGGACGATAGTTCATTGGGGGCACAACATGTAAGTTGAAGCCGTTGTCCTTTCTAGTTCCGACTTGCGGAAATCTCAATATGTAACAGTATTATCTGATTCCCACCCGATAACTATCACTGTGCCTCCTTGTACCACAGCTACTTCAGCTCACGCAGGAGCTGTCAAAGCTCTTTCTTATTTTGGAACTCTTAGATCCGCAGCACCAAGACACGCGGAACCCTCCAGCAGCTCTTGAGCTGATGATGAGCTCTCCAACGACCTTCTGCCAGGGCACATCGAAGATGTTCCTGACGCCAATCCTGACTATGATGGAAACTCGTTGAGTAGCAGCGGTGAACAGACAGCAGCGTCATTCTGATGCCCAGCACCACCTCCACCACCATGTCAAGATTGGTTTTCAGGTGTTAATATCGTGTATTAGTGAACACAGCGAATGCCCGAATAACTTGTGCGAATAAGTATGCCGTTCGGCAAATAGGTGAACCAATGAATGTTCACAAGGTAAGAGGGTTTGCCTAACTGGGGCTCACCCTATCTACAGTCGTAGCAAAATGGCCCGTGGCTCTTGACGATGTAACGTGCAAGATTTCACGGAAGGGCTGTCTAAGTCTTGACAATCCCCTTGCTGGCGAAGGTGCTTCCTTCGGAGCCCTTCGCCAACAGCACAGAAAATGGTTCGAAGGCTAGGGTAACGAAGATGACGTATGAGAACTCACCAGTGATGCCTAAGTCCTTTGCTAGTCGAAGATGGGAATCTCCAAGAGAAGGCTTAAGATGATGACCACGGCGAGGTCAAAGCTGCACAAGATGAACGACGTATGATAATTGAACTGGGGAATATACATGCGAATGTAAACTACTTATATCAAATGCTCGTAAGGTATCAGCGAATAGGAAAGAGGCCGTCACAAGTCAGGGTTGGATAGGGGTGCGCGGTCATGATACTAGGTAGATGGAATAAACATACAATAGAGTGAGGGGAGAATGAGAATATGAAACGACGGAGAATAAAGGGAGCGAAGCATTTATGGACAAAACCATGTCTTGGGACCCGCATACATGCTACCCTGCATGGACTCTTCGTTTACTGGGTTGATCCCGCACGACCTATGGAAGAGACATCCTGCGATCACACCTTGGCCATACGAACACCCAATGGGGTTGGATTAAGAAGAAGATGGGGTTAATGATGAGCCATCATGCCGGGTGAATGGTATCGATCATATTCGATGGCGTGCCTGCTGACGAAATGTGCGAGCAGCGAATAGCGGTTCGGAGAATGGGGCGAACAGCGGGTAGAGTGGACGTAGAGGGGAAGCGGTCGGTAGGTGCGGCGAACTCTGGTGAAGATGCTAGGGAGTGACGAGGGGGAACATAGAGGTAGCGCGGTAGGAGAAATAAACCGGTCGTGACACACCACCACCAGGACCTCCTCCTGGTGGTCCCCCAGGTGGTCCTCCACCTCTGAATCCCGCCAACCCAGTTCCGCCCACTCCAGCTCTGGATCTTGCACAGGCTATCGCCATGCTAGCGGGCCACCTTCAGCGCCCGGCTCAAGCACCACGCCCCAAGACAAAGTTTGCGAACCTGATCAATTTGATGGTTCCAACCCCAAGAAGCTTCAGCCTTTTTTGGTTCAGCTTCAACTCAACTTCTGCAATCGTCCCGATGCCTTTCCCAACGATGAGAGAAAGGTCAACTATGCCCTTTCCTACCTCAGGGGCATGGCTCTCGACTATTTTGAACCAGCCCTTATGGGCCCCTATGCTGTTGTCAACTGGGCAGACAATTATCCCAACTTCATTTCTGAACTCCGCAGCAATTTCGGACCTTTCAATATGGAAGCTGATGTGGAAAATGAACTCGATAAGCTTTTTATGAAAGACACTCATAATTATAGCTAAATACATCATCACTTTCCAGCAGCTCGCTCCTTGAGTCCAATGGGGAGAAGCTGAACTCTGACGACAATTCTTCATGGGCCTGCCATCCCACATCAAGGATGAAATCGCCCATGTTGGAAAACCCGCCACTCCTCCCGGCGGGAGCGGGGCCAAAACAGTGCCTTGCCCCCTCACAGGGCCTCAACGTGGCCCGGGAGTGAACACCGCGGATAGCTTCCGTGGTGGCCAACCTGCGAAAAACACTTGAAAAGACACCCACAGGGACCATGTGTGGAGGACAGGAATTATAGGCAGTAGGAATGGACTCCTTGCTCAAAAGAATAGACTAGAAAACAATTCACTCTCTCAGTGAATTTAGTTGTCACTGTAAATATATTATACACTACCTAGAAAACAATTCACTACAGAGGATTTCTAGGTTAATAAATCGAAAGAATGCTAGACTAATTTACTTGCCTCTCTCAGTGAATTTAGTTGTCACTGAGAGAGGGGGAAACTGTTTCACTGCGCATGTACTACTACCCGGCCCTTTAGCGCCCAAGAGCTCGCGCGTTGAAGTCATTTCAGACTCCGCTGGGTGCAGCCGCTTGCGAAAGTAGGAATAACAAAATGAAATAGAGAGACAGGGAGTGAGTGGAAAATTTCGAAAATAACCAGAGAAATGGATGCATGATACAAGAACAACATGAGAAGAAATTGAGAAAGCACACAACAAATTGGATATATTATGCTTGATTTTGGTGCAGGAGCATCAATGCACCCAACACCATGAAGTTAGCCCACCGGGTAGGGGAAGCTCGAACCGTATCAACATTGCATGGTCAGTTTTCGGACGACCTTCAGAACGAGGCTTCGCAGGGACAGTATAAAGAGCCTGTAGAAGTCACCATAAATGCAAGGCCTCGGCTGGTAGGCGCTGGGGGGTCAAAGTGGCAACACACCGTACTACCCCAGCAGAACCAAGAGCGGAAATTAAGAGAAAATACAACTGACCTAACCAGTCAAGAAACGCGTGTTGTGGGCGCCGGCAAGATCAGACATTTTGAGTGAGGGACTTGGTCACGGCAAGAAACAACCTAAGAAAAGAATACTGTAAATAGTAGACATGAGATAAAATAAACAGATTTCTTCACTGGCTGGGGGGGGCTGTTATTCTTTAAGTGTTTGCACAAAGACATTCAAAGATAACAGAAGAAGAGATCAGAAAATATGGACAAATTAGACGTGAGTGTTCCCCAACACCACAAAGAGAAATGAAACTGATAACAAGGGGATAGATGCACACCTTGAAAGGTAGAAAGCACCCAAGTTCGGACGTTGAAATCTCAGAGGCACAAACACCTAAACGCCCCAAGACCGACTGCCCCAAAAAGCCCCGGCTCAAAAAATCTAGCTCAAGCTTTGTGACAACTCCTAGCTCTACCACAGATATGGACCTGGAATCCAATGTCACCACAACACAAAATACCCCTCTGCTCCTACAGAAGAAGCAGCGACCTGCCATCCAGGCATCAGCCTTGGACTGGCTAGACGAGCCAATGTTACACCCCCCCGAGAACAAAGGGAAGGGTTGCGCCAAGACAGTGCCAGATGGCTGGGAACAACACATCCCGGCACTTGTCGTCGCAGATTATCAAATATGCCCGGACAGGATTTATGAGCACTTGGGCAAGATAATGACGACGAATAGAGACCGAGGCGATAGGTTGTGGGAGATGTCTCACAGGCTTTGCCTAGCCACAGTATACGGCGCAAAAACCCTGGGACCCCTGGCCAAAAGGAAAGGGATAACAGGCAAAATACAGAGGGTGGTTACAGCGCTTCTAGCCGAAGAACGTCTGGACGTAGTTATCCGAGAGGATGACCCGGTCTCGGTGGAGGAGCTCAATGTGCCAGCCCACTTCTCCAAAGGTGGAGTGTATAAAAACCCGAGAGGGTACAAAAGACCCAGAGAGGCAGAAAGAACCTCAAGGGTATGGGCGTTGGTGACCTTACCGGAAGCAATGCCCGTAAGTTATAATATGTTTGACATCAGATCCTTTCGTGTACAAGTGGAATACCCCAAGGAGGCGATCTTGCTGGTCCCCTTCCCATGGGAGTTACAAGAAGATCAGTGGTTCAGAATAGGAAGAACCCCTGCGACAACTAGAGAGACGGACGTCCGTCAAGCGATAGAAGACAATGTTGGCTCGCGGCAAGCAGAAGTCCCGAGTGTCCAGAAATCCGCTGATAAAGGTGGCCAAATAGTCTGGAACATCAGACTTACCTTCAAAAGAAAGACGGTCACGAACGACGACGGCAGCAGAGATTCCGTCGTCGACACATTAGGGAAGTCGGACAGACAGTGGAAAGTAGGACACGACGAATGGCTGATCTGGCCAGGAACCCACTGCACCGGCTGCCATGGAGTTGGACACGTAGAAATCAAGTGCCCTCTCCGACCATACATAGCGCCTCTAGATGGGCGGACGGGTGACTCGCTCCCCGAAGAAGCGGACAACTGGCCGATCGAGGTCTATCGTCGAGGGTGACTGTGTACGTGGGTGACACGACCGTGAACCTGCGTTGCCGACACGACACCCTCGTCATGCCCCGCGGTGCAGGCTCCTCCCATCCGCGATACGGCGAGAGCCACGACAGTCCTGCGCAGCGCATGCAGGTGCGTACGGTGTTGCGTGGCCCCCGTCTCCGTGCAGCACCGTTCACCCGAGCGACCCGCATCCCTTCGCCCACCACCCTGCAACGCGACACCCCGCTCTCGCGCCCCTTGTCACGCTCCTGTTACCTGTACCAGCTCCCGCCAACGCGCGAGCATATTCTCCCACGCCGGACACGAGCTGGGGGAAGAGGGGGAGCAGACAATGCGGATAGAGAAGAGAGAGACATCGGGCTGATGTGGTATAACGAGGGAGAATGCGGAGATGAAGATGGGAAGTGTGTAGGTGCTTGGCAGAACAGACACACTGGTGGCCACACCCCTCGGTAGCTCCGTAGACTGAACAGGAATGCCCCAGACACCACGGTGACATAGCTGCACACCCTATCAGGCACACACTGCCTGCATGAGGGTTCCTGTTCTGTCACCAAGTCACGGGGCCCGCAACCGCCGCTCTTCTCTGCGCTTTGTTGTCTGCTAGTGTGCGGCAGATCGTATGGGATGCTTGATGCCTCCGCCGCCTAGCCGTCCCATGCACCGGGTGGGTCAGGGTCCATCGTAAGCTGGTCATACCGCTGTTGGGGTCGGCAGCGCATGCCCATATTGGTTGCTGTTGTTGGAAGTTGTGGGGTACCTTTGCGTGAGCTGTACCAGGAGGGAGTTGGTGTATGAGTGGATGGCACCATGTAACGGGTGACCCGAGTGGTGGGTTGAGTAGCAGCACCAGTCACACTATTGCTGCGGTGTACGTGGCGTTTTGACAGCGGCAGTGGCATCCAAGAGCATCCATTACTGGGAAAGATTGGGAGTCAATCAAGGGAGGATTTGAACAGAGAGTGGTGATATGGAATGGTATTGGGAAGGGATAGTGACTTGAGGGTGCGCCAGGATGACACACCATATAAGGGGGGTGAGAGCCTGCAGCAGCCGCCCTTCCTCTGCATGAAGACACCAAGCACAGTGACTTGCAGATGCTGTTGCTGGACATGTGTGCACCACTTCACAACACCATGACAACTACAGATACAGTGAATCCTCTACAATGCCCCACATGTCTTGAGCCTGCTGTACATGCCACGATGCACAAACAGATGTGTGATGGCCCAGACCCCCAGAGATAAGCGTTGGCTAACACCTCCGTGGCCTAATGGAGCAGAAATAAGCATTGTCGGCTAATACCTCACCAATTCACTATGTCAACCCTAAACCCTGATAAACTGTATACTAACCCTCTCCCCACGGCCACTCTTTCCCTTACACACCCATGTCCTCACCCGCTATGGAACTCGTTGCCCTCCCCAGCTTCACCAGAGGCCTGTCAGAGCTCCCGACCATGTCAGGCGTTGATCCCAACCTCCTGCACTTCTCCAGCTTCTCCAAATCCAGACCGGACAGTGAGGCCAAGCTGAGAGAGACACTCAAATGTCATGACCCTACCGCCAATAACTCAGGCAACAACCAGCCCTATGAGGCCTCGCCACCCTTGAAATGGACCATTGACCCAGAGGACCTTCGATTGGCCATGATCACCCATCCCAGCCAACCCCTGCCTGCCTGGTCCAGACCTCGACACAGGCGACGGAATACCTACTATCTTACCGACCCCATCTGTAGAGGACAGGAATTATAGGCAGTAGGTATGGACTTGTTATTCAAAAGAATAGACTAGAAAACAATTCACTCTCTCAGTGAATTTAGTTGTCACTGTAAATATATTATACACTAC
This sequence comes from Gautieria morchelliformis, assembly GCA_015179125.1. Lineage (NCBI taxonomy): Eukaryota > Fungi > Basidiomycota > Agaricomycetes > Gomphales > Gomphaceae > Gautieria > Gautieria morchelliformis. Next base: position 206,355 of record WHVA01000045.1, read on the forward strand.
CTAGAAAACAATTCACTACAAAGGATTTCTAGGTTAATAAATCGAAAGAATGCTAGACTAATTTACTTGCCTCTCTCAGTGAATTTAGTTGTCACTGAGAGAGGGGGAAACTGTTTCACTGCGCATGTACTACTACCCGGCCCTTTAGCGCCCAAGAGCTCGCGCGTCGAAGTCATTTCAGACTCCGCTGGGTGCAGCCGCTTATGAAAGTAGGAATAACAAAATGAAATAGAGAGACAGGGAGTGAGTGGAAAATTTCGAAAATAACCAGAGAAATGGATGCATAATACAAGAACAAAATGAGAAGAAATTGAGAAAGCACACAACAAATTGGATATATTATGCTTGATTTTGGTGCAGGAGCATAAATGCACCCAACAGCATCTTCGTCAGAGTTCGCCGCACCTACCGACCACTCCTCCTCTACGCCCACTCTACTCGCTGTTCGCCCCATCCTCCGAACCGCTATTCGCTGCTCGTGCATTTCTCCAGCAGGCACGCCATCAAATATGATCGATACCATTCACCCGGCACGATGGTTCATCATTAACCCCATCATCTTCTTAATCCAACCCCATTGGGTGTTCGTATGGCCAAAGTGCGTTCGCAGGGCATTCCTTCCATAGGTCGTGTGGGATCAACCCAGTCAACGAAGAGTCCGTGCAGGGTAGCATGTATGCAGGTCCCAAGACATGGTTTTGTCCATAAGTACCTTCGCCACCTTTACTCTCCATCGTTTCATGTTCGCACCCCTCCCTCACTCTATTGTATGTTTATTCCATCTCCTTAGTATCATGACTGCGCACCCCTATCCAACCCTGACTCGTGACGGCCTCTTTCCTATTCGCTGATACCGTACAAGCATTTGATATAAGTAGTTTACATTCACATGTATATTCCCCAGTTCAATTATCATACGTCGTCCATCTTGTGCAAACTTGACCTTGCTGTGATCATCGTCTTGAGCCTCTCCTTGAAGATTCCTATCTTCGACCAGCCAAGGACTTAGGCATCACTGGTGAGTTCTCATACTTCATCTTCGTTACCTTAGCCTTCAAACTACTTTCTGTGCTGTTGGCGAAGGGCTCTGAAGGAGCACCTTCGCCAGCGAAGGGACCGTCAAAACTTAGACAGCCCTCCTGCAATATCTTGCACGTTACGTCGGCAAGTGCTGCGAGCTATTTCGCTACGACTGTAGATAGGGAGAGCCCCGTTCGGGCAGCCCTCTTGTTTCGTGAACATTCATCGGTTCACTTATTCGCCGAACGGCATACTTATTCGCACAAGTTATTCGGGCATTCGCTGTGTTCACTAATACACGATATTAACGCCTGAAAACCAATCTTGACAATTCGCTGGTTCAGAAAGTCGTTCGCTGGTTCGGGAAGTCATTCGCCTTGTGCTGAGGGATGATTCGCAGGATAAACGAATCATGACGGTTCACTATCACTGCTTACTCTATACTACCTTAAAAGCAAACACTTTTGATTTGGTTATCCCTTGGATCGACACCATTCTTCTGTCGACAAGGTCACGTGACTCTCATTCATCAGTGCTGGATGCGCCTCGAAAGGCTTAGCCAGCACACAGAAGAGGGGCGAACACAGTGGTTCCAGTCACTGAGCAATAGATTCTATTTGTTGAAAGGCACCAATTAACATCTTAATCCAAAAGATTAAAAGTCTCATTGTCTTTCCATGGCTCAAACAACTTCTATTGCCACATCTCATCCGAAGCATGACATTCACAAATTTCGTGATGTAAAACCCAGACTTGGACGGGACAACTGGATCTCTTGGAAGAGGGAGCTAATGGCCACTTCCAGAGACAGGGGCCTGTACGACACGATCATCGGCAACGATCTTATCCCCACCATCACAGATGCCGCAGTTATTATGACAGCCGGTGTACCCCACATCGGGAGCACACCACTCACACAATTAATTGCTGAGTGGAACGATAGAAACAATTCTGCATATAACCAGATTCTATTATGCATCTCACCAGAATTACAGACGGCAATTGATGATACAGATCAGGCGAAGGCCGCCTGGGACATCATCATCAGGAAATTTGAATCTACTGATCCGAGCAAAATTAACGTTGTTCGGACCAGATACGAATCTTTCCACATGGTCGAGGGACATTCTGTCATCACATATCTTACGACTATGAGAGAGTTCAGAAGTCAGCTTAAAAAGATGGGTGAAATCATTGCAGATTCCACTCATGCTGCGACGATACTCAGAAACCTTCCGGAATAATGGAGGGCTATTTCACAGACGATCAGAACGATCACCAGAGTTCCAGACGAGATAGAAGAACATCTCGAGGCTCATGAAGCCGATCTGAGTTCACTGGAATTGTCAGACCAGATGACGACTGCATTTATTGCACGAGCGAAACCGAATTGATCCCCACAGGACAGACACCAGAGTAGCAACCAACCTACTGTACGTACTAATGATCCTACCCCATCGAACTCATAAAATGCACCATTTGTATGTAACAACTGTGGGAGGAAAGGACATTCCATTGCTCGATGCTATGCGCCGGGTGGAGGAGCAGAGGGTCAGGCACCTTGGATGAAGAACAGGGAACAGAGTAACCCTACCTTCTCAAAACCAGGAAATGCCTTCGCTACCAAAGTGATAACGACCCCCAGAGCGACATCTGATGCAGCACAGCTAGCCGAACAAACACCGACTAACCTCATCATGATGGCAACCCTAGACGCACCCGCACAAATCGAGTGTGTCAACCACGTTATCATGAAGACAGAATCAGTATCTTCACCTTCTGATGACACGTTCAAATGGTTGATCGACTCAGCAGCATCTAGTCACATCTCCGGAAACAAAGATTTGTTTCAGGACATGTATGCCATACCGCCGATTAAAATCGACATAGCCAACGGGGAGTCCTTCACTGCAGACCAAAGGGGGACCATTCGCATCAGAATCGTCTCTGACCCTCACTGGGAACTCGAAGATGTACCCATAACCCTTGTCGACGTCATCTACGCCCCAAAACTCAGATCCAACCTACTCTCTGTGGGGAGAATGGCCAACTCCAATGTCAGCGTACATTTTGGGAAATACCTCTCATGGCTAGTGCTCGATGGAAGGAGATTAGCATATGGACCAAAGGAGAACAACCTCTACACTTACGTTGCATTCCCCATTAAATCCAAAGGCGAAGTTGCTGACCTCGTGTCAGAACCCTCCGGCCCTACTCTATGGCATCATAGACTAGGACACGCGAGTTACCACACCATCGAGAACATGAGAAATCTACAGACCGTCAAGAATTTTGATCCAGGAGTTCATCACGGCTCTAACCCTCAGTGTGTCAATTGTCCCCATGGGAAACAGACATGAGCTCCATTTCAAAAAGTCGAGAAACTGCCTGAAGAAATAGGAGATCTCATCGTCTCAGATCTATGTGGTCCATTCAAGGCATCGATTGGAAATTTCAGATATTTTGTCACTTGGATCGAGGCAAAGACTCGCCTCGCCAACATCAATTTTCTCAAAAACAAAGAATGTGCCACCGTAGCTGCCTCATTCAGATTGTACGCAGCCTGGTTATCAAGGCAAAAGGATGCCACTATCAAGAGAATCAGAAGTGATAACAGAGGAGAGTACATCGGGAAGGAATTCCAGGACATATGCGCTAAGTCTGGCATAATCCATGAAACCACTTCCCCACACACACCTGAGCACAACGGTATCGCTGAACGATACAACAGAACACTCCAAGAAGGAGCACTCACAATCAGACACGATGCTGGCCTTACGGGGAGGTTTTGGGTGTCGGCCATGCATACGATCAATTTCGTCAGAAACCAAATCCTGCACTCACAACTTGGAATCTCACCTCATGAAGCATTCTGGGGCACGAAACCCAAGATCGACTGGTTTAGGATCTATGGATCGAAATGTTGGGCTCTCATACCAAAAGTGACACGACTGAAAAACCAATTCAAGTCAGTGGAAGGCATCTTCGTAGGATACTATGACAACTTGAAGGCGTACAAAGTGTGGATACCCCGAACCCATACCATCCTAAAGGCAAGGGACGTTATATTCGATGAGTCCAATCACATCGAAAGAGTCACCATACATGCAACAGATAATGATGACTTACCCGATCTTTGGACAAAGAACCTGACCACCACTATCACTCGAGCCATGATACGATCACTAGATCCATCCGACACACTGAATCAAGATCCATGCATCACATTCACACCATCGAGATACGCACCGATCTCTATTGACGAATCTGAATCCGATCACACGCCAAGTGAATCGACCACCGACGTCACTTCGAATGAAGGATCGGATGAAACAGAGCATGCACCCAAGGATTTTGAGCAAGGTCCTTGGCTCGACCCCAATAATTCCACATATGGTCGGAGCAAACGCCTACAGACGATGCAAACAGAGATGGCCGCAATGGCCTTTGGAATTGCAGATCTCAAATACACAGAGAGCGTATTCGTGACTCTAGCAGAAGATGAGCCAGACAGTTACAGAGAAGCGATGAACTCACCAGAAGCAGAATACTGGAGACCCTCGTGCCAGGCGGAGTATGATACCCTCATGGGCTACCATACCTGGACACTAGTAGAAAGACCTCCCAACACCAATATCGTTGGAAACAGATGGGTCTTCAGAATCAAGCGAGATAATCTAGGAGCAGTCGACAAATTCAAATCGAGACTTGTCGCACAAGGATTCACACAAATCGAAGGGCTCGATTTCAATGAGACATTCTCACCTACTATCAGATTCACGACTATTAGACTCATCCTTGCCCTCACTTGTAGATATGATCTAGAACTACGACATATCGACATCAAAGGTGCATACCTTAACGGGAAACTCGAGGACGACGTATATATGCGTCAACCCGAGGGTTTTATTGTCAAGGGGCAGGAACATCTTGTGTGTAAATTACACAAAGGGATATACGGGCTCAAACAGTCAGGACGAGTCTGGCATCAGACTCTAAAGAGAGGATTAGAGGCACTAGGTTTTACAGCAGGACATGCCGACTCCACCGTATTCTTCCGGTTCAGGGACCATCACTCGATCGAACTGGCCGGATGGTACGTCGATGACGGTCTCCTTGCCGCTAATTCCACAGAGTCAATGGATCAAATGATCCGAGACATAGGCGGATCATTTGATATCCAAGACCTTGGAACCCCAGAACGACTACTAGGAGTTAAGATCAAACGAGATCGAGAGGCCGGCACAATACACATCTCACAACCAGCGTTCATCAACACGGTTGCGAAACGATTCAATATAGTGATTGGGAAGCCCACCAAATCACCAATGGATAGCGCTGCTAAATTCCAAAAATCATCCATCAGTGACACATATATTGACATACCATATGCCTCCCTCATAGGAAGCATCAACTACTGTGCCATCGCCACTCGACCAGACATTTCTTACGCTACGAACAAATGTGCTCAGTTCACATCGAAACCATCACTCCAGCACTGGGAAGCAGCAAAAATAATCGTACAATACCTTCTACAAACCCGAAACCACGGAATCCTTTTCAAACAGGAGGGTAAGGGAGTAGAAGGGTATGCACACAATCTCACCGGCTTCACGGACGCAGATTTTGCAGGAGATTCGAACGACAGGAAGTCAACATCAGGGTGGATCTTTACCTTCAACGGATCACCTGTCTCATGGGCTTCCAAGAAGCAGGGACTTGTCACCCGATCGTCAATGGAATCAGAACTGGTTGCCAGTTCCTTCGGCCGAAGGGATCTGGTTGATACGACTTGCCAAGGATTTCAAAATCAATTTCATTCCAATCCCTTTATTCACCGACAATCAATCCTTCATCGCGCACTCCGAGAATGACATCAGTAACACTCGAACGAAACATATCGATGTCCACTATCACTACACACGAGATCAGATCACTAGCAGAAACATTAAGCTCCATTATATTTCCACACTCCATAACCTCACTGATATCTTAACAAAAGCTCTATCACCACGCAAACATGTCTCTACCCTTGATTATCTCGGGATCACACATGTTTGAGGGGGTGTGTTGTGATAAACGCAACTATCCCATTTTAAATCATTTATATATAAAAGAAACTAATAAAGAAAGAAAAACAAGAAAAAGATCAAAAGAAATAGAAATGACACTCACGACAGACGTCGGCGCAGACAACGATCACATGAATTTACGACATGCTATATTACCCATAGATCGGGTAATGTACAGGAGTTCGGGCATCGACCACGTGCGGTCAATCAGGGACGGCGCGCCTATCGAGTGATGGCATCAGCCATGACATTGACAGGCGCCAGGCCATAGGCACCGAGTGGGTGCGGGCACCAAACGCCGCAGAGGACAATAGACTGCGCAGGAATATAGGGTGCTGTGGAGCGACTTGAGAATGTCATCCGCAGTATACATACTCAATTAGCTGCCCCACAGAAAGGGCACAGAGACAGCAGCCCCATCACCAAGCCCAGCATTTATGCTAGGCAGGGCAAATTCAGCTCCACTTCTCTATTTGAACTCCATGACACGACTGACTGACTACTATCTCAACATCATGTGGACAGGGGCTTTGTATACTAGGTACAGATCTCTATTCCAAAGCCCAGACTATCCTAACACCATCCCCATCACCCCATGACTTTATGACTATAAATTAGTCACCCCTTAGCTACAAGCAGCTTTTCGACCCATCTGTCTAATATCTTGAACACTAGTAGTTACTATCAACATAGTATAAATAGCTAGTACAAATGTATGAACGAGATAATCCAGAATCGATTGTTTTACCCCCTGAAACTACTGTAGTCTTGTTTGATAGCTACAGAGTCCAAATCTTGATAGTTTACTCCTGACCTTCGTTGAGGGTTCACAATCACTGCTTACTCTATACTACCTTAAAAGCAAACGCTTTTGATTTGGTTATCCCTTGGATCGACACCATTCTTCTGGCGACACGGTCACGTGACTCTCATTCATCAGTGCTGGACGCGCCTCGAAAGGCTTAGCCAGCACACAGAAGAGGGGCGAACACAGTGGTTCCAGTCACTGAGCAATAGATTCTATTTGTTGAAAGGCACTAATTAACATCTTAATCCAAAACAACCGGGGATTATTACGAGATACGATTGCATCTGTAATCCCATAGAAATCTTCAGGGCCCCTGTTGGAATGAAGAACTTTCTCAACAAAGACTTCGTGACTGTTACCAGGGAAGTAAATGGATACTGGGACAAGAGATGCTGATTTGGGAGGAATCGTGACCGGATAAAGAGCCCTGACGTTTGAGTCAGCTATGTGAGCCTTTGTCTCTTCCTTGACTTTTTAAGGCGTCTGTGAGCCTTAAACTTCGCTGTAAGCAATGCCAAGTTAGGAAGGGTTCTAACTTTAAAGGAACGACCAGATTCATCCTGCAAAGGAGTGCTGACTGAATTCTCAATCTTGGTTTTACGACCAGTGCTCCCAAACAGGAGATAGCTGTCAGAACCTTCTCTGATTAGAGAAATTGAGTATTGGTCTGCAAAATCGTTTCCAAGGATGATTGGAGCAGTCATGCCCTTAACGACATAAGCTTCAACTTCAAGTTGGACGGGGCCAGAGTCCGAGTCAAAAAATATGGGAATAGTAACATATCCCGAAATTTTAGATGAGCCAGTAACTTGAATCAAGTTGACCTTCTGGCCCATCTTAACCTTGGGAGGTTTTTCCATTGAACTGAGAGCAGCATGAGAGATTAGGGTGATATCAGAGCCAGAATCAGCCACTAGAGCTTGTTGATTCTTTCCATATTCACCCAACCAAACCTTGGCAGTGGAAGCTGAAGAACCGAGAAAGGCACAACCCGCAGGTCTGGACATAAACCTCCTGAGTTTAATCAAGGAGTTTGGAGCCCAACTTGTAAGGTTAAGATTCCTCAGATAAGCTAGCACATGTTTGGTGTCTTTCTGCAATCTTCTCCTTTCACAGCGAGTCGTAGTGTTAGACTCTCCTGGATTAGGTGAAGAGTTGCTACTCAAATTGGTAGATCCCCCCAGTTTGGACGCACTCTCTACAGGGCTCTCTGCTTGCGTAACAAGCTTACAGTGAGCCTCCGGTGACTGAAAGGTTTCATGAAGATCCGAAGGAGGTTCTTCAGGTTCTGCTTCAGTTCCCGAGCTTATAGAGTTTACGTGGGCAGGGTTGGAGTCAGTTTCGTGTTCTGACTTGTGAATAGCTTCGAGGTATAAATCCTCATAAGCCACATAAGCATTATCATCCTCAATAGAGGTGTGAGCAAGACGGGTACGAGCAGCAGACCTTGCGTGTTTGCACTCATTATCCCAATGCTTGCTGCTACCGCAGTGCTTGCATGGCCTAGCTCCCTTTGATTCAGGAGTAGCTCTTATAGACACATTAGAATCATCTTTCGGATACTTATGAGGACCGAGTTTAGGTGACCATCCCACCAAATGAGATCTAGCGTCTCGGAACGTTCTGTCCGAAGAACTTCTAGAGTCAAATCGGGGTTTGGACTGTAATGCGTTCTCCAAACTTCTAATGCGCCTTTCCATACTGTCACCTGAAGTGAAAGGTGGATGAGACAAGGATTCCTCATGATACTTGATAGCAGACTGGAATTCGACAGCATCTGCACACCTATGAGCATCAATGACCATATGCCAATAGGAGGGTGCCCCGTTCATGATTTCCATAATGAGTTCTGAGTCTGTCAGCTTACTGACGAGCCTCAGTAGCTCAGCCTTTCTAACATAATACTCACTAGGAGTCTCATTAGAATGGCTAGCTTCTCGGAAAGTAGCACGAGTAGCTCTTGCTTTCTGTCTGTCTAACCATGCTTGGTTCATGTAATATGCACCGATTACGTCTCTGATTGATTTCCAATCAGTGGTGGCTTCTTGATGGTGGGACAAGGGTAAGGAAAAGAACCAACGTTCTGCACCCTTGCGTAGTCTCAAAGGGACGATACGCCCCAGCTGTTTGAAAACTGTAGCAGAGTTTTGAGAAAGATGATTCACTTTCAAAATCCACTGTGCCAACGTGTCAGGGTTACCATCCCATTCAGGGACTACATCAGGACGTAGTTTGTTATCAAAATATGCCTCCAGCTTACTTTGGCTAAGTAAAGCATCAATATTAGGTTTACCACCTTTATTACCATCCCCCCGGTCCCGACTAGGGCCGTTTCCTCCACCACCATCATCATCACCATCAGGTGGACCTGAATCACCAGGTCTGCCAGGCGGGTCACTTCTTCCTCCCAAAGGGAATGAAGGAAGTCTAGATGGATAATGAGAAGGAGTATGAGGCGGATCTGAAGACTCTTCATCATCTGAAGGTTCGTCTCCAGGGGGTGGTGCTCCTCCAGAAACTCCATAAGTCCTATCAGGGACTACTGAAGTCTCAGGGATACTGAAGATAGTCCTCCTCCTGTTATCAGCAGGAGTTTGGAACAACTCTTCTAAGCCATCCGACCCAGTAAGCTTGGTCGGGTTCTGATTATAAGGTGAATGAATAGTCAAAGATGGTCTAGGCCCACGAGTGTAAGCCGTTGACTGTCTTCTTCTAACCTGATCATGGTCTACTGGAAGACTATGCTCAGTATCAACTTGAGAGGTAATAGGGACATCTTTCTGGGGAAAGACCGGTTCACAAGCTACCCGTAAAGGTCTAGACATGTGAGGGGGAGTATCATGCTCGAAGGCAGGGGTCTCCTGAACAGTCTTAACTGTTGCTTCATTGAAGCGCTTATCTGCTGCCAACTTTCTCTTCAAAGCATTATATGCCGCAGTGTAGCGCATGTGAAATATTTCAGGGTTGGCGGTCATTTCCTCTAGGTCTGGTAACGATGGGGAAGCAAAGTCTTCCTTTGACGCTTTCCAGGTCCCTTTGGATTTTGCCACTGCATCCCAATAGAAGGCTAAGAAATTTTCAATGTCTTCGCGCAAAGCGACAAAGATTATTTCCAGAGACTTAGCTTCCCACAGGGAGTCTGAAGGCCATTCCTTAGGTAGAGAAGGAATAGGCATAGGTGGAAGGTTTAAGTCCTGTAAGACACCTTTCCGGTCTTCAGCAAGACAGGTTAAGTGATCATGCAAGGTTTTATACTTAAACGGTTCAACATAATATCCTATAGCACTCTGACCAGAGATACGACCAGGATGGCCAAGTAGAACTGAGTCCAGCATAGCCATTTCGTATCTGAAAGCCCCTTCTGCTGCACGAGATAGAACTCTAGGTGCGGGCACCTTGGAGTGGTCTATTGCAATCTTGGCTAAAGACAGTAAGTGGTCTCTTCTGATAGAAAGGTTACGATCGGACCTTAGCTCTCTCCTTCTACCCACAGCCTTGAAAGACCTGAAGGGCTCAGAAGGCACTATACAGACGTCCTGAAGGGACTCCTGTAAGGGGTAGGCAAATGCCCATTGAACAGGTGACTGAGATGCATCAGATTCACGAGCAAATGAAGTCTCGAGAATGCTGGCTTCAGCCTCCTGAGGAGTATCCGACAATGGATCCTCCAACGGATTGTTAGTAGGTGTGACAGAGTCATGATGATGATGAATAGTAGACGATGACATACCCGAGTTTCTGAAAGAAGCGAGTTTGTCACGAGGACGAAACGATTCGAAATGAGGTGCGGTTAGGTTCGGTGTTGAGCAAGGGTTGAGATAAGGTAAAGGTGAAGGAGGAGAGGTAAGAGTAGAGTAAGGATAAGTTCCGTCTATTGAAAGTTTCCCTAAGGAAGCTTCTAAAGAGCGGGACACAAAGTTAAGCACGGACTGTGTTATTGCGGGTTTGGAGATTCCAGCAATGGTAGTAAATTCTACACATGAAATGCTGCTAAGCAATTCCCAGAACGTCCACCAGTGTTTTGGAACCCTTCAAGACTTTGGTGTTATTGCTAACACTTCAATCTATCAGAACGTGTCGTTTACGAGACTCAAAGAATATTACAGCCGTTTGCAGTCAAGTCTGGACTCCGACACGCGTCGTGCTTTTTGCGCACATAGACCCCTCCGATTTTTCCACCACAACAACTGGGTTTCTCAGCTAGCTTCAATAATAAAACTTTCTGAGATTGTTATTAAGTGAATTTCTGCGAAGAGATTAGAGCCAGACAACCCGGCATTCCCTTGCTGTACCAATTGCGGCCTTAGGAGGCCTTGTTTGAATTTTCCGGACCTTCTGCACACTTTGAAACCGGCGGTCCTTTTAGAAACCGAAGAGAAAGTCCACTCTGAGATTTTCAAGAAGAGATTTCGGTTTTATTTCATTGCATTGAGGTGACATATGATTTACAACATGTCTCAGCGAAACGACAAAGCGCCAGAAGGCGTGGGAACGGTTTGGATTTGACACTACAAGTCTGCAAAACAGGATTCTACCCTAACACGATGAGATAAAAATGAAATCTCTTCATGAAAATCTCAGAGTGGACTTTCTCTTCAGTTTCTAAAAGGACCGCCGGTTTCAAAGTGTGCAGAAGGTCCGGAAAATTCAAACAAGGCCTCCTAAGGCCGCAATTGGTACAGCAAGGGAATGCCGGGTTGTCTGGCTCTAATCTCTTCGCAGAAATTCACTTAATAACAATCTCAGAAAGTTTTATTATTGAAGCTAGCTGAGAAACCCAGTTGTTGTGGTGGAAAAATCGGGGGGGTCTATGTGCACAAAAAGCATGATGCGCGTCGGAGTCCAGACTTGACTGCAAACGGCTGTAAACAATGCTGCAGCACAACTCCGGAAATAATTTAATATTTGTACCTTGGTTGCAATCCACATAAGAACTAGTCCAAGTTAATACGGATGGAAGGCAATGCTGTCAGGGTTCACGCGTTTCCTTCCACAAGTTTCTATTTCCTTCCATGAGTTTCCGTCACCTTCTGTCACATGTCACATTCCATCACATGTCACCTTCTATCACATGTCACATTCCATCACATGTCACCTTCCGTCACATGTCACTTTCCGTCACTTTCCATAACCTTCTACAAGTTTCCATCTCCCCTATTATGTAAGCCTTGCCAGCGCTATAAGACTGTAGCCCGTGTGGTGGCGTTTCCTCAGCTTGATCTCTGAGGATACCCACTACACAGGCAAGTCCCCATGTATCTATCATTGGTAGAGTTATAAACTGAGGATACTGTAAGGACCCGGCCTTTGGCCGGCTACTTACCGGTAGAACCTTCTTCCGAGCCCCAAGCCTTGTGATATCCGTGCCCGAGTACATATGATACTTATCCGCGCCCGAGCCCGAGCCCGAGCTTGAACTCATATCCGACCTTGATCCCATGCCCGTATCCCCCTTAGTTACTGATTCCGCTCCATCACGCATCATTCGTATATTACCTCGCCCTGACCTCGGTCTCCTGACCTCGCCCTGACCTCCACTAATCTGTTCGCCCCTGACTTGCACCTCGTCCGTATATAACCCCCTTGTATGCATTCCTACTCCTCAGTCTGAAAATCAACTATCGTGTCCCTTCGATCCCTAGCTAGTTTCTACGCCTCGCCTCTTAAGCTAGAACCTCGCCTCTTATTCGTTTACCTCCGAAGTTGGGACTCGTGCGTAGGGTCGGCGCAGCACATAAGCTGAAGCCAAGTCCCTCTCCGACTTCCCCATCCAAACCTCGCCCTGTAACCTCGGACCTTGACTCGGGTTTCGTCCCCGACCTCGGTCAACCTTACGACGGATCGTAACGTAACAGATACCCACTACACAGTTGGTCATTGTCCTAGTATCGGCTCTTATCTCATTGAGTATCTTTGGTTGTGGCTTCATCATTAGTGTTGCCCTCACAGAAGATCAAGCTCATAGGACGACCCCACACACTTGTCTTAACCAGCCTTCATCTCAGCCTATGGCAGACCAACTCCCAGACGCATACTGGGACGCCCTGGGTGACCATGGGCCATTTCTTCGAGGCCTCCTTTCCAGCCAAGCACAGCAGCTGCAGCAACTTCAACTGCAGAATCAGGAACTGCACAATCAGATTGCTAACGTTCACGACCACTTAGCCAATGCTGCCACCAACGCTGCTGTTGCTGCTGCTCAAGCCCTTGCGCCCTCAGTACCTCACAGTGTCCCTCCATCTACTCGCTCTATCAAAGCAGCAGAACCGGAGAAGTTCAATGGAGACCGTGCAGAGACTGAAGGGTTTATCAGGTCTATCAAGTTGTCCATCGCTGTCCAGCCAGCATCCTTCCCAGATGAACGCACAAAGATCCTATACGCTCTTTCCTTCATGACGGGAGGCTCTGCGGAGATATGGGCACACAACGAGACACAGGCTGTCATTGATGGCACCTCCTCTATATCCACTCTGGAGGGGTTTATTAAACGTGTGGAGGAGGCCTTTGGTGACCCAGATCGTGCCAGAACGGCTCACACTAAGCTGCATGACCTTAGGATGGCGTCAGGAATGTCGGCAGATGAATACACGGCTCAATTTGAGATCCTGGCAGGCAGGACAGGCTTTAATGATGAGGCACTCGAGGATGCCTATGCTCGTGGCCTTCCAGCAGGTATCCTTGACAAGATCCATGCCCAGCCTTTTCTTCCATCCAACCTCAAAGCCTGGAAGGAAGCAGCCTGTCAGATTGACCGCAATCATCGCCGTCTGTTAGAGGTCAGGAAGGCACAGACACCTCATGTCCCTAATCGCCCTCCTCCTGCCCGACCACTCCACACTCCTGCTATGGCTCCTGTTGCCACAGCACCACCCAGTAATGCGACACCTATGGACATTGACTCATCCCGCCGCCGCACCGAAACACGAACCTGCTACAACTGTAAGAGACCTGGTCACATTTCACCAGACTGTCCTGAACCTCGCAAGCCACGAATCTGTGCAAACCTCACAGAGGCAGACATTGCAGCAATTGTCTCTAAATCTGTAGCAGCGGCGATAGAGGAACGCAAAGAGAAGGTGGAAGCCCCTGTCCAAGAGGAAGGAAAGGGTTTTTAGGCCAGTCAGCGGTGAAAGACATGCCCCGCTCGACGAATCGGTTTTCAGTTCTCGAAACATGTACAATAGGGATCACAGGCGATATGATGCATCCTTCTCCTATCCCTGATGGAACTGAAACCAAACCAGCCATGCCGAAAACCCAACCCATCGCTCCAGTTGCTAATGCAAACCTTCCAGTCCCTCTATATGTCCGTACTGCTGACCTCCGCCGATGCACCAAAGTACCTCTCAAGGTCCACTCCGTTGACACAGGGCATCCACTTGCAATTGACTCCCTCCTTGACAGTGGTGCTACAGGGATGTTCATCGATGTGGAGTTTGTGAGGGAACACAGGCTTCGGACCCGTCCCCTACCCCGTGCCATCCCCGTCTACAATATTGATGGTACCCCAAATGAGGCTGGCTCAATCAAGGAAGAAGTCGACCTCATTTGCACCTTTGGGGATCATACGGAACGTGCCACATTCTCTGTCACGAGCCTTGGACGACTTGCCATCATTCTTGGTCACACATGGCTTGTTGAACACAACCCAGAAGTTGACTGGCGTACAGGAGATGTGAAGATGACACGCTGTCCCAAGTCATGTGGGGGCAGACCTGTTGTCAGAGGGCCCACAGTCGAAACTGTTCCAGAAGAGAGTGTAAATCAAGAGGAGGTTCCCATACAGCACACCCGCTCCCTACTTGAGGAAGGAGACAGGACCTTTGTCATCTTTGTGAATGAGAGTCCTGAAATGATTGGCGCAGGCCGGACTGTCTCCCAACAGCTTGCTGAACGGGCCAGCAAGTCTGCACCAGTCAGATCCTTCGAGGACCTTGTCCCTAAACCATACCAGGAGTTCAAGGATGTGTTTTCTAAGGAGTCATTTGACCAACTGCCTCCTCGAAAGCCCTGGGACCATGCAATTGAGCTCACTCCAGGTGCACAACCCTTCAGCACAAAGGTTTACCCAATGTCACCGGTTGAGCAAAGGGAACTGGATAACTTCCTTGAGGAGAACCTGAAGAGCCATCGTATCCGTCCCTCCAAGTCACCTATGGCATCTCCAGTCTTCTTTGTGAAGAAAAAGGACGGCAGTCTTAATTTGTGCAAGACTACCGGAAGCTCAATGATATAACAATCAAGAATGCCTATCCTTTGCCCCTTGTTCCAGACATCATGAATAAGATTGCTGCTGGAAGGGCTAAATACTTCACAAAGCTTGACATTGCTGGGGATATAATAATGTACGCATAAAAGAGGGAGATGAGTGGAAGGCAGCCTTTCGGACAAATAGGGGCCTGTATGAACCTCTAGTCATGTTCTTTGGACTCACGAACAGCCAGCAACCTTCCAGACGATGATGAATGACATCTTCAAGAGTCTCATCGATGAAGGGGTTGTGGTGGTGTTCATGGAGACATTCTCATCTTCACAGAGTCGCTTGAAGAACATCGTAGGATTGTACGACGTGTCCTTGAAATCCTCCGGGCCAACAACCTGTACCTCAAACCTGAAAAATGCCTATTTGAGCAACTAGAGGTGGAGTATCTCGGCCTCATCCTCTCTCAAGGACAGGTTGCCATGGACCCAGTCAAGGTTGCAGGGGTGCGGGACGGCCAATACCACGTAACGTCACTGAAGTCAAATCATTCCTTGGTTTCATCAACTTCTACCGTAGATTTGTGGAAGACTTCTCACACATTGCAAAGCCCCTCAACCAGTTGACAAAACAGGATGCCCAATGGTCTTGGGATCCAAATGGCCCAGAGCAACGTCCTTTGACAAGCTCAAACTCCTCATCACCTCAACACCGATCCTTGTCCTCCCTGATCAAGACAAACATTTCCGTCTTGAAACAGATGCCTCAGCCTATGCCACAGGAGCAGTACTGTCCCAGCTATGTGATGATGCAAATGGGGCCTGTGGGGTTTGTCTCCAAAAGCCTCAATGATGCTGAACGCACTATGCCATCCATGACAAGGAGCTTCTTTCTGTGATTCGGGGATTAGAGGAATGGCGCCACATCTTAGAGGGAACGAAGCACAAGATTGAGATTCTCAATGACCATCAGAATCTCACCTACTTCCGCACTGCACAAAACCTGAACCGTCGTCAAGCACGCTGGTCACTCTACCTCTCTCGCTTTGATTTTGAGCTGATCCATCGTCCTGGTCATCATTCAGCCAAGCCTGATGCACTCTCACGACGCGTGGATCATAAGCGGGGGGAGGAAGACAACCAAAATCAAGTCTTACTTACCCCTGACTTGTTCCACATCAAGGCGAATCCCCAGAGGCTGGCGCGCAGTTAGTCCCAGGTGAAGGTGATGCTTTCCTCAATCGAGTAAGGAACTGTGTAGACCGGGATGAAAAGGTTGTCAAGGCTCTCAAAGAACTGGGCTCCTTGGAAATTTACGAGGAGAAGAGTGGTCTGAACAGGATGGGCTTGTCCTCTATCACAACAAAGTGTACGTGCCGCTTGATGCAAAACTACGACATGACATAGTGAAAGCGCACCATGACATGCCTCTCACCGGTCACCCTGGTCGTTGGAGAACCACTGAACTAGTTGCTCGGAGTTACTGGTGGCCTGGGATGGGACGTTACATTGCAAAATATGTGAAGGCCTGTGACCTGTGCAACCGGACAAAAACCTTCCCTGCTTCTCCCATTGGCAAGCTTCTACCAAACCGTATCCCAGACCGTAGATGGCAGGTTATGTCTGTTGACTTGATGTAGAACTGCCTACCAGTCATGGCTATGATGCTCTCCTTGTTGTTGTCGATCGCCTCTCAAAGCGTGCACATGTCATTCCCACCACTTCAGATGTAACTTCAGTGGGAGTTGCCCGACTCTTCCGTGATCATGTTTGGAAACTTCATGGGCTCCCTGAAGAAATCATCAGTGATCGAGGCACACAGTTCATCTCCCAGTTCATGCGTGAACTGAACAAACTTCTTGGTGTCAAAGTCGCTGCCTCTACTGCTTATCACCCCCAAACTGATGGACAGACTGAAAGGGTTAATCAGGAGATTGAGCAATACCTTCGACTATTCATCAACCAGCGTCAGGATGATTGGTTCGAATGGATATCCTTGGCCGAGTTTGCCTATAACAACCGAATCCATGCCTCAACCCAGACTACACCCTTCATGTTGGACAGTGGCCAACATCCAAGGCTGGGACTGGAACCAGTCCGGGAAACTCGACTCGAGGCCCTGGATGAGTTCACAACGCGGATGGAAGCGGCCACAGAGAAGCTCATTCAGCCCTGTCCAAGGCAGCAGAGGACATGGCACGCTTCTATGACGTGCACCATAAAGCAGCCCCAGTTTATAAGCTTGGTGACAAGGTCTGGCTCAATGCACAAAACATCACAACCACTCACCCAATGAAGAAGCTAGACCACAAGTGGCTAGGTCCCTACACGGTTAATAAGGTGGTCTCACGAAATGCCTATGGTCTAAATCTTCCTGCATCCTTTGGTCGCACACATCCAGTGTTCTCTGTCGTCCTGCTTCGGCCATATGAAGATGACCCAATTCTTGAACGTCATGCCCCTCCACCACCCCCCCCTGTCATACGGGATGGAGCCGAAGAATATGAAGTTGAAAGGATTCTAGACAGCAGGATGTTCCGTGGAAGGTTGGAGTATCTCATGCGCTGGAAGGGTTATGGAGCTGCCGACGATCTCTGGCTACCAGCAAAAGATGTCTCTGGGGCAAAGCGACTCATTAAGGAATTTCACCGGCAGAACCCAGAGGCACCTCAGCGTATCTCAGCAGCCACATACATGTCCCTCCCTTTCCAGAGATTTCAGAACTTCACAGAACCTTCCAGGCAAACTCTCTTCGACTGGACAGCAGGCAGGGCTTCTACTCATAATGTCAAGGGTCCAGGACCCCAAAGATAAGCGATATCGGCCTCCGCCTAACCAATTCATTCCGATAAGCTATATATCCCCTCTCCACCTGTGACCGCTCGCTTCCACTGCATCGACCCCACCACATCCATCAACCATGTCCTCGCCCGCCATTGAGTTTGTTGCCCTCCCCAGCTTCACCCAAAACCTCTCTGACCTGCCAAACATGTCACGTGTCAATCCCACCCTCCTGCACTTCTCCGGCTTTTCGTCATCCAGAGCAGCCAGTGAAGCCAAGCTACAAAGGATGCTTGACTGCCGTGATCTCGACGTCGCATGGTCTTCAAAGTGGTCCGTCAGCTCTGAGGACCTCACACCAGCGAAGAGTCAGGCGCCCACTCGCCCTGCACTCGCATTCCTCAGACCCCGACACAGACAAGAGAACACGTACTACGTCGGCGACCCTGTCTTCCTCAACGATGGAACCCCCCCGTGTGGAACCCCCTACACTTTCGAAGGCTGGGTGGGGCGACGTTTCCGTAACATGGCAGGAGAGCGAATACGTCGAGCAAGGTTCCGAGGGCCGCACTTGCCCATGGACCCCAATCCCCCTGAGCTCATCATTGACCTGCGTTACCAGGAAGGGAAGGGTCAGGAGAGATGGTGGTCCCGCCTGTGGCATACTTGGAAACAATGTCTCGGTGGATGTTGGGGGCTAGGTGGCAGCTGTGCTTGTCGGGACGACAAGCATTGGGAGGGGGGTGATGTCAGGGTTCACGCGTTTCCTTCCACAAGTTTCTATTTCCTTCCATGAGTTTCCGTCACCTTCCGTCAGTTTCCATAACCTTCCATCACATTCTGTCACATGTCACATTCTGTCACATTCTGTCACATGTCACTTTCCGTCACCTTCCGTAACCTTCTACAAGTTTCCATCTCCCCTATTATGTAAGCCTTGCCAGCGCTATAAGACTATAGCCCGTGTGGTGGCGTTTCCTCAGCTTGATCTCTGAGGGTACCCACTACACAGGCAAGTCCCCATGTATCTATCGTTGGTAGAGTTATAAACTGAGGATACCCACTACACAGTTGGTCATTGTCCTAGTATCGGCTCTTATCTCCTTGAGTATCTTTGGTTGTGGCTTCGTCATTAGTGTTGCCCTCACAGCCTCTTTCCTATTCGCTGATACCTTACGAGCATTCGATATAAGTAGTTTACATTTGCATGTATATTCCCCAGTTCAATTATCATACGTCGTTCATCTTGTGCAGCTTTGACCTCGCTGTGGTCATCGTCTTAAGCCTTCTCTTGGAGATTTCCATCTTCGACTAGCAGAGGACTTAGGCATCACTGGTGAGTTCTCATACTTCATCTTCGTTACCTTAGCCTTCAAACCATTTTCTGTGCTGTTGGCGAAGGGCTCCGAAGGAGCACCTTCGCCAGCGAAGGGATTGTCGAGACTCAGACAGCCCTTCCGTGAGACCTTGCATGTTACATCGTCAAGAGCCACGGGCTATTTCGCTATGACTGTAGATAGGGGGAGCCCCGTTCAGGCAACCCTCTTACCTTGTGAACATTCATTGGTTCACCTATTCGCCGAACGGCATACTTATTCGCACAAGTTATTCGGGCATTCACTGTGTTCACTAATACACAATATTAACGCCTGAAAACCAACCTTGACAGATGGAAAGCTAACCCCTGCAGAACGCCAGTGTCATATGGACAACAACCTTTGCCTCTTCTGCGGCAAAAGCGGTCACATTGCCTGTGAATGCACCCAAGCCACTTCTTCCGTTGCCAAAGCCAAGGGCTGTGCAGCAAAGCTGGCAGAGAAATCTGAAGCAACTCCTGCTATGGATGCAAAAAAATAGTCAGCAGTCCTCCGGCCTCCACATGAGCTGAGGGCTGTGTTGACCCCATTCATGCAACTAATGAGTGTCCGCTCTTTCATCCTCCGACTCCCTCTCAATTCCGCTCATCTCCAACACAATTTCCACACCCCCGTTTACTGCCTTGATCTACTTTGGTTCGACTCATTGTTTGCTTGATTCCAATTTTGTTCTCAAACACAAACTTCCAACCCACAACATTCTGATTATTCTGCTCCACCATTTCCATGGGTTATCCAACTCAGCTATTTCACAAGTCATTGACCTGTCCATCTGCTTCACTACTGGGGACACCCATGAAGTTATGTTTTACGTTACTCCATTAGATGCTAGCTGTTTTGTACTAGGACACAATTGGCTCACCTGATATGGTCCGTCAATTGACTGGGCATTGGGCCAAATACAGTTCCGTACCCTGGATCGCCTTCCATCTATTCCAACATTGTCCGCAAAGATGGCCCCAGCCTCTTCTGCAACTCCGCCCATGGATTCAGTTCCACATTCTGGACCCATGGTAGCAACTCCATCCCCCCCTCCACTTGAAGCTCATGCGACTCACCAGAAAGGGTGCTCCATGGAATTTCACTCTGGAGTGCCACTCAGCTGTCAAAACCCTCAAGGCAACCTTCACTACTGCCCCAATCCTCGGTTTCTGGATTCCCGATGCCCAACTTGTACTCGAAACCGAGTCTTCCGACTATGCGCTAGCCATGATTCTTTTGATCATATCACCAGACGAAGGAGAAATACATCTGATTGCTTTTAATTCCCACACCTTTTCCGCCCTGGAACTCAACTACAACATCCATGATAAGGAACTACTTGCAATTTTTGAAGCCTTCAAAATTTGGCGACACTACCTTGAAGGTCCAACGTATCCAATCAATGTTGTAACTGATCATAAAAACCTTGAGTATTTACTAAGATTTTGACTCACTGTCAAGTCCGCTGGTCTGAATCTCTCACAGTTCAATATCGTGATCCACTTCTGCTTGGGAAAGCTCGGAGCAAAACCCAACGCACTCACTAGTGTTGGTATGTATACCCAAAAGGGGGAAGTAGCGACTATGCCAGCGTTAACCTGCACAACTTCGGCCTGGTATTCTCAACCGAGCAGCTGGCATCATCCCAGTGTGCAACCGCATTACAACTTCCACTACTCTGCACCTCTATCATTATGGACACTGAGTCTCTCCATTCCAACGTCCATTCCACACTCTGTTCCAACCCCATCTCCACAACCCACCTCGATAACCCAACCAGTCCCGGATGGTACCTTGATTGCAACGGATTCCTCTGCTACAAGGCCCATATCTATGTTCCGGACATCAACAATCTTCAACTCCACGTACTTCAGCAAAACCATGATCAACCGCTCTCATGACACCAAGGCCAAAACAAGACCCTCAACATCATCCGACACACATACACTTGGCCTCTCCTCTGCACAATGGTCCAAGAATACTGCAAGTCATGCACCTGTCAAGATTGGATTTTAGGCGTTAATATCATGTATTAGTGAACACAGTGAATGCCCAAACGGCTTGTGCAATGAGGTATGTAGTTTGTCGAACAATGTAAAGCCAATAAAGGGTTATGAGGTAAGAGGGCTACTCAAACGGAGCTCGCCCTGTCTACAGTCGAAGTGAAATAGCTTGTGGTACTTGACAATATAACGTACAAGGTTTCACAGAAAGGTCGTCTAGTAGTAACAATCCTTTCACCAGCAAAGGTGCTCCTTCGGAGCCCTTCACCAACAGCACCGACAATGGTTTGAAGACTAAAGTAGTGAAGATGAAGTATGGAAACTCACCAGTGGTACTCAAGTCCTCCTCTGGTCTAAGATAGTAGTCTATAGACACTGCAGGCATACATAAGTTTTCTTGTCTAAAAAACTGTTCAAAAAACTGTAAAGATATTCCAAATATTTTTAGTGTTTTTTATGTAAAAAAAACTATAATAAAATTTTGTGTTTTTATTAGGGTTTGTTGAGATGGGTTTCTTTGTGTTTTCACAAAGAAACTTATAAAAAGACATAAAAAACCCTGCAAAAAAACTTTAAACATTTTTACAATTTTTTTGCTCAACAAATTCTAACAAAAACACAAATTATGTTAAACTTTTTTTACCTTAAAAACACTGACAAAAATTGGAATATCTTCACAGTTTTTTGAACAGTTTTTCAGACCAGAAAATTTTTATATGCCTCCAGTGAGAAGAGGGCTTAAGACGATAGTCACAGTGAGGTTAACTTTTGCACAAGATAGATGTATGATAATTGAACTGCAGAATATACATGTGAATGTAAACTACCTATACCAAATGCTCATATGATATCAGCGAATAGGAAAGAGGCCATCATGAGTCAGGGTTGGATAGGGGGGCGCAGTCAGGATACAAATAGATGAAACACATATACAATAGAATAAAGGAGGAGTGCGAACATGAAACAACAGGGGGGAAAGAGGACAAAGGTACCTATGTAAGAAAACTTTGGCTCTCATTCGGGAACCTCGGGTTATTCTCAGCTTCCTTTGGGTTTCCCTTCGCACTTCCCATCACCCCTGATTCCCTTATTAGTTAGTTCCCCGTTTGCCTGACCCTTGTTTCCCCTGACCGTTGATCCGATCATATTCTCTTCGCAACCCTGCCTGCTACTTTACTATATAGACCTCCAGTCCATGTACAGTAGCTCCTCAGTTCAGATATCGAATTAGCTTATCGTACTTGAGACCCTCTGCTTGACATCGAAACCCGCATCTCGGCTTATAGCTGAGACCGCCCCCGAAATTAGGGCGGAACATAGAGTGGGCGCAACCCAAGAGGTTGAAGCCAAGCCCTCCAACCCAAGACCCAATTTTGGCCTGGTATAGCCAAACTGCAGTACGAACACAACCTTAACAATGTTACCCTGCACAGACTCTTGGTCTGCTGGGTCGATCTCACACGATCTACGGGTAGGACATCCCACAAATGCTTCTTGGCCATAGGAACACCCAAAGGGGGTTGAATCGGGAAGGTGATGGCGCCAGTGATGAACCATCATGCCAGGTAAAGGATGTCGATCGTGTTTGATGGCATGCCTACTGGCAAATGATGTGAGTGGCAACTGGTCATTCAGCAAATTTGGTGAAGGGCGAACGGAGCAAACATAGAGATGGAGGGATGAAAGGGAAAATGGGGGTAACTGGATACAAGAATAAACGAGTCATGAAAACCACCTGAATGCATGCCAAGCCTCAGTGTCACAAACCCTACTGCCCCTGAAGCAACTTCTGATCCTGGGACAGCCCTGGAATTCAATATCCATGGACTTTATCGAGAAGCTTCCTAAGTCATCCAGCTATGATACCATTCTAGTTATTGTTGACTGCCTTACAAATAAGTCCATCTTTATTCCAACCTATGACACTATCACTTCTGCCCAGCTCGCACAGCTCTTTGTGCTCCACAAACACGGAATCCCTCCCATGTCACTTCCGACTGTGGACCCAAATTCGTGTCCTCCTTTTTCCACACACTAGGAAAGGCTCTCAACATGAAGCTCCACTTCACTTCCGGTTATCATCCTGAAGGTAACCATCAAACAGAACATACTAATCAGACCCTCAGGCAGTACCTCCACATCTATTGCAACTACCAACATAGCAACTGGTCCGACCTTCTCCTGCTCACAGAATTTGCTTACAACAATGCACCTTCCGCCACCACCAGAATATCACCCTTTTACGCCAACAAAGGCTACCACCCAAATCTCACCATCCACCCTGAACATGATCTCGCCTCTGCCAGAGCCCGAGACTTCATTGTGGAACTCGAACCAAGTTGAAGTGTGATTTTTTGATTGTGAAATAAGTATGCAGATATGCTGCACATCTCTGTAAAATGTTAAGCACAACAAACATAAAGGAGTTGTGATAGCAGAACGCTGTATGGGATCCTGCTTTGCCAGTCAAATAGGATAATTTCCATGTATTTTTGACATAGTGACCTTAAAATATAGCATACAGGTATTGCTATCATTGGGGATGGACTATTTAAACTTCCTCTAATTTCCTACCATTTTTTCGCCATTTTTAACGAAGTCTTTGACTCAAAACACTTCTATTCTGTTGCAGCAGAGTTATGAATCCACAAGTATCCACAACTCTGCTTATTCAAACTCCAACGCGTGCGGGCCCAAACTCGAGCCTGTGGACACTTACGCACCCACAAACTCTGGCCAATATACCAGTTCAGACTTAGCACTCTCCTTCTGCAACTGGCATTTGAAATAGGTGACAAAGTCTTCATCAAAGCTGAAAACTTCCACACCACTCACCCTTCAAAGAAGCTCTCTGAGAAATACCTTGGTCCTTACAAGATCATCGCTAAGGCCAGCAGTTGTTCTTTCACTCTCAGACTTCCTGACAATATGCGCGCAGTACATCTGGTATTCCATGTCTCTATGTTTGAACCATCAGTTCCAAACACCATTCCAAATTGTGAACAACCTCCACCTCCACCAGTCATCATAGAGAACCGGAATATGAGATTTCGGAAAATCTTAACTCCAAGCTCAACAAGCGATACCACTGCCAACTCTAGTATCTAGTCAAGTGGGAAGGCTATGAAAACACTGACACAGAGACCTCATGGATTTCTGCCATGGAACTCGACCATGCCTCTGAACTTGTCTCTGATTTCCACAAGGCATATCCCGCCAAGCCTTGTCCCATTTCCACACAATAGTCTTTTCTGACCCTCAATTCCGACACTCTTATTCATTATTACACTACTTAAGTCACGAGTTAAAATTATTATCTCGTTGGAATGGCCAGGACTCGGAGTGCGCATTAACTCGAGCACAGTGATAAGGGACTCGGAGGTGAAGCTTGCATGTGAACTCGAGCACAGAAACAGAGTAGAACTCGACTCGATGTGCTTTAACTCGAGCACATGGTGGTGACCGGCAATGAAGTGATGGATTACTTATGAGACTACCTAACTACTATATACATGAGTAGATAGGGGAAGTGGGGTTTTGGATCAAAAGTGAGGTCTGGGCGGCGAAGTCACACCGTTACAAGCTAAAACCACAAGCTTGCAACAAAAATCCAATTATAATTTCACTAATCTATGTTTCTGACGCTTCAAGAAAGTTACTCTACAAGTCACTTCAACCTGTTGCTCCTCCCTCAAAGTTCCTTTCCCCCTCTTCGCCACCATTGTCATCTCCAACCCTCTCTTCCGGTTCCACTGTTTTTCCGGCCTCCTCTTGCTCGACCTTGTCAAGCTCAGCCTCCACCTGTTGTTCCACTTCCACAACCTTTTCCACTGTCACACTAGAACCCACTTCCACCACGAACCTGGCCTTCTGCAACTCCACGCCCATTCAAGCCCTCACCAAGTCATTCCACCACCGCATTTCCCACACCAATTGCTCCAACATGGTCGACATCACGCACAGCTGATTCTGCAGCATGAGGACCATGTTTTGTTGTATGGCCACGTTGTTGGTCAAAATGTCCCAGATTTCACCCTGCTGGTCCTGCATTGTCCGCATGGACTCAGTGATATCCAATAAGGGCGATGCCATCATATAGCAGTTGAGTACTGCTGCGTCCATCATTCCAGTCACTAGAAATCTGTCCGCTCCTTTTCTGACTCCACTCGGCCCCAGCTTGGACCTTGGTGTGCCTAAGGACTTTTTATGCGCTCAACCCTCACAGAACACCCGTCCACCTCACAGCACTTCCTCTTGTGCGCAGGAGGTTTCCCACGGATTCCCAGACCAGACACATGTGAGGCCTCTAGCCTTGCACGGGTCACATGGGGCCTGGTTGTCCTCTGCATTGCCCTTCCACATCTTCCGCTCTCTGGTCGTGGGATTTACCAGCCCTAGCTCCGGCATTTCCAACAGGTGGTGATTTTTGTTCGCTGAAATTCATCCACTCTACACTTCCATTCTTCCACAATGTTTTGTGTGGAGACCACGGCTTTCTTTTTCCCCTTGCCTTAGGGGACGGGCGTGGTCTCTGGGGTATATTCTGACCCCATCTTGGATTCATACTTGACGATTTTCTTAAGTCCATAGTCAGCGTCATTTGAGGACCCAGAACATTTCCGACTCACCTGTTTTTCCAACACTTTCACCACGGCTGCCTTTTCATCAGCAGCTCTCTTTTCCACTGCCTTGCATTTCTGCTCCAATTCATGGTCCCACTCCTCCTTCTCTCTGTGTTCCCTGTCCCTGTGCTCTTTCTCCTTCCTGATGCTCCTTCTCCTGGTGTTTGTGCTCACACTCCTCAGCCTTGTGTTGCTCGGCCAATTCCTTTTTCACAAGAACATCCATGAAGTGTTTTTTTTTTTTTTCATTTCAGTGCTGGACATTTTAGAGAAGTCAATGTGTTGCTCCATATTGGTTAGAGTCAAAACACATTATCACTCCTGCCTATCTTTCGAACTCCACCACATTGTTTGCAAGTCACGTGACCCGACTTGTGGTCTCACAGGCTCAACCTTAAAGGGAAGATACAAAAAGTGCAAAAAACTTAAAGAATTCGGTCAAAATTGTAAGGGCTGCAGCAAGAGCCTTATCACAACCCAAAGAAGGGGATGTCATCTGTTGCTGATGCAGCCGGGCACACTCCTCCTCCTTATCACACTCTGGTGTAGAGGGTGCCCTTATATTACAGTCAGTCTCAAATCAAGTCAGATATAAAGGATATTGACATTTTCACAATGACTGTAGCTCACAACAGACAATAGGGGATACCAGGGAGGCGGTCAAAGTCCACGGAAACACTCTAAATTCAATGTGTGCCACCAAACAAATCCACCATGTAAGAAAAGTGTTTTCTTACATTTTTTTGCTCTTTCTTTTTTTACAAGTTTATCACACTTTTTGGGGATTGAGAAAGTATTTTTAAAAACAACACTAAATTTTGCTACTATAAAGTTTTTTTACATAAAAAAGTCTAAAAATTTTTGGAAAACCATTACAGTCTTTTGAACAGTTTTTCAGACCAGAAAATTCTTCTATGCCTCCAGTGACAGGCATTTATAGCCTTACTGGAATGGTGTTCAACTTCAAGGACATGAACAGCAAGGTAGATCATCTGACGGTGCAAGCTTGGACCAACATGTGAAACTACACACCGGTACCATGGTTTGTTTAATCCATGAAAACAATCCTCATCCTCAAGCCGCGCGATACTGAAAGTAGCGTCGAATTATCAGCGTGCAGTGCATCCCGAGACAGTGCTCAATAGCCTCATCAGAGGTTATATACAATATATACACTTGTACGTGACCCTCAGTAGACGTCAATTTTTCTTTTCCGTGTCGTACTCGTCTCCATCATCTTCGTCGGCCCCATCGTTGATGCCCTCGAAGTAATCCGGAGGCAGGTCCAACATGTTCTCCTCAGACGTCGGAACGGCACTCGTGCCCGCGGTAACACCGCTGCCCACCTCTATGTCCCAAGAATCCAGCTTCGCGCCATTCCCAATGCCCTTGATGGGCACCTCACAGACAAGCGCATACTGGATACACCCCTAAACAAAATCCACGAAAAAAAAAAAACCACACGCGCACGTACCTTCCACGTGATCTGACGGTTGGCAAAGTTCGGGACCTCCTTGAGAGTGAATAGCCCGCGCCATATGTGCCCCTGCTCCCAGTGCGACGTGCCTTCCGTTTGCTTCAAGGCCCACGCGTCCGTTTGTGGCGTGATCCCATGCAGGAAATTGTCCGCAATGTCCTTGTCAAACACGTGTGTGTGGTCCTGCACGGCGCCTCTCATGATCACAGAGGTCCGGATGCTCCGTCGAAGGTGCAGCGCCGCCTTGTCCAGCTGGGCAGGCGGTGGCAGCACATGGCTGGGGGGCGCAGCACCGGATATGTCATTCACGGGGTGCGTGCGGAAGACCAGACATAGAATGAACGGAATGCGGAGGATGCGAGGGAAGCGTGGGACGTCCGGCATCCACAGTGTGAGCACAGCTTGGCCGCGAGAGCCGAAGATGCCGTTGCGCACGGTTGTGCTTTCGCTGTCGCAGTGCCACAGATGACCCAGGTGGTCTAGATCTCGCACAGAGAGGACCTCGGGCGGGGTGGGCAATAAAGGGGGTGGGGGGGAAGGGGGAGGAACACGAACGGGGAATATGCTCTGCAGTCGAATTTAGTGCAAATGCAATGTGAAACAAGGAAAGCCGTGCCTTTCTTTGTGTTTGAATATACCTTTGCGCACCACAGACGCTTTGATGTGATATCTAACAAAACCAATCGGTGTCTATGTATTCCGTCAGACATGAAAATATATGCAAGTGTGTGCGTGCACATGCACACTCACGATTGCCTTCATTAGGGCTTTCCCCCATCCCCAGTATCTGCTAGCATAGAACGACGGCGGCAGAGGCGTATTAGGATTCTTACCCTTCACATCGTTCCCGAACTCCGGAATGGCGATCCGGAAGTGAAGCTCCGCAGGCGGCTCGCTTGCGTCCCCGTCCGCGCGAGCCCACAGCACCTGGTCCAGGTGCAGCAGCTTGCTGGTCTCACGACGGATATCATGGGTGCTGAGGAGGGAGCGATGATGAGTGGCGAATCACACTATATAGCAGCGCGTACCTGCCGCCAGAATAGTGGCCGTCTGCGTGCATTCACGACGCCAATAAGCATCAGTGTAGGGTACATGCCTAAGTGACAGGTACGCACGCGTTGAGCGCACCACGCATACCAGGGACACCTGCACCTCCTGAATAGCATCTCGGTCCTTCGTTCCCAGATGAACCAGTCCCGACACACACGAGCCAACGGTGTATATCTGCCTCGGCCAAGGGAGCTCGACCGAGAGCTTCCGTTCCGACGTGGAAGCCCCCGCCCCCGCCCGGCCCGCCCCGGCGTGACCACGCTGCTCGTCCGTCCTCGATGGTGATCCAGTGCCAGTTTTGTGCTCAGCAATATTAAGATTCCCTGACATCCTCGAGTGGTATACAGTAGACTGCAATGCAGATGCAGAATTATATACTTGGCACGTACGCCCAGTAGAGACTGCCGAGAAGAGCCGCCTGAGCTCCGTTCGCCCCAAAGGAAGTAGAGCGGCCACGCTGCACCGCCTCCGAATGCAGCGCTTTTCGCTGTGGTACATGTGACCATAATTAACGTATCCCTTTCCTATGTTTCATATGCAGTGCATCCCGAGACAGTGCTCAATAGCCTCATCAGAGGTTGTATACAATATATACACTTGTACGTGACCCTCAGTAGACGTCAATTTTTCTTTTCCATATCGTACTCGTCTCCATCATCTTCGTCGCCCCCATCATTGATGCCCTCGAAGTAATCCGGAGGCAGGTCCAACATGTTCTCCTCAGACGTCGGAACGACACTCGTGCCCCCAGTAACACCGCTGCCCACCTCTATGTCCCAAGAGTCCAGCTTCGCGCCATTCCCAATGCCCTTGATGGGCACCTCACAGACAAGCGCATACTGGATACATCCATAAACGAAATCCACGAAAAAAAAACCACACGCGTACGTACCTTCCACGTGAGCTGACGGTTGGCAAAGTTCGGGACCTCCTTGAGCGTGAATAGCCCGCGCCATATGTGCCCCTGCTCCCAGTGCGACGTGCCGTCCGTTTGCTTCAAGGCCCACGCGTCCGTCTGCGGCGTGATCCCGTGCAGGAAATTGTCTGCGGGGTCCTTGTCAACCACGCGTGTGTGGTCCTGCACGCCGCCTCTCGCACAGGTCCGGATGCTCCGTCGAAGGTGCAGCGCCGCCTTGTCCAGCTGGGCGGGCGGCGGCAGCACATGGCTGGGGGGCGCAGCACCGGAGGTGTCGTTCACGGGCTGCGTGCGGAAGACCAGACATAGAATGAACGGAATGCGGAGGATGCGAGGAAAGTGCGAGACGTTCGGCATCCACAGTGTGAGCACGGCTTGGCCGCGAGAGCCGAAGATGCCGTGGCGCACGGTTGTGCTTGCGGTGTCGTAGTGCCACAGAGAACCCAGGTGGTCTAGATCTCGCACAGAGAGGACCTCGGGCGAAGTGGGCAATAAAGGGGGCGGGGGGGAAGGGGGGAGGAACACGAACGGGGAAAATGCTCTGCAGTCGAGTTTAGTGCAACTTGTGCAAGTGCGATGTAAGACAAGGAAACCCGTGCCTTTCTTTGTGTTTGAATATGCCTTTGCGCACCACAGACGCTTTGATGTGATATCTAACAAAACCAATCGGTGTCTGTATTCCGTCAGACATGAAAATATATGCAAGTGTGTGTGTGCACGTGCACACTCACGCCGAGTGCCCTCATTAGGACTTTCCCCCATCCCCGGAATGTGCCACCATAGAACGACGGCGGCAGAGGCGTATTAGGATTCTTATCCTTCACATCGTTCCCAAACTCCGGAATGGCGATCCGGAAGTGAAGCTCCGCAGGCGGCTCGCTTGCGTCCCCGTCCGCACGAGCCCACAGCACCTGGTCCAGGTGCAACAGCTTGGTGGTCTCACGACGGATATCATGGGTGCTGAGGAGGGAGCAATGGTGAGTGGCGAATCACACTATATATATAGCAGCGCGTACCTGCCGCCATAATAGTGGTCGTCTGCGTGCATTCACCACGCCAATAGTAAGCATGTGTAGGGTACGCCTGTAAGTGACAGGTACGTACACGTTGAGCGCACCACGCATACCAGGGAGACTTGCACCTCCTGAATAGCATCTCGGTCCTTCGTTCCCAGATGAACCAGTCCCGACACAAACGAGCCAACGGTGTATATCTGCCTCGGCCAAGGGAGCTCGACCGAGAGCTTCCGTTCCGACGAGGAAGCCCCCGCCCCCGCCCCCGCCCCGGCGTGACCACGCTGCTCGTCCGTCTTCGATGGTGATCCAGCGCGAGCTTTGTGCTCAGCAAAATTAAATTTCCCTGCCATCCTCGAGTGGTGTACAACAGTAGACTGCGGTGCTGCTGCAGATGCAGATTCTGCAGAATATATATTCACATACGCCCCCCCCAGTAGAGACTGCGGAGAAGAGCCGGGGCAGCTTCAGCTCCGTTTGCCCCAAAGGAAGTGCAAGACTTGCGTTGCATTCAATTGAGAACATCATGTGATCAAATGTCAAGGCGGCGGCCGCGCTCATCGCTGCACCGCCTCGCCGGAATGCAGCGCTTTTCGGTGCATGAACGTATCGCTTTCCTATGTTTCATAACAGATGCAGTGTTACAGTATATATAGTCTAGCTAGTGCTAGTGCCTCAACTTTTGAATTCCACGCTGTGATACGCCGTACTGTCGGGGTATGTCCTACATACTGGGTACTTACATCCCACAGCGCAGGCGAGAAATATATTCAGACTGCAGTTCACCGTAAAAAAAAGGAAAAAGACCATGTTTTTGTCTTTACGATTTTTCCTACTGCCATAGTCACGACGTATAAGCCCGCTCCCATCCGATCGCGGGATCAATTCATGGCCGCGACGTACGCCACGAGGTCCGTGTACAGAAAGAAAGCTCAACTAAAGCACACGCTCCTAGCAGCTCTAGTCCGCGCCACTGATTGCTCACGCCGATTTTAAGGCACGCCGTGCTGAACACTGTGGCCGTTCCGCTGAATACCGCTACTAGGGCCCGCTACAAGCCTACAACGTCACCGCTCGCGTCAACACGCCCATCATACCTCAGCCGGAGTCTCTATTCAGCAGCGACACAATCCTCTTCACTCGCACGTCCATCCTCGCACAGGTACCTTTTTTTGGCTCTCTTTCCGCACGCGCACAAACTTTGCACAGTTTTTTCGCTCTGTTCGTAGGGATTTAGGAATACGGATAGTCATCCACTGTGAGTGTAAGTACTACATACTGATACAAATGCCAAACGTATCTATCTGAGGCACGTTACACCTCAGGTAATTGAGCTCCGATTGCCGTTCAGCGTCAGGCCAACGTTTCATATCGTGAAGTGAACGCCACTACCACGACAATCCTGCGAACAAACATGAATAGTCTAGCCCTAGAACTCATCGATGACATTATCGGTCGTGTTAACCAGAAGGACAATATTAGACGCTCCCGTGACCTGCGAGCCTGCTCGCGGGTTTGCCGTTTATGGCTTCCCTTAAGCCAACGTGCCTTTTTCACCACATAGAGTTTGTGCGTGGACTATGGGAGGGTCGCGAGCTGTATTCACAAATGCAGCGACTGGATCGGGTTCTACTCAAATCGCCCTATCTTGCCAGTTACATCCGGGTGCTGGAGCTACCTGACATGTCGACCGATCGATTCTCTACGTACTACAGGCGGGGGCAGACAGTTGCGCTTGCGATAGATGAACCACTCTCCTCACTGATGTGCAAGGTCACTCAGGTGCAGAAACTCAAAATTTCATGCCTGGATTGGAATGCCATGCCAGAATATTTCAGGCAATCGCTTCGCCGGGTACTCGAACTGCCCTCGATGGTGTTTGTATGTATCGACGACGCTACATTTAATGACATGGATGACTTTACGGACTTTATAAATCACGCCAGAGGCCTAACAGGCCTCTCTCTAGTTCAAACCGACACGTCATGGATGTCTCAGAATCCCGTGGCGTTGGAAGACACCCAAGTGGACGACAATAAACAGAGGTTCGAGCGGCGTCCCGTTTCTCATCTTACTCGCCTGGATATGAAGTTGGGGGACAACAATTCCGTATTTATTGACTGGCTCCTTGGACCTCGATCACATTTGGGCGTATCGCACATCCATACATTGCACATAAAACTCCCTAATACTGAAGATGATAGTGTCAACCCGCTGCTTTGCGCCATCGGCAGCTCACTCAAGCATGTTTTTATTTCCCTGCCACATGTGTGTGAGTGACCACCTGTTTGATGGAACACAAAGCCTTTGCCTGACTTGAAAGCAAAAGTCCCGGTCCCCATCAATCTAGCGTTCAATGTGAACATTGAAATCTTAAGTCTGGTTCGCATGGATATGCGAAGTGACACTCTATCCGCCTTAAGGAGGGCCCTGTCTACTGTCGACGCTTCCAACCACATACATCAAATGGAATTGCGTCTGGACCCTCTGTCTAACGACACTGAGCGGGTGTGCTGGGCAGCTTGGGAAGAAGTGTACAGCGTTCTTGCGGGACCTCATTTCCGGTTTCTGCGTGTGCTGTACATCAATATCGGGGCTGACGCTGATACTCTCTGGAATCAGGTGTATGAGACTAAGGACATGGCTGCCGCACATCCGTTATTAGCAGCGCGAGGCGTCAGGGTGTCTTTTGGTGAGCTAGATGGTTACCAGTGTACATTTTGTTCGCGTGATCCCTGGAATTAAGTCAATTGTCTAAGGATATAATTGGCATTTGCACGAACATTTCGGTGGGTTGACTGATCAATTTCTGGTTGCTTAGGTTCCTACAGCATAAAGAGCAGAAACAACATAGCTTGAAGAAGCTTGCAAGTCGCTTAAGTCCCAAAGTCGAGCATAATGTCTGGGATGATGGCTACAGAAAAATGGCTACCAAATACCGAAGATCAATTCGCTTCATAAGTACAAGGGGTATGATATGACGAGGGTGCAAGGACGGCGGGTGCATAAGTGAGGAAGTGGATAAATGGCGGATTAAGTGCATTATGCTTGTGATCCTCGTAATGCCTACATCGCTGTAGTGGCGCTGCTTCCCTGTTCAAAGGGGTTAGACATGGGTGCAACTGAATGTGCGAGTGGCACTGAGGGGGACCGCCTGGGGTGTGGTGGGTGGACGGCACGAGGACGGATAATGGCATGTGGCCGCGGCGCCACGTGGCTAGCGGGATCTATGCCCGAAATAGGATGTCCGTGCATGCAGCTCTGGGTGACATGCCGACACGAGGGACTCGGAGGCCAGCGATACGGCGTACTGTCGGACGGGGTATGTTCCAGCATACCAGGTACTTATATCCCACAGCGCAGGCGAGAAATAGCTTACTACAGTACAACGTAAAAAGAAAAAGATAAATACAGGCTTTTGTCTTGACGATTTTTCCTACTCCAAAGTCATCGCGTACAAGCTCGGACTGACCGGTCACCGTTCAGAGTCCCCATGCGAGTCGCGGGATCAATTCATTCATTCATGCATTCGTCGGGATACTGCGCCACGCCCCCGCCCGTTCTAACACAAATAATAATAACACGCGCAAACGCCGCCCACCCACCAGCGAAAAGGTCAGTATACAGATAGAAACAGCTCAACAAGCTCGACCAAAGCAAGACGCTCTTAACAGCTCTAGTCCGCCCCACGCTCCGCGTCGCGAGGCGGCGCTACAAGAAGCGCCTGAATCGCCGTGACCCAACGACGCGCGTCGTCCTGGTCGGGAGTCGTGACGAGGTAGGGCTTCCCGGTCTGTACGAACGAACGGGACAAGGAAAGTCAGTCACTGTACGATTTTCATCGCGAGGCCGATGGGCCGACTTACGGTCTCCAGGACAAACGTGCGCTCCGCCGTGATATTAACGTCAAGAACTCGGTCTCTGGGTCGTGGGTCCGTGGCGCCGCTGCCGCTGGCGCCGCCACCGCCGCCGACGGGGAGCAAGCTGAATTGCCGCTTGACGACGAGGCGCGGCGGGGTGGATATGGATATGGGGGGGCTCTGGCCCGCGGGTGCAGATGCGGGTGCGGGGGTATGCTTTTTGGGTAGTGGTGGAATGTGCTTCACGCACAGGAGGCGGGGCAGCGTGGTGAGGATGAGCGTGCACTGCCGCGTCTTGAGGATGACGAGTCGGCGGTGGCGTGAGCGCAGCTCGACTTGTGTCGCTAGACGCACGGTCTCGGAGGGCAGCAGGATAGAAGACCTGGGCGACGAATGAAAAACAAAAAAAAAGGAGTGTGAGTGCGTGCAGCGGGGGAGGGGAGGGCGGGAGCGCAGGCGCGCACCATGTTTCTGTGCTGCCCGGCGAGGGGGACGCGGGCGGGTCGGAGCGGCTTACCGCGGTGGGTATCCGGGTGGGTGTATCGGGGCTACTGGGGAGAGACGCAGACGAGGTTACAGATCGTTCGTTGAAAGACGCCGCGCGCGGCTCGCCGTTTACAGGAATATCAGACGGAGTGAGCGACGGATCGGTCGAGAGCGCCTCGGCAGGCGCGTCATTCGCTGGGCTGACTGCGGCAGCAGAAACAGCCAGAGGGTCGTCGGCTTCTATTAAACTGAACTCCTGGATAAAGCCGCCCCACGAAAAAGGGTGGCCATCCTCCTCGCGTCGCTCACGCTCAGTGACTTTAGTCAAGCCGGACGCAATTGCGACTGGAGGATCAGTCCACAGGGTATCCCAGTTGATATATGGGGGGTGAGCGTCTGGTTTCGACGAGCTGTGGCCGACGAAAAACGGATGGTGACGAAGTTCAGAGGGTGATGACTTGGGAGGGACGCCTAGACGGTCTGAAGGATCAAGAACCTGGAAAGACATGGGTTGACAGTCGGCGGGTATACAAGTAGTACGCACAAGAAGACGCTGCACCAAATGTTTAGCATCCGGGTCGAATCCATCAGGAAAGGTGTAATCTAATGCTTCGATTTTCTTGAAGCTGAGGTAGTCGTTGAGAGCTAAGAAGGGGGATTGGCCGACGATGAAGTAATAGAGGATACAGCCGATTGCCCAAATGTCGGAGCTAGGTAAGGGAAGGTTAGGGACAGGGGTAATAAAGAGAGGAAGGGTGGACCTCTGACTGGTAGTTTTCGAAGACGTGGAAAGAAGCTCTGGAGAAAGGTATGCTGCGGTTCCAACAAAGCTGCTTGTGCGGGGGGCTGGGGATGGGAATGAATTGATGTGAGGTGGGATATGGTGGGGGACTCACAGAGATCGAGGGATTTGGATATATACGCGGAGCCGAAATCAGCGAGTTTTATGCGCATTTCGCTGTCGAGCAGGATATTTTCTGGCTTCAGGTCGCGATGGAGGATGCCCTTGCTGTGGACCCACTGGACGGTGTCGACGAGCTGTGCGGCGTAGTAGCGGGCACAGGGCAAGGATAAGGAGCCGG
Organism: Gautieria morchelliformis; assembly: GCA_015179125.1. Taxonomy (NCBI): domain Eukaryota; kingdom Fungi; phylum Basidiomycota; class Agaricomycetes; order Gomphales; family Gomphaceae; genus Gautieria; species Gautieria morchelliformis. Next base: position 242,102 of record WHVA01000045.1, read on the forward strand.
ATTTCTTGACGAGTTCCCTGAGATCGCCGTTGGGGGCGAGGGCTAGGACCAAATCTGGGCGCTATGGTCAATACGGGCGGAGGGAGAGAAGCGGGACGGACAGAGGGAGGTGGAGTCGTGGAATGCGGAGTAGAGACGGACGATGCCTGGATGGGGGACGGAGCTGAGGATGGCGAGGGCGTTCTTCTCGGAGACGGCGTACTGCGACATCTTGTGTTTGAGGAGCTGGGCCTTGTTGAGGACCTTGATGGCATATCGGGTGCCGGTGGGGGATGGACGGCCTCGAGGACCTAGAGGGGGATGAGAGCATAAACGGGAGAGGAGGGAGAGATGTACTGTGGACCAGGAGCCGCCGCCGAGCTCTTCGCCAAAGTGGAAGTCGTCCGGGGAAGACATGCGATGTCTGGAGTCAGGGGACGGGGGCGTGACAGGGGGCGACGGGGGGCGCAAGTGGCGGGAGAGCCACGGCGGGGGCCGCGCGGGAGAGCCATCTGGCGCGGTGAGCTCAGACGTCGACGACGGCATGCGGGTGCCCAAGCAGCTTAGTCATCGTGTGCGTGGCTCTAACACATGAAACGAGCTTGGTCAGCTGCTGATCAGGCCAGACCTTCGGATCCCCCAGCTAGTTGGCCCCCCACAGTCTCCCCGCACCCGCGCAACCTGCAAAAACAACGGCTACAACCGCTAAGTATAGCCGACCCAAGCATCCTAATCGCCTCAACCATCCGAATCCCCACGCCCTGTGGTCATCAGCGGTCGGTTGGCGGCGCTGGGTACCTCCGGGAGCCGCTTCGCCATTTCGTCCACGTTGTGTCGTTCGCGCTGGCATTATCGCAAATCACGCTGAGGATCTATCCACACGTCATGCTACGTGTGAACGCCGTGCTCACAATAATAAATGGCCTACGAGTTAGGCTAGGCACGCTCGGCTCGCAGTGCCTGTCAAGTCTTCTCATTCCCACGTTCTCACCACAGTTCCCTCGCTCTCACCACAGTTCCCTCGCACTGCCTCCTTCGTCCCCCATACCACCATGACCTCTAACTCCTCAAGGGACCACAATGAACAGGTCGCCAAAGCTTTTCCTTCATCCGGGCATCATGGAACTCTCTGACGAATCTTCATGAATAGGTCATACCGCTTTCTACTTCTGGTCTTGCTGGGGGAAGGGGCATCGAATCTAACCCCACGACGCAACCCGATGAGCATCGAGGTGCCGGGCTCAGGTTGCTTTCACTGGGTAATGTTTTGACTTGTTATATGACACCTTCTGACTCCCTCAGCAGATGGCGGCGGCATCCGTGGCTTGTCCGAACTTATCATCCTACGAGAAATCATGCAGAGAATCCAGCGCCAAGAAGGGCGACCCACGGTGCCCCTTCCTTGCGAATATTTCGACTTAATGTGCGGTACGAGTACAGGCGGGTACGTTACTTGCTGGAACGATCACCGTCGCTCTCTAATACAGTCCATGCAGGCTCATAGCGCTTATGCTGGGCCGACTCCGCCTCCCTGTAGATAAAGCGATCGAAGCCTATGCCAATTTCGCCTCAAAAGTGTTCTCGGAGAAGAAACCATTTTGGAAGGATGGAATGTTCAAGGCTAGCCAATTGGAGAAAGCTATTAAGGCGATCATCCAGGACTCGACTAACAACCCTAACGCACGCATGTTCGATCCAAGACCAAGCAGCGAAGTGTGCAAAACGTATGTTCACGTTGCCGCTCTTTCTTGACTTGGTACACAGCTGACCGTGGCCCAGTTTCGTCTGCGCGATGCCCGCAAATAATATAAGCACACCCCGCCTCTTTCGCACCTACACCGTAGAAAGGAATGAATCGTTCGACTGCGCCATCTGGGAGGCCGCTCGTGCTACGTCTGCCGCTCCTACTTTCTTCAAACGTATTTTCATCGGCATACCACCTCTTGATGAAGAATTTGTCGATGCCGGTCTGGGTTGCAACAACCCTGTCAAGCAAATCCTCAGAGAGGCAGAACACATCTTTCCACACCAACATATTGCTTGTGTCATAAGTATTGGGACAGGTCATGTCACCACAACGAGCTTACCGGCACCCAGTCTGTTCAACAGAGTCATTCCTTTAGATGTAGCCGAGGTATTGAAGAAGATCACGACCGAGTGTGAAGCCACAGCGGAGGAAACTGAACTCCGCTTCAGGCCAATTGCAAATGGTTACTTCCGGTTCAATGTTGAACAAGGAATGCAAAATGTGACGCTAGTGCAGTGGGAAAAGCTGGGAGAGGTGCAGACCCACACATTGCAGTATCTGCAGCAGGGCAAAGTAGACAAGATGCTCACAGCGGCTGTTGAAGCTCTGAGAGGGCGGCGGAAAGTGATACCAGCTGCACACCTCAGTGCGTACAACCTGCAGTGCCTCACAACTGATGATACATGTTTTATGATAGATACCATTGGTGTAAGCACTGTTGGCAGGGAACCTGATAGAAGAGCGCGTTTTAAGACTTGCCCTCCATCAACAAGCAGGTTTACTGGAAGAGCTGATATTCTTATGCAACTGGAGGGATACTTTGTTGCAGACTGGCCATCCAATGAGGCAGAACAGCGCATCTTTGTTTTGTATGGGCTTGGTGGGGCTGGAAAAACACAGATTGCCTTGAGATTCATTGAAAAGTTTCACCAATGGTGGGGTAGTTTACCTGGGTCTGTTATCTTTGGACTAACTTGTGTTTTGTTTAGTTTCTGGAGAGTCTATTATATTGATGCAAGTAGTGTGACCACTATGGAGTCTGACTTTGAAGATATTGCTCGGGAAGAGGGTATTGGTGGGACTGTGGGGGATGCTCTTTTCTGGCTTTCTAGACAACACCGAGGGTGGCTGCTCTTCATGGACAATGCTGATGACCGTGACATAAACCTTCGAAAGTACTTCCCACAGTGCAAGCATGGAAATATCATTGTGACAAGTCGCAATGTGGAGTGCCGTGTGCATGCACCCAGCTCCAACTGTCAGGTGTCAAGTATGAATGCTGAGGAAGCTATTCATTTGCTTCTTGTGTTCTCTACAGTCAAACATTCTGAAAATAATCTTACCTTGGCATCTCTGATTGTCAAAGAACTTGGTTTTCTTCCACTGGCCATTGTCCAAGCAGGGGCCTATATCTCAAAGGGATGCAGTCTAAGTGGATACTTGAAGATTTTCCAGAAGGATCGAGCTAAACTGATGAGCAAGCACTTAGTACAAATGGTGGATGATTATCCATGGGCAGTATATGCGACATGGGATATTAGCTTTAAAAAGCTAAGTCCCGTTGCAGCAACCCTGCTACACCTGTGTGCATTTTTACATTATAGGGGGATTTCTAAAAACATCTTTCAAAAGGCTTCTCTTGTGGATCTAGATGGACTATATGCTGATGCAAAACAATTTCTGCATAACTTTCAAACCCCAGATGGTGGCTGGAGTGACCTTCAATTTCAGGAGATCATTCATGAATTAGCTTCATACTCATTAATTAGTACTGATGAAGAAGAGAGTACATTTTTCCTTCATCCACTAGTACATGTCTGGGCTCGAGATAACCTAGAGGTGGCAGAGCAGGAGAATAAGCAAGGGTGTACAATGCAGATACTAGCGCTCTCTATCCCCTATGGGGATAGTACAGAGGATTATGCTTTTAGGAGATCTCTTCTATGTCATATCAATGAGCTACATACAAAAGATACAGATTCATATGTGGCAACAAAATTTGCAAACGTGTTCAATGAAGCAGGACGATGGAAGGATGCTGAAGGGCTGCAGGTTAAGGTCATCGAGACATGCAAGGAGGTCCTTGGTGAGGAGGATCCTAACATCCTGAAGGCTGTGGGTAACCTTGCCATCAACTATCAGAATCAGGGCCGGTGGAAGGATGCTGAAGAGCTGGAGGTTCACATCATAGAGGAAAGGAAGAGGGTCCTTGGTGAGGAGCACCCTGACACCCTGATCGCCATGGGCAACCTTGCCTTAACCTATTGGAATCAGGGCCAGTGGAAGGATGCTGAAGAGCTGCAGCTTCAAGTCATAGAGGCAAGGAAGAGGGTCCTTGGTGAAGAGCATCCTGACACTCTAAATGCCATGGGTAGCCTTGCCTCAACCTATTGGAATCAGGGCCGGTGGAAGGATGCTGAAGAGCTGGATGTCCATGTCGTAGAGGCAAGGAAGAGGGTCCTTGGTGAGGAGCATCCTAACACCCTGACCACCATGGGCAACCTTGCTTCAACCTATCAGGCTCAGGGCAGGTGGAAGGATGCTGAAGAGCTGGAGGTTCAAGTCATGGAGACAAGTAAGAGGGTCCTTGGTGAGGAGCATCCTAACACCCTGAGGGCCATGGGCAACCTTGCCTCAACCTATCGGAATCAGGGCCGGTGGAAGGATGCTGAAGAGCTGGAGGTTCATGTCATAGAGGCAAGGAAGAGGGTCCTTGGTGAGGAGCATCCTAGCACCCTGACCACCATAGGCAACCTTGCCACAACCTATTGGAATCAGGGACGGTGGAAGGATGCTGAAGAGCTGGGGGTTCAAGTCATGGAGGCAAGTAAGAGGGTCCTTGGTGAGGAGCATCCTAATACCCTGAGGGGCATGGGCAACCTTGCTTCAACCTATCAGAATCAGGGCCGGTGGAAGGATGCTGAAGAGCTGGGGGTTCAAGTCATGGAGGCAAGTAAGAGGGTCCTTGGTGAGGAGCATCCTAACACCCTGAGGGCCATGGGCAACCTTGCCTCAACCTATCAGAGTCTGGGCCAGTGGAAGGATGCTGAAGAGCTGGAGCTTCAAGTCATAGAGGCAAGGAAGAGGGTCCTTGGTGAGGAGCACCCTGACACCCTGATTGCCATGAGCAACCTTGCCACAACCTATTTGAATCAGGGCCGGTCGAAGGATGCTGAAGAGCTGGAGCTTCAAGTCATAAAGGCGAGGCAGAGGGTCCTTGGTGAGGAGCATCCTGACACCCTGAGGGCCATGGGCAACCTTGCCTCAACCTATCAGAATCAGGGCCGGTGGAAGGATGCTGAAGAGCTGGAGGTTCAAGTCATGGAGGCAAGGAAGAGGGTCCTTGGTGAGGAGCATCCTGACACCCTGAGCGCCATAGGCAACCTTGCCTTAACCTATTTGAATCAGCGCCGGTTGAAGGATGCTGAAGAGCTGGAGGTTCAAGTCATGGAGGCAAGGAAGAGGGTCCTTGGTGAGGAGCATCCTGACACCCTGATTGCCATGGGCAACCTTGCTTCAACCTATCAGAATCAGGGCCGGTGGAAGGATGCTGAAGAGCTGGGGGTTCAAGTCATAGAGGCAAGGAAGAGAGTCCTTGGTGAAGAGCATCCTGACACCTTAAATGCCATGGGTGGCCTTGCCTCAACCTATTGGAATCAGGGCCAGTGGAAGGATGCTGAAGAGCTGGAGGTTCATGTCATGGAGGCAAGGAAGAGGGTTCTTGGTAAAGAGCATCCTGACACCCTGATCGCCATGGACAACCTAGCCTCAACCTATTGGAATCAGGGCCGTTGGAAGGATGCTGAAGAGCTGGAGGTTCAAGTCATGGAGGCAAGGACAAGGGTCTGTCATGACTCATTTATTTTGGCATGATGTTACAACCATGCATTTCTGACTTCCAACACTCAGTTCCGCTCACATTCCAACCCTCCGATAATTCTGACATTCCACCCATTGTTTTATTCTTTGTTCTTTTGACTCTATTACTCAGACCCACCAGACTCGCCTCGCAGCACAGCAAGACCATATGTCCAGCCCCCTTTGGAGTCTTGTTGTTTCTTTATGTCAGATATACTTTCCGACCCCTTGTTCTTTTGCCATTGTTCTACCCTACCCTGCTCCCCCCTTGTAGTCCCCTTGTTCCCAATTAGTTATTTACCCCATATGTCTATCCGACTTCCACTCCCTCCGGAATTTGCTTAGTACTACCCCATTACATGTTGTCTCAGCTCTTTGTATAAAAGCCTCTCATGTATGCTCGTTACTCTGCAATCAGATAATCACCTTCAATATGTGATTTCCTTCACTCTATCTCCTGTTCTTAGCACAGCGAGTTTTGCAAGACCTCTGTCTCTCCACCTTCTGCCTTCCGACCCAACTTCCAACTGGTGATCTGAAATACTTAGGACGATAGTTCATTGGGGGCACAACATATGAGTTGAAGCCGTTGTCCTTTCCAGTTCTGACTTGTGGAAATCTCGATATGTACACATGATCACCCCCACTCAAACTCCTTACCCTTCAAACATATCCATTCATTGTTCAATCTGTTTGCTGAGCTCATTTATCATTCACACCATTCACCTTTGCTCCAGCCATCAGCCATGACCAACCACTCCTGACCAATACTATAATACATCACTATCCCTATCATCTGTCAGTCATGGGTCTACATGCGGTGTTTATATGGTTAGGAAGCATTTGCACAGCACCCTGCCCACCTTTCATGCAGGATGGAGCCCTTGGACAGGGGTTAGCACAGGATAAGAGTCATGCAGGTCCTAAGGCCTGTTGTCTTCATCGTGTGTGGCATGCTAATGAATATTGTGTAGGTTTTGGCTGGCATATGTCTGGAGTCTATGTTATATGTAGTAGAGCAGTAAGGCAGGGGCTTTTGCATGGTATGATACCTTGTCAACTTCTGTGTCACACATTTCCAATAGACTATTGCTTTCATCTCAAGTTTTGGTGAGTATTGAACTGAGTACATGAAAGGGGAGAAGTGTATTGCATAAGGAGACAAAGGGACAGCCAGAAGACATGAAAGCAACAGAAGTCAACAAGGTATCATTAGAAAGTTCTACAAGATGTACACAGCATAAAACAGTCACCTATGAATGACTTTCAATCAAACCTGTTCACTACTTTCATCCAACCTACAACTTCATCAACCCAAGGCACACTGTAGGTGATGAACAACAGGGCATTGCTAAAGCATGGTGTGTATTGAGATAACAGAGACATTTCAGATAGGATTTGGATGACTATATGTTGCAAGTATGTATGAAGTTTGTTAGATGTACAATGATAGAATGTAAAGGCAAGTATGGACCATATGAGTATATGTTAGAAGTATATATAAAGCTTGTTAGATGTATGATGACAGAATGTAGAAGCAAGTATAGACAATAACTCTACTATATTATTATATATGGTTGATAGATCTGATTAGAAGGCATGTTTAAAATAATATGCATGTATAGTAGGAAGATATATAACTATTGATGTTTAGACAATAGGGTATATCCTGATGACATCTTGATCTGGGAAGGGCATCACATCCTTCACCGTGTTCTTGTTATGCTGTTGTAGATTGGAGACGGTATGTAGAGTACTGTTTTTCTTTGGCACACACAGCATTGGCACAGCTTGATGAGCCACTGCTGGTATCTGCCACTTCACAGTGGTGTACCATTCTAGTTTTACGGACAATTCCTCGCAGAAGTGTGACACTTGGGTAGTCGATACCTCATGCATTTGTTGGGATCAATAATATTGATCTCATGATTCACCTCCCGTAAGGGAGGGAGTTCTAATGGGATACCACCGACAAGGTTGGCGATCTTGTCCATCCATTCCTCGCTTGCCCAAGGAATGGATGGATATTTACCTGTATTGCCCTGAGCTGGAGGAGCTGCAGACTGTGAGAAAGAACTTTAGGGCTAGGATTAAGCATGCCTTACAGGTTCTGGCAACTGTCTCAATTGTGATATATTTTATGAAATATAAATAGATTAGCTACATATAGATATATAGGATAACTATAAACATCCGTCGAAATGTGAGGAGAGCTAGAAAGATAAGGAGAGGGGGAGCAACAAAAAAGAAGAGCAGTCGAGGAGGTTCCAGGATGAGAGAGATTGCTAAGAACGATACGAGGATGACAGGGGATGCAGCTAATGAAATGGAGGAGCTGAGGAGTCCAGCCAAAGAACACAAGGAACTGGAGAGACAGTGGAAACCATTAACAAGATGAAGGATGAGTGAGAGGAAGGATGTGTGCAGAGAGGAAGGGATGGCCACCACAGAGGGGAGTTCCTCAGTGTCAGGGGAACCCTAATCACACACTGCTTTATTGTGATGTACATTATCACTGGTGTGGGTTATCCCAACATGCATTATCGTGACTTGCACATTACCACAGCATGCACTTTATCGCAATGTGTGATTGGGGGCCCCTGAGCCTCTCCTAGCCTTTAGCCTCCTTCTGTCTTGTGTTCTGTTTATTTCCCTTCCTGTTCCAACACCTTCCAACATCATTTCTTCCTAATCTGTCTGGCCCTGTTATCGCTAGCATGATTGCTTATGTAACTCGGGCATTTGGTGATCAGGCTAGCATGCCCACAGCTTACCTATAGTTGTAGCTAGGTGGCAAAGGGGTTCCTTAGAGTTTTCTCTTTGGATCCCCTTTTGCCAGGTATGTCTGTGTCATGTATATAGTTCCATATCTTACTTTGCATCCCCCTTCGCCAGTTTGCCACTTGAGTGTAGAGCATCTGCCTAGGTTGCCCTTATTGTAGATAACTCTCTCTAGAGCACCGGTTGCAAAATCACCTGACTTTGAATTGAACACCCTTCCAAAGCAGTGATTTTAGCAATCCTTTCTCATACCCTAACACCCTCTACTGCTTACCATGGACTTGCCATCTGCTGCTGAAGTCTTGGACTGCTTGACAGTGGTAGAGCAAGAGCTAATGAGAGAGAGACAAGAGAAACAAGATCTGGAGACAAGGTTGAACACCCTGCAGGCTACGACCACTGGGCTGATGCCTGGGCTCCCCAGTCGTATTCGCACCTCCTCGAAATGAACAGCAGAGCCAGCAAAGCCCTCTGAGTACAATGGCGATTGCGTGAATGGTCCCAACTTTCATCCACTCATGCAGCCTCTACCTGGTGTGTGTGTGAGCAACTTCCCAGACGAGCAGTTGCAGGTCCTTTGGGCAATGTCCTTCATGAAAACTGGAAGGGCTGCAACCTTCACCACTCATGCATTCACCATGAAGCGAAGTGTGACACACTGCTCTATGCGACCTGGAAGGATCTCATTGAGGTATTTCGCCAGCAGTTCTACCCCTGCACAAGGCAACCGATGTGATGAATCAGCTGGAATTGCACCAGTACCATGAGGGCAAGCGTTCAGTCAACCAATACATTGATGGATTCAAAGAGTTGGTTGAGAAGGTCAAGTACACAGATCAATTGTGATGAAGTTTTGTCAAGGTCTCGACCCTGAAATCCAGAGTCGCATTGCATTGATGTTGGATGGCCAAAGGATGACAATCCATCTGCATGGTATAGAGCAGCGAGAACAGTTGCACTCACACATGCAGCCAATGAAGCATTCCAGGGACCTAGGATGATGAACAGTGGCCCTCCTCCACCACCGGTTTTTCGCAAGGCAGGTGGATCACTGTAAATAACCTATGTACATAGTGCTTAGCTAATACAAGTGGGCCCCTTAGAGACCCACTGTACAGTTCATGTGTGGGAACCGGCCGACGGTTCATCATCACATCTTACCTTACACTGTCACTACGTCAGAATACCACACCTTGGTCAAGTTCTGTCTGCCCTTGTGACACAATGCTTTAAGATCTATGTCTCTACAATCACACACCAGGTTCACCACATAACCCTCTTCAAGGCTGGTAATAACACCGGTGCCCACACCACTCCCAACTGCCTCTGGACCTGCTCCAATGGATGTGGACACCACAAAAAGGTGATTCCTGCAGCCACTCACCTGTTGGCACTGTGGGAAGGTTGGACACCTCGCATGAGAATGTCCCCAGGCCTACAATGTCTGCTACATGACAGCCGATGAGCGTGAGGAGCTGCTGGAGCACTGGATAGTCACTGTGGACATGTGAGATGTCGTTGAAGAAGAGGTCGAGAGGGATGATGTGGAGGATTTTGCATCATGCAGTGAGTGAGAGATGTGCCCTCACTGCCCCTGTCCAATCGCTTTGCTGCCCTGTCGATAGCCCCAGATACTGAAGATACAATTCACGTGTCAGAAACTGGGTTGCACACAGCAAGCAATAAAGACACATCAACCAATGACATTATAAAAGGTCCTTCCCCATGATTGAAGTGTTGGGAGTGGTTGCATCCGTCCCCTCTCCAAATTTGCTGAACCTCAAGGTGGAGATCTAGATGACAGACACAGCTGAGGTCGAAGGAGTGACTACACTCCTTGACAGTGGTGTGACTGGATTGTTCATTGACACTGAATTTGTTGCCACCAAGAAGCTAACCATGTGATCACTCACATGCCCCACCCCTGTGTACAATGTTGATGGCATTCCCAATGAGGGTGGAGCAATTCACAATGTTGTTGATGTCATCCTGTGATTCTGCAACCACTCTGAATGGGTCTTCATGGTCACACACCTTAGGAAACACAAGATGATCCTCAGCTACCCATGGCTCCGTGAGCACAACCTGGAGGTTAATTGGCGAATGCAAGAGGTGACACTGAGCTGATGCCCTGCCTAGTGCTACACCTGCAGAGCAACATTGCGGGAAGAGCAGAGAGAAGAAGCAAGGATATGTGCATGCCACGTGGGCCCACTACCCCAGATGGTGGAGGAAGAGAGCGATACAGAAGAAGATGAGCCAGGTGATATGAAGCCCCTTCCTGAGGCAGGCAATCACATGTTTGTGACTGTGTCCATGCTTAATGTACCCATACCCATTATCGCAGCCACCACAACCACTTTTCAGCAGCTAGCTGAGAAGGCCCTCCACAACATACCTCCAAAGGAAAAGGGACTCATCCCTCCGTACCTCCATGACTTTGAGGATGTCTTCACCAAGGAGTCCTTCGATTCGCTTCCTGAACACAGGATGTGGGACCATGCAATTGAGCTCAAGCCAGGAGCAAAGCCATCTGCATGCAAGGTGTACCCGCTCACCCCTAGTGAACAGTTGCAGCTGGATTAATTCCTACAGGAGAACCTGTGCACTGGTCGCATTCACCCCTCAAAATTGCCTATGGCCAGCCCAGTGTTCTTCATCAAGAAGAAGGATAGTTCACTGCGACTGGTCCAGGAATATCGCGTGCTCAATGCCATGATGGTGAAGAACCACCACTCACTTCCCATCATTTCTGAACTCATTACACAGCTTCATGGGGTGAAATACTTCACCAAGCTGGACATGCGATGGGGCTTCAATAGTGTGCAGATAAAGGATGGCAATGAGTGGAAGGTGGCATTTCACACTAATTGCAGCCTCTTTGAGCCCCTTGTCATGTTGTTTGGGCTCATGAAGAGTGTGACATTCCAAACCATGATGAACAATATCTTCCAAGACCTCATCATGGAAAGGCATGTATGCATATACCTGGACAACATCCTGATTTTCACCAACACCCTTGAGGAGCATCGCCCACTTCTGCAAATAGTCATTGAGTGCCTATGGCAGCACAAACTCTACCTTCACCGAGAGAAATGCAAGGTAGAGTGAACAAAGATTGAGTACCTTGGGCTCATTGTATTGTATGGCAAGGTGGAGATGGACCCTGTCAAGGTTGCAGGTATCATGGACTGGCCAACCCCAGCGAATTGCAAGGAGGTGCAGGCCTTCCTAGTGTTTGCCAACTTTTATCACCGGTTTGTCGAGGGCTTCTCACATCATGCGTGACACCTGTTTGAGCTCACAAAGAAGGACACACGATGGTCCTGGGGTGATCACAAACAGCAGGCATTTGATGGGCTAAAGCTGTGATTCACATCAATGCCAATCCTGTACTCTGTAGACGATAATCAACCATACCAGGTAGAGGCTGACAGTTCAGATGTCACCACTGGGGCAGTTCTGTCCCAGAGATCTCCAGATGATGTTGACAAGTGGCCTCCCCCCCCCCCCAATCGCATTTTACTCCAAGAGTCTCACCCCTGTGGAGCAAAATTATGAGATTCATGACAAGGAGATGCTGGCAATTATTCATGTGCTAGAGGAATGGCGACATTTCCTTGAAGGCACTAAGCATTGCATTGAGATCTGGACTGACCACAAGAACCTGGAGTATTTTCGCACTGCAAAAGAAACTGAATCGCAGGCAGGCCAGATGGTCGCTCTATTTGTCTGGTTTTGATTGTGGGCTTCACCACTGTCCTGGTGTCACAATGGGCAAGTCAGATGCACTGTCACGACGCTCAGACCATGGGTCAGGTTCAGGTTGTTGTGATAAACGCAATTATTTTCACTTTAAATCATTTATATATTAAATGAAACTAATAAAGAAAGAAAGAAAAACAAAAGAAAAATCAAAAAGAAACAGAAATTATATTTATGACAGACGTCGGCGCAGACGACGATCACACGAATTTATGACATGCTATATTACTCATAGATCAGGTAATATACAGGAGTTCGAGCGTCGACCACGTGCGGTCGATCAGGGACAGCGCACCTATCGAGTGATGGCATCGGCCATGACGTCGACAGGCACCAGGCCATAGGCACCGAGGGGTGCAGGCACCAAACGCCGCAGAGAACAATAGACTGCACAGGAGTACAGGGTGCTGTGGAGCGACCTGAGAAGTCACCTGCAGCATACAATACTCAATCAGCTGCCTCACAGGAAGGGCACAGAGACAGCGGCCCCATCTCCAAGCCCAGCATATATGCTGGGCAGGGTAGACTCAGATCCATTTTCTATTCTAATACCATGACACGTCTGACTGATTACTATCTTAACATCATGTGGACAGGGGCTTTGTATACTAGGTACAGATCTCTATTCCAAGGCCCAGACAATCCTAACACCATCCCCATCACCCCATGACTTTATGACTATAAATTAGTCACCCCTTAGTTACAAAGTAGTTTTTCGACCCATCCATCCAATATCTTGAACACTAGTAGTTACTATCAATATAGTATAAATAGCTAGTACAAATGTATGAACGAAATTATCCAGAATCGATTATTCTGCCTCCTGAAATTACTGTAGTCTTGTTTGATAGCTACAGAGCTCAGACCTTGATAGTTTATTCTAAATCTTTGTCGAGGGTCTACTATCACTGTTTACTCTATACTACCTTAAAAGTGAACGCTTTTGATTTGACTATCCCTTGGATCGACACCGTTCTTCTGTCGACGCGGTCATGTGACCCTCATTCATCAGTGCTGGACGCGCCTCGAAAGGCTTAGTCAGCACATAGACGAGGGGCGAACACAGTGATTTCAATCACTAAGCAATAGATTTTACTTGTTAAAAGGCACTAATTGACACCTTAATCCAAAACAGGTGACAACAGTGATTTGTACACTCCTGCACCCGGAGCTTTTCATTGTTCGCACCCTGGAGGGGCTCACCCTGGTGGGGGAGGAACGTGGGATTATTTGCGATGTGAAGAAGGTGTTTGGAGATGGGTCACTGGAGGATGAGGTCATGGGGGCAGTCAGGAAGCTGCAAGAGTTGGGTGGGAAATTGCTGGTGTCTGCAGAGTGGGCTGAGATGGATGGGTTGCTCACGGTAAAGTGTACATTCCAGATGTCCAAGACCTCAGGCAACAAATTGTTGCCCAGCACCATGACTCACAAGTCACTGGTCATCCTGGGCAATGGAAGACCCTTGAGCTTGTCTCGTGGAATTACTGGTGGCCTCATATATCACAGTATGTTTGTGAATATTCCAAGACATGTGATTTGTGCCTGAAAACAAAGGCGGGAAGGCAGCCACCCCTTGGTGAACTCCATCCGCTCCCTGCCCTTGAAGCTTGCTGGGATACGATCAGTGTGGACTTCATTGTGGAACTGCCTGACCCACATGGGTATGATGCTGTGATGAACATGTGGATTCGGCCTCAAAGCAGGCACACTTCATCCCACCAACACCACGATCACTGTGGCTGGGGCAGCACAATGTTTCCTACACAATGTCTGGAGGCTGCATGGGCTGCCATGAACAGTTGCATTGGATCATGGGGTCCAGTTCATTTGTGAATTTACTCGTGAACTTTATCACCTCCTGGGCATTTGCGTTGCAGCCTCCATGGCATACACCTACAGACCGATGGACAGACGGAGCAACTCAATCCAGAGGTGGAGCAGTACCTTCACCTCTTTGTCAATGAGCGACAGGAAAACTGGGATGCTATTTTGCCCATGGCTGAGTTCCAGTACACCAAACATGTTCATGCTTCAACTCATCAGTTACCCTTCATGCTAGACACCAGGCAGCACCCACGAATGGGCTTCAAACTGCATCAACCTCCTTTGCACCTTGAATCTGTCAATGAATTCAAGGAGTGCATGGAGGAGTTGCTGTCAGAAGCAAAGTTGGCACTGGCACAAGTCAAAAGAGGACATGGTGACATATTATAATCGCTGACATGAGCCAGCACCTACATTTTCACCAGGCAACAAGGTTTACCTCGATTCAAGTGATATACACACCACCCTGTCGTGACTCGTTTATTTCTTGTACCCAGTAACTCCATTCTCCCCTTTATCACTCCACTTCTATGTTCACTCCATTTGCTCTTCACCAAATTTGCCGAACAGTTATTCGCTACTCGCATCATTCGCCAGTAGCCACGTCATCAAACACGATCGACATCCTTTACCTGGCTTGATGGTTCATCACTGGTCCCATCACCTTCTCGACTCAACCCCCTTTGGGTGTTCCTATGGCCAGAATGCATTCGCAGGACGTCCTACCCATAGATTGTATGGGATCAACCTGTCATGATCCATTTATTTCCCTTACCCAGCTATCCCTACTTTCCCCTTCACCACTCCTCCTGTATGTTCACCCGAGTTCGCCCTACCCTTTGACCACTCCTCCTCTATGTTCACTCCATTCTCTCTTCACCGAATTCACCAGCAGGCACACCACCAAACACGATCAACATCCTCTACCCAGCATGATGGTTCATCACTGGCCCCATCATCTTCCTGACTCAACCCCTTTAGGTGTTTGTAAGGCCGGAATGCATTCACGGGACGTCCTACCCATAAATCATGTGGGATCAACCCAGCAGATGAAGAGTTCGTGCAGGGTAACATGTATGCAGGTCTGAAGGCATGTTTTCTTACATAGGTGCCTTTATCCTCTTTCCTCCCCACCGTTTCATGTTTGCACTCCTCTTTCATTATATTGTATATCTGTTTCATCTATTTATATCCTGACTGCGCACCCCTATCCAACCCTGACTCAAGACAGCCTCTTTCCTATTCGCTAGCATCATATGAGCATTCGGTATAAGTAGTTTACATTCACATGTATATTCCCCAGTTCAATTATCATATGTCTATCTTGTGCAAAACTTGACCTCACTGTGACCATCATCTTGAGCCCTCTCCTATAGATTCCTATCTTCGACCAGAGGAGGACTTAAGCACCACTGGTGAGTTTTCATACTTCACCTTCATTACCTTAGCCTTCATACTATTATCGGTGCTGTCAGCGAAGGGCTCCGAAGGAGCACCTTCGCTGACGAAAGGATTGTTATTGCTTGACAACCTTTCCGTGACACCTTGCATGTTACATCGTCAAGTGTCACGGGCTACTTCGCTATGACTGTAGATAGGGCAAGCTCCATTTAGGCAGCCCTCTTACCTTCTGAACATTTATTGGTTCATCTTATTCACCGAACGGCACACTTCTTCGCACAAGCTATTCAGGCATTCGCTGTGTTCACTAATACACGATATTAACGCCTAAAAACCAATATTGACACACCCATCCATCAAAAAAGCTGGCTCATTGGCAACTTGGCCCCTATGCAATTGAACACCAAGTTGGGTCGCAAGCATATTGTCTCCGCCTCCTTAAGTCTCTGAGTTGCCATCACCCTGTTTTCCCTGTCATCAAGCTGACTCCCGCTCCACACGATCCAATCCTGGGTCGGCAAGCATCTCCACCACCTCCACCCATCCTTAAGGAGGGTAACGAGCACTTTGAAGTCGAACAGGTGTTAGACAGTCACCTGCGAGTGAACCACCTGCAGTTCCTCATCAAGTGGAAGGGGTATGGCTATGAAGAAAATTCATGGGAGAATCAGTGTGATCCAGGCTCCTGACCTTATTGCTGACTTATACTGGTCGCATCCTGGTGCCCCTCATCACATTCACTCATTGGAGGCTGCCACCTTTCAGAATCGCATCCATGTTCCACCAGTGGGCCTTCATGCGTTGGGTCGCCATATTCTAGAGGGGGGGTGATGTCAGGGGATCCCCAATCACACACTGCTTTATCCCGATGTACATTATCGCTGGTGTGGATTATCACAATGTGCATTATCGCAATGTGCATTATCACGACTTGCACATCACCACAGTGTGCACTTTATCATGATGTGTGATTGGGGCCCCCAAGCCTCTCCTAGCCTTTGGCCTCCTTCTGTATTGTGTTCCGTTTATTTCCCTTCCTGTTCCTACCCCTTCCAACATCATTCCTTCCTTTTCTGTCTAGCCCTATTACCGCTAGCATGATTGCTTATGTAAATCGGGCATTCAGTGGTCAGGCTAGCATGCCAGCAGCTTACTTATAGTCATAGCTAGGTGGCAAAGGGGTTCCTTAGAGTTTTCTCTTTGGATCCCCCTTTGCCAGTTCACCACTTGAGTGTAGAGTGTCTGCATAGGTTGCCCTTATTATACTTGGAGAGTAACTGACACACAGGAAAGCAAGGGAAAGAGTGTACTGGAATGTCTCTCAACATGTCCATCAAACCAGAGAAAGAGAGATAGCAAGGTGAGAAGGAATGAGGAGGACGGATTGGGAGTTGGAGGAGAGACTGCAAGGTGAGGAGGAAAGAGAAGGACAAATAGGGAACCCAGTAGTACTGGAGAAAGAGTGACAGGGAGGCAAGGAAGAATGAGGATGACAAGAACTGCGCTGCACAAAGCGCAAGGATGATACCCTTGCCAACAAAGGCACAAACACACTAGGCATCGTTGACAGAGCTCAAGAGGAGATAGAGAAGGAAAGGATCAATTGAACAAATGACCAGGGGACTGTACATGCATCTTACATTGGGCTATGTCCAAATTGAATTCAAAAAGAAAAAGATTGAGGAATCCATCAATCCACAAGCATGACAGGAAGAAAAATGTCCTTATAAACGGTATGCATGCTGAATCCTTCCCATGATTAATTTCACCAAGAGTACATCCTACCTCTGGGTGGCTGCATAGACAAAAGCCTAATATGCCTTATATTCTTATATTCGTGTAGTAGAGTGGCAAGGTGGGGCCTTCACATGGTATGATACCTGTACTGTATGACAACTGACATCCTCAACCAAGGGCCATGTCAGGGGACACCCTGTTTTCCAGTTCCAACACTACCCTGAGTTCTGCTTCCATTTCAGATTCTGCTTATGAAAACATTCCTGCTTCTGGAAGCACTTCCTCCAGCTCCATTTGCTTCACCAGTTCCACTCCATTTTCCAACTTCCACTTTTGGAACAGTGTTGGAAGTCAAGTGGCTCAACATCTAGGGTTGATAAAGGGTCAAGGAGGCCAGGGGGATGCAGGGTTGATGGCGAGTGCTGGGTGTTGGCCCGGGCTTGCTGGAATTGGGGGTCCTTAGACTTTTCTCTTTGGATTTCCCCTTGTCAGTTGTGTGATCACACCGGTGACACCAGCCTCTAGTATGAACTTGAGCAGTGACAGTGGATGTTTTTGCATGCCCTCTGCTCTCACTTTTGGCTTGTGGCTTGTGGCTTTTGTTGTCACAAGCGCACAATGCAGTGTAGTCTACTATGGTCTAGTCAACCTGCCACCACTGCACAAGGAGTTCCTGTGTCAACGTCTGCGTGAAGAGTGTCTACTTACCTTTTCCATTTCTACGTCACTTTGCCCCCACCTCCGTTCCTGAAGTCTCTCTCTCTCTTATCCCCTGAAACACACATTTAGACACCTTAGTATAGTTTTTCGGTAGGGGAGTTAGTACACTCATAGATACAGTGTACCATAAGTGCCAGGCACTTCAAGCACTATAATTGAATTTCTTTCTCTCTTTCTCCCGTCCTGAACTAAACATAAGTACGTCAGAAAGGAGCAAAGGTCTCAAAAAACGAGGGAGGGAAAAATTTTAAATGCAGCAGACCA
Organism: Gautieria morchelliformis; assembly: GCA_015179125.1. Classification (NCBI taxonomy): domain Eukaryota; kingdom Fungi; phylum Basidiomycota; class Agaricomycetes; order Gomphales; family Gomphaceae; genus Gautieria; species Gautieria morchelliformis. The sequence goes on from WHVA01000045.1 coordinate 260,178, forward strand.
AGAGTAGTCTGAATCGAGTTTCGCCCATCGCTTCCGGTTGCAAATCGGAAAACGATGAAGCGAGCCGCGAAGTGCACTGAAGAACGATACACCCAAAAGCCGGAATATCGCCCAGTCTCCGTGATGTGTCCCAAACCCAATCCAGTGAACAACCTCACTCTAAGGACAAGGAGATCAAAGGATGTGCCAAAGGCAAGATAAGGACGAGTGGATTTCTGGTGCATCGCTCGACGAATAAATCGTCGGACCCAGTTAGAGCCAGTTATGTAAAGGCGACTAGAATACTCAGATCTGCAGACCTTGGCCCGCTCGCAGAAGATGGATGTGCTCAAAAGAGACGTCCTACATAGTGCTGTGCGAGCATCACGGCTTTTGGACTGCTGCGTTGTGGTGAAAAGAGAGATAAAATACTTTTAGTAATTTATGTAGAAATTTTGTATTTAGGCCAACTAGCTGAGCATCCGAAGGTCTTAAGTAGGCATCGTGTGCGTGTATATTTATAGCTTCTCTAAGCGCGTGCAGACCCAGCCCTCCGTGCTGGGGACGAGCACCACCCTGCCCGCCCCCGCCCTCGCCCCCCGATACCGCTCCGTCAACACATCCCGGATGTCCCCCACACACACCCCGCGCCCCGCCCCCAGTATGTCGCTCTCCCCCACGTAGCTCGTCTCCCCCGTGTCCAGCCCGGCGAGCGCCGCCATCCGGTTGTAGATCACGTTCTCCGCCTCCACCTCCGCCTTCTTCTTCCCCGCGCTCGTTAGCATCAGCTTCGCCCGCAGCCGACGCTCCGCGTCCTCCCGCACCCACTGCTCCACCCGCCCGCGCCCGCGCCCCGGCCCCGGCCCGCCCGCCCCGGGCATCTGCTTCATTGTGCACGACTGCAGCTTCATCCTGTGCACAGACGAGGTCTGGGAGGCGCGTGGACAGCTCTCGGGTATGAACAGCGAGATCCGCGGCGTGGGCAGGATCGTCTTCTTGTCCGTGAACCAGCGCTCCCCGAGCGACGGGACCGCAACCACGGTTGTCGGCGCCCGTCGCTTTCCGCTTGCGCCCGCGCCCGCGCCCTCGGAACACCCGCCCAGGTCCAGCGCCGGCACGTCCGATGAGCTCTCGGGTGTGATCGGGAGCACCATCGGTGACCCGAGCGATTCGTCGTCGTCGTCGTAGTCTGACCACCGTTTCGCCAGCACAACTGGCGACCTGAACGGGTCTCTCGTGTCGTGTCCGTTCGCTGCCTCCGGCCCGCGTGGCGTCTGCGGGGGAGTCTGCGGGGGAGACGGCGGCACCTCCACACGCCGCGCAACCCACTCCAGCTGCCTCACATCGCTCGGATTCTCCATGTCGAACACGAACTGCTCTAGCCTAGTCCCGTCCTCAGCGCTGCGCGAAGACCGAGTGCCGCGTGCAAGCTCACCTCGTAATGTCGTTGCGGAATATGCCATAGCACGTCCGGAGCACGACACACGTGTCCCTGATCGCGATGCACGCCAGCTTGTCGCCGCACTCCATGCACGCCGCCAGGATCGGGTACCACACCATCAGCCCCAGCGCGCCCCATGTTGTGTCGGTAAACGCCCCTTTCCGGCCGTGCTTCACGGGTTCAGCAAACCGGAACATGGTGATTTTCCCCTCTCCGTCCCCGCCTGGCGGGCTGTTCTCCTCCAACGGCTCCTCCCGGGCCTCCAAAAGAAATTTGTTGATAGGGATATACGACGCCGTGCCCATCGCTACAGACAACGACGGGAGGGCACGCTGCCCATGCCGAGGTGATATAGCCGCTGGGCATGGCAGATCCGGTTCGGGTAGCTTTCCCGGCCCATCGCCTGTCGCAGACTCGTGAACGCCTTCAGGAAGCTATACGAACGTGTGAGTAAGGAACGTGCGCGCGGCGGATGGAGCGCACCTCTGTGCTGGGTGGGCCAGCAGTTTTCCGCGGATATTGAGCATCTGGAAGTCGCGAGCATGCATCGCCTGGTCGTGCAGCTGCTCTACCTGGAGTGTGGACGGCGGGTGAGCGATGGGTATACGATCGTGGCGCGACGACGTACCGTGCGTGCATCGAGCTCATCGCGCAGGCGATGCGCTCGCTCCTCAGCTGCCTTCTCTTCACTCGCCCTGTCGATCGTCTTCGCAAGCTGTGCGTGAGACGAGTCAGTGCCACACAGCGCAACACGTCGAGCCTGAGGGGGACAGACCTTTTTCTTCTGTGCGGCCCGCTTCTTCTTCTGGCTTTTGGACAACTTGGCCAGAATCTCGCCCTGTTCACTCATCGCATTCGCTTGAAAGTTGTGAACAGCGGGGGCGGGGGCCAAGTTGCGCAACGACGAGCGAGGGAGGACACACGGCTGATGACAAAGAAGGGGGCGTTGTTCACGTATAGGCGCCGGTCGGCAGTTGACTCAGTCAACTTTCATTACATTTGCTGACGCTGCGGAAAGGCTTCTGTCACGCTTCACGGCGGCAGGCTAAATAGGCAGCTATCCTAGGCACCACGGTGAGCAACCTGCACAACATCGCCTATATCAGGATGTCGCTCAGCACGACGCCTCTGCGCATGCCACACACAGCTCTTTTTTGAAATTGGTGCCTCTCTGTGTGCTGCGAGTGGCACGAGGCCAGACCATGTGCAGATTTGATATACCATCTCGATAAACAGGACGTGCTCTCAAGTCAAATATCTCCTAACCCCACACACGGGCAAAAAAATTGGGTCCGAGCTACCGCACCGTCCCGCCTCTCTCCAAGGCTCAGGGCCCAGGTATCTAGATATGACTAGGACTTGTCGAGCCTCCTAGTCAATCTGAGTAAGAAGACGCCTGCATATGTACTGGCTCGTCGGATTATGGATATCGTCGGCGCGTCGGCGCATCGCGCATCGTATCGCGATGTGCGAGAAGCCGCCAAAACCCAATGTGCATTTGACGTGCAGTGTGGCTGTGTATCACTCTGGCTGAAACACCGTGACCAAGCTTGTCTCGTGGATGCTACGCAACGTTCGCTGGAATCCCCAGGGTGCTCAGCTTGCAAGTTGTGTTTCTCTCAGGCTCCTCTCTCTCGCGGAATTGCTCTCGCGATCCTACAGATCGGATACTTCCCAGAACGATGGCGCACCTGGAGAACCATAGTCCTCGCCGTGATGCATGTGTATGATGGACCTCACTGCTGTTCAAGTTAACCCTGTGCTCCGAGTCTGCAGCCGAAGTCCTGCGCAAGAAACGTATGCATGCTCCGAGTCTCGGGCCCCCTTACCACGGAGGGCACGCAAGAGCGACCTCGGATCGGCTCGTACCCTTGTTTTCTGATCACCGTACACAGGGATCTACGGGTTTAGGGATTCAGGGTGCTCAGCGCTCAACATTAAAATGTCACCGAATCTGTCCGCTTAGGAAGAGACAGGAGGTGCAACTAAGATCCGAACAAGATGGTTGATGGTATAGTCCGACAACCCTTGGTCACTGCTACACGTGCCTTGAATAGCCGTACGGGTCTTTGACTCGAGCATACGTCATAACTATATGCAATGGGGACACCAAATTGCAAAAAGGAAGCACGAGGTGAAGCCTCGACTCACACAATATCATATAATTTCCTATAGGAAACGCCGACGAGCCGGCGAGAGAAGTGGTTGTCATTGTTCATTCGCGTCGTGTTGTCCTCGTCGTATCTTCTCGACTTAAAAAGGAGGGTCCGGTCGGACGCTCCAAATCTGGCCGTGTTCCGAGGGGGCGGCGCGGACCCGAGGACCGGGGAGTCGGAATGTGCGCGTGCGACGTGGGTCCCTGGGCTTTGGACCTTTCAATGGGTGAGCTCTGGATTAGCGCGAAGCGTGATTCAGATTCAGATGCACCGCCGTAGCTTATGGCACAAGCCGCGAGAACTGTAGGGAAATGTCCAAGTTTTTTTTTATGTTCTACGCCGTCAGGAGTACTAATGACAAATAATATTGGCAATGTGGCATGGGACTGGTGAATTAACTGGCCTACTAAAACTATTCCGGATTTTTCTCAGGCTCAAGAACTACGTAGCTGACGATCTTACATTGGCACTCTCTTATGTGGCTATCATGTGCCACGGCTAGCTTCAATTACATGTAAACTACGAATTACTGTAGCTTAAAGCTTGAAGCTTGAAGCTTGAAGACTCGAGTGCAGTGCAAAAAATCGTGCTTCCTTTATTTTGAGCATCTCCATCCTTCAGAAAATTAGGGCACATATATTATATATCGGAACGTATATATAAGGACAAGACGTGAATATTGAATGTTCGTATACAGACGCAAGAAAGACTGGAGAGGGAACTGGTGCGTGCATACAACGTCATACATGGCGACAAATCCGAATCTAGGCAAAGATAAGATACGAAACCGAAACGGTATGTAGGTGACGAAGCATATTGTAAAATCTTCCGATGGAGGGGAAAATGGATTACGAAACACAACAGTCCATCATCAAATACAAAGAACCGTCGGATCTTTATTTCTTCGACAAGGGAATGTCCACGTGCAGATGTCCTATCATGAAGAGCGGTTAGCTGACGGGACGAGCCACATTGCTTGCAAACTTAAAACTGCGCGGTGTCAACAACATACCTTTCATAAGGCGAAGATGCTGTTCAATCGAGCCACAGATCAGTGCTGCAAGGCCCATCACTTTCCCGGGACCATGTAAGCCACGCTTCGTACGAGAGCTCATCGTCCACAATGCCAGGGTAGACTTTACTGGAGAGGACAATGCCGTCGGCCTCGCGACCCGTCTTTGTCGCCAACGCAGTTACTAGTTCGTCCCATGGGGGCACGGTGGGGAACTGAAAGAGATAGGCTGGTTCATGCTGGTTTCCGTGCTGAGATATATACACGTCGAAGCCGAACAGATCCTGTAGGTAAGAGATTAGGACGGTAGTTGTGAATGCAAGGGGTGACACACGTGACTACCGGAACAATCTCAAGTTCGGAGCTAGCGACATGGTGTCGATGCTGCTGCTCGATAAGTTGGCATCCGAGAGGGGTGCTTCTCGTTCGGACTGCTCAAAAGACGAGGCAGACGGGGAGTCGAATTCTTCTTCTAACCCACCAGACGTATGGGGCGCTTCGATGGGGGAAATATATGAGTGGGCTGGAGCTCGAACGAACAAGTCTGAGCTGTCGGCGGGGACAGGCATCTGTCTCGTATTGGTATCTGGCAGGATAGGGATGCCTGTAGCCTCTGAGGTACGGAGCTTCAGCTTAGCGAGGCAGGAGCGTATAGAATTCTTCAAGTGGGTGAAAGTCAACATGAATACCAACGTCGCAAAGGAGAGGGTGAAGGGTCAGAAGACAAGAGGATGATTCTCTGTACGTCTATGCCACAGTATAAATGGCAGCCTCGATTTTCGGAAGTTGTAGACATAAGCCGTACTCGAGACATGTCGCGGACAGGCGGCGAGTCCGAATGCGGTCCCGAGACCATCGCCATCTTACTTGGAACTGGGCCTGGTCTCGGGACCGCATTCGGACTTGAAGGGGAAGCATACGTATCGATCAGTGAGGTAAGTCTTATTCCACAAGTTATAACCATATGGTGAGAGTCAAGACGGGAGTTGTTGAGCGTCTATGGGCGGTAGATGCTGGTTGGTACAGCCAGGCAGTTCGTTCGTATTTTCAGGTCACAGGTCCAGGCGCAACGGTTGGGGTGTCCTAGAATGTCTCGGGTTCATGATGGGACTGTCATCTATGAAATGAGATTAGTCAATCCGTCTGTGTCAACTTTGAGTTAAGTACTGTAGTCCATCATGGACCATCTCCATGCCTTGAGTCATGATTCAACACATTGCGTCCCTTAACTATTTCCTGACGACAGACAAGAGCGTTTGTTTGATGGATGGAAGTTCTTTTCAATGCACAAGCCTATTTATCCTGTCTCCGACAAGATATCACAGGTGCCCACATTTTCGTGTGTAGCTCGCTTCCTCTACCATAGACATCGTCATTCGCCATGCCTCGTGTTCGCTTGCCAACACCCAACCCCTCTCGATTTTTTTTTCTGCCAATCATCTCAAATCCAAGACATGACTCCAGCCACACCAAATGTACTTGATGGAAAATCCTTGGGGTGCATGGGGAAATAAATCTAATTGTACGTGCAACCATGCAGGTTCGAGCGTGACGTATAATATAATACAAGTGGTCGATTCTAAGATACTAGCAGTTTCTATTGCGGCATTCTATCCCGCCCTATAGCTATTCCTAATAGAGATGCTGCGGTACATGTGATAAGACAGAGCAGGGGTGTAGAGCAATAAAAAAGACATCCTGGATATATTAATATGTGCGACGCATGGGGTGCGGAGGATAAGACCGATGGCGCCTGCGCGAGCGACGAGAGAGCCGGGGTACAACTGGAACAATCATGGGGCTCATCGGTCAGCGTGTCATCGTCGTCTGAAGGCTCCCTTCAACGACCGAGGCAGGGGGGGATGCGCTGCTGTGGGCGCGCTCCAGTCTGCCGAGTCAGGTTTGTCAAACTCAACCGTGAGTGAAAGTTTGACTCACCCATCGAAATGAGTCCCCCGCTTGGGATCAGCCCGGCGTTTTTGCATGCCTTTGCGCACCTTGCTTTCAGGGCTGTCGGGAACAAGCATAACGGCGGTCAAGCTCTATAGTACGATGGAGGATAAGTCAGGCAGCGTACCGTACGACAATGACGGGGACGGGGGATCTGCTGACACAATATCTTGTTGAAGCGCGGTAAGGCCAAACACGGGCTGCTTGACGACTTTGCCACCTACCTGGATATACTTCCGACACCCGGTGCCCCAAACGCGGCTCCCCACTGCTGCAATACCGTTCGTCCTCTGGTACCAACCACCAGGGAATCCGGTCGATACAAAGCGATCAATCGTTCGATTGACGCCGTTATCTTACCGCCAACAAACTCGACGATGATTGACACCTTCTCATAGTGCATTCATATTATTGCGATTGAGAGTGTGGGTGATGTGCGTACCATGCGTCCGGGCTCTACTTCGTCGTTCTTTTCTCGAATCCACTTCATCAGCTCCCGTGCTTCCTCACGTCGCTGTTCGTGCATCTGCTTATCTGCTTTGGGAGAGGGAAAGGGTTATCATAGTTTGGATGCATTAGGAGTCCACACACCCAAATCCTCGCCGTCAAAGCCTCGAAAGACGATTAACTCGTCACCTTCCTCTATAAGTGATTCCATGACCCAATCCAGAGCATGGCTCCCACTCTCGTCGCCACTGGCGGCGCATAGGTATGACCGTGTACTTCGTGTCCGCTTATAACCTTCAGATTTCACCTAAACATACAATGCTTAGTACACGGCCGTAACTGTATCTGTAAGGTCATGTGACCGCACTCACTTGCAAGGTATAGGAGAACAGCGTGGCGTCGGTCGGGTTTTGAAACGTGTCGAAGCCGACTTTAGACGTATACCCGTTCTGACTCAGGCCTGTCGGGGAGCGAGGAAAGAAGTCAGAGTTACTGGTAAGAACTGGAGAGCCTTCGGTATCTGGAGGTGTTCCATTATTAAAGGGGGTGGACGGTCGGGAAGATTTGAGCGCGGGTCTCAATGGCGGAGGCTGTGTAGAGGACGAGTTGGATAATGAAGGTGGTCTGTTGCATTTCGAAGCCATGCTAAGGATCTAATATATTGGGACTGGAACAGGAATCAATAACATTGACATTGCCGAACGGCTAGCTGGTGTATAAGCTGAGCCCCTTACCGTAAGTTTGTGTTAGAGCCCGGGTGTGGCGGTAAAGTGCGGGCTTTGAAAATTATGAAAGGTACCCTTACTTCGGCCTCCGCTCGAAGTCGGCGCCACATGTTGGTTTCGCCCAGACTGCGAGCTATCCGTCTATACAAGGAGCTCCATAGGATCGGAAGAGACTACCCTGATCCGTCGTGAGTAGACTTCTCCAATTCAAAACTGTAGGAATTTTTTAGGCCAGTCGGACGCCACGTCGGCAGGTACAACTTTCATGGCAAGTTAAGGCGTGCATTTGAGAGTGAGTACGAGGTAGACGGAATAGGAAGATACGAATAATGGCGTTGCTGCTTACCCTCTAGAGAACAGGCACCTCACCTCAGAGGCGGACATCGAGAAAGCCTTTGCTTTAGGAGAGTATATCAAAAAGGGTATGCTCATATTATATGGTGAATTTCGTACATGTTGATCATGCGTGCGTCCTCCATGCAGAGACGCTGACCCTATACTCCCTCGCAAAATACCGTCATCTGCGGCGTGCCTATCCTCCAATGGACCGGTCTCATTAATTTCACATCGCCCGTAAAGTGTGTACTACGTCACCACAAGCGCGGACACGTGTTTGTACGAATAATAGCAGTCTCGTGCCAAACCAGCAGCAGGGAGTAGCTCGATTGCAATGATATGGTATGCTGGTGTGGGTTAGGCGATTCGAAAATACCTGTATCATATCACTCCAACATGTATCCATCGCCTTACTACCAGACAAAATAGATTATAAAAAAAAATCCAACCCTCATTTTGTTTCCATAGGATCTTGCAGAAGCTGAGCAGTTCATATCATCCCTTTCATGGTTTCACGCATATCCTGCCAAGAGGGTCACTGTAATTATTTGTATGCAGTGTCGTAAGTGAAGCAACAAGCACATGCATTTTCATGAGTAGACATGAGAAGGGCCTTTTAGTCTGCCGTCAAACTGGAGAGAGCATTACATTAAAGTAGCAGTGGCGGTACTGACAGCGCTAGACACTGCCCCAGGACCCTCACCACCTAACGGGTCTTTACCTCCAATCGCCTCTACGACATAATAGCTAAAGAAAAGAACTTTGAAGGTTAGAGCGAGAGCTGCGTGAAGAATGACGAGGATGATAACAAGTAGTCGCGTCGCTTTTTGTTCAGCCTGCCAGACTAGGACGTGAGTGGGATGGCTAAAAGTAAGATCGGTAAGAGATGGCGTACCGAAGCGAGAATAGGATATATATTTGCTACGAGGAAGTAGCCAGAGAACAAAAACGCTACCCCTACGAGTGACCAACGCAGTATTGGCACCGGGATAACACAGAGTATCTGGAGCGTCACGGATTTATGAACAAGTGGAAGAACAGGTAGTACGCTCAACATACCGAGACAGGAATCCACACGAACTGACCGTATCCAAACACCGCCACCGCCTCCACAGGGCTCCATTCGCCCACCCCGAGATACCTCAACACAACCCACAAGATAATTGGGATGCCGAGGCCATAAGTGTACACCAGAGTAACCGCAATGGAAAGCAACTGGAAGTCGTACGTAATTGGAGCGCTTGAAAGATAGGATGATATCGAAGATGCGAGCGAAGAGAACACAAAAAGGGAAAAAATAAGAGTTGTAAGGGTCCAGAACGGACCGTATAGATCCACGGATGGCGTGAGATGTGTTGTGAGGTATGACGATGACGTAGGCAGTAAAGTGGTATAACACCGCGTCAAGACCTAGCAAAAGGTCAAGTGGAGGGCTAAGGGAAGAGGTTGCTTAAACCCACCATCTTAGTGTCAACATCAAAGTATTTCTGATAGTATTCGATGGTCCAGAACCCTGAGGAAGAGGTCGCCGGCTGTTCACCGTAATACCCTGCTGCGCCGATGAATATCCGCGGGTATATACACCGTGTGGACTCACTCCTACTAGATACAGCGGGATTCTGTGCACTAGAGTTTCCTTGTGCCCCCACATCTTCTCCTAGAAATGCTGGAACGTAACTTAACTTGCAAGCGTCATGGTAGGTAGCGAGGGACGCTCACACTTGAATTCGAGACCTTCTGGGCCACTCTCTAACCGCTGTCCCCAAAACAGAGGGCAATGAGTAATTCTCTTTTATGATAGCGGGTGTCTTACATCGTCTGGCTCTATAGGTTGGTATGCCATGAAGTGTCACTGGCGTCTTTACAGCCCCGCTCACGTGATCAGCCTGCGCTGTCTTTCATCGTCAATGTCCCACTGATTTATTGTATGGCATCTTATACTATGTCTCGACGACGCGATCAAGACTCAAAGGTAATCTCCTAGTAATGATCGTTGGCGCATAACTTAAAAGTTGAGTAGTTGTTTGCCTGTTAATGGCGCATGCGACAGCAACCTCATTGTCCGTATCTGTATGGTTGTCCGTATTGGGCTTGAGGAGGAGATGCAGGATTCGGATGCTGCGAAGGGTTATTCTGCGGGGGGGCGTACTGCTGGTATGGTAACGGCGGAGGTGGCGGTGGAAACGCAGAAGTCGAAGAGGAGCGCTGCTGGTGGGATTGAGGATAATTTGAATAAGGCTGCGACGGTAGCGATGGAGGGGGCGGGTAGGAAGACTGTCGAGCAGGAGGTGGTGGGGGATAAGGCGAAGATGCATATTGTGGTTGGTGCTGGGGAGGGGGAAGGGGAGGGAACGATTGTTGTGGCGGAGGGGGTGGTCGAGGCGGCTGTGAAGGGGTAGGTGCATTGGAGTGTTGCATAGAAAATTGTGATGATATGCCGGAAGCCTTAGAGAGGTCGCCATAGGGATTGGGGTTGTGCGGAGGTGCTGATGGTGACTGATCATATGTAGACCGTTGAGGCTGCGAAGGATAAGGCGAGTGTGAAGGTGGGGACGGTGAGTGGTACATCTGTTGAGGTGGCGGCGGCGGGGTGGGACGATTCCATGTACCGAGTGGAGGAGGCGAGGATGGGCCACGTAAGCTCATAGATGAAAACGTGTTCTCCATGGAAGGTGGAGGCGCTGGTCGAGGAGGAGGCGATGAGACTGAGGCAGTCAACCGTCTCTCAGTTTCAGCTTTTGAAATCAGCCCCTGACGCTCGGCGGAACGAGAAGAGACGAAACTCTTCACGCTGCGTCTTAGATGTGCCGTAAGTTCCAAAAGGTCGGAGTAAAATTGTATCCCTTTGCTGTAAATCTGTCAGCCTCACGGCATCAGCTGAGAAACTAACCAAGTACTCACGCGATCCCCTCGCGAATCTCCATCCACGTGTCACGCGCTCTCCCAAACTGCTTGATACTCGATGTTTTTCTCTTTTCCTTCTCCTCCCACTTTCTTGCGCCCGCGCCACGTCCTGCGAGGTCTCTCAGCCCCTTCCAATACTGTGAAATTTCTTGCAGTGCTGCTTGCTGGTATTGTACAGTAGACTGGATGCGCGTCTGGTAAGGCTTGAACTTTTCCAATTCACTGGCGAAGAGCGTGGGCTCCACAGAGGAATTTCTGCGATTCAGTAGTAGAAGATGAGAAACGTCATCAGTTTGAATCTAATCAAATGTATCAATTCGTGATCGTGTGGACAACTCATCGGTGTGCATACCTTCTCCTTCAAGTCCTTGAGGGTCTCTTTTCGCTCTCGACTAATCTTATTGAGCCGCCCAATGCGTTCCTCAATCTCAGCTACATAACCGCCAATTTTCTCCCTCTCCTGCCAATCACCCTCGCCCTCATCTTCAATATCCAAAAGGCTCCCAGATCGTTCATGGCCATGTTGTGCTTGACGAGTGAACACATCCTCCAGCTTGTCGTCTTCCAGAAGTATTGCAACATCTGTCCTAACCGACTCCCACATGCCAGTCGCTTGTCTATCGGAAGCGCTCGCCGCATCGAGAGCACTCAGATGGCCTTTAAGTTCTTGCCTGAACTCCTTAGTGAGGCCGGAACTGGGCTGCTGGGTCCAGTTATGTTCATATTTGAGCCTACCGGCCTCGCAATCCTTGGATTCGATTTCCAGGTCGCGTCCAATGCTGTCCAGCTCGCTCCGTACGTTCGTTTTTAAGCGGTCCAACTGTCGCAGGAGCCCATCCACACTCTCTTTGCCCTCCGTATTACGTATCTCCTCCTGCCAACTACGTACCTCCCGAGGAACCACATCGCCACCAGCGACGATGCCTTCCACCATTGCGCGATACCGCCCAAGCCCCTCTCGAACGCCCAGAGAGTCGAGTGCAGCACGGTATTCGTTGTCTGCGGTATCCGACTTCTCTACTTCACCGCGTACAAGTTTGGCCTTTTCCTCAGAATATACGCTTGCGCTCTCATGGACGCTCAGTGGAATGAGTTTGACAAAAAGGTCAGGTCCGATGGTCTTCTGGACGTCTTGGGCCCCGTACACCTCTTGAATTGGGATCGGTGTCGCGACAGTCGTCTTGTCGATCACAGAGAGCGTTCCTTCTGCTGGGAGAACTGCGTTGTAAATGAGGTCATTATCGCGCTGCGCTTCATTTTTCTTCTCCGTGCAAAGTGCAAGGTGAGTCTTGGTGAGGTCTAGAATGGCGGATCCCGCATCGGAGGGAAGGGTGGGCGATTGGGTCGTCACAAAATACGGCGCGAATGACGTCGAGGCCTGGGTATGTGCTTCCTTGGCGGCTTTCTCAGCTACGATCAGACGAGCAAGAGCGTCCCCGTGCTTCCCAGCAGCGTTGTCCGCTAAGGACCGGTAGTAATGAGAGAGCGAGAGAAAGTACTTGGCTTTGATCTGAAGACATCATAAGTCCCTCATTAGGAGAAGGATCATGAGACCTACTCCAATGAGCATCACCCAGTTGTGATCAAAGATCTTCTTTCCCTGGAACTCTTTGACCCCTTCCACCAGAGCAGAGTATAGCGAGGCAGTCTGAGCAGCGATTTTAGCGATGAGACCAGATGCTTTTTTCTCATCGCGACACTTCTCAAAGAATACTTCATGCGCCTGGGCGATCATGGTATCGACCAGGAATTTGACGACATCTCGACTGAGATCAGTAGATGGGGCATGCAGAAAGTTCTCATTAATGTACGTGAGCATCCCAGCGGCGGTTCTGAAGTAATAGAACGAGCGTTTGAGCCCCTCTGGGTCTGACCTATTCTGCGTGGATGCGATGGCAGAATGGGTGGATGCAATTTGGAAGATGATGGACGCTTTCTCGTAGGCCAGGGACGTCTGCGTTGTGAGCTTGGATGTGAATGCATCGCGCCAAGGAAACGTGACACGGATTTCAGCAAAGCGTAGTTCAAGGAGTTCGAGTTGTCCGAAATACTTGTACAACAGATCTCGCGCTGGCCCACACCGTATCTCTTAGATATGTGGATCATGCCAGCATGCGCTGCTCACCAGTCATCTCGCTCCCGGCACCTCGTACGGCGTCCTGGCGACATCGCTGAAGGGCAGCACATTCGGCCGTGTAATTCTCTGGGCTCTCGCCATAGGACTGTGCGATGAGGTTACGGATCGGAGTCGTCCAGTCCACCTCGTCTGTTCCTTTCTTGGGAATTGCAATCGTTGGAGACTGTTGCGCCATAAGTAGGTAGAAGGCGACTGTAAGTCTCTATCGGTCGCTGGGAGTGAGCGGTGTGAGGTTTTCCCACGACTACGTATGGGCCGCAGGGGCTTACAGTACACAGTCAAATATGGGCTCACCGTCTTTCGTGTCAGTCGTGGATCGATGCGACAATTTCCGAATAGATACCACGAGCGAGCATTTCGCAGAGTTTCGCCTCTCAGTGCACTCGAAGCATGTCATCGGCCTCATCCCATATGATGTCCTAGATGCCCTGAGAAATGCCAACGACACGTCGCTGTCTGCATCCCTGCCACCCGTGTGGGACATTAGAGATATTGAAGCCACAGGCAGGTGCGTTCGCTCACATGACTCGTCCTGTCTGCTTAACTGCTGTTGGCCGTGCTTAGATGGATCACGTCGCGCAGTACTCGTGAGCTTTCGAGACTGGCTTGACACCCCCGCAAAGCGCACACAGGCCCTCAAGACCCTCACTCAGGAATGGAGAGATTCTGGATTATTTTCTAATATAATATCACCCCATCACTGGCGTGACGAGCTATACCCCGTTTATATCGACGCGTTTGGCCCTCGGACAGATGACTGCGTCGCATTTGTCTTGGAACGCGCCGCATGCGCACTATTCGGTCTGGTCACATATGGTGTACACATGACAATGTACACCACAGACTGGAAGATATGGGTGCCTACCAGAGCAAGGACAAAGCCGACGTTGGTGTATGCGTATAGCCTCCCTCGCTCATTAATCATGCGATATTATGTAGGTGGCCTCTGTTCCTTGACAATACTGTCGCCGGTGGAATACCTTACGGATTGTCGCCCTTTGAAGCACTCCTCAAAGAATGTGTTGAGGAGGCCAACTTGGCGGAGTCTTTCGTGAAAGCCCACGCAAAGCCATGTGGATCCGTTAGCTACTTTTACAGGTGAGGGCTCGTTAGTATCCCTTGTTACGTGGCGTTTAATTGCCTCAACGATGAAGATCTACCAAGGGTTATCTGCAACCCGAAGTTCAGTCAGTGGCTTGCTTCCTTGTGTTGAGCAGTCATACATGGCCACATCAGATTCGTGTATGATCTCCAGGTTCCTCACGATCAAGAAAAGAAGTATATTCCCAAGCCTCTAGATGGGGAAGTGGAATCCTTCCAGGTAAAGTTATGCAGATGTGTGTAAGCTATGCATTGACCGTATATAGCTGGAAGGCCTCGATGTAGTCGTCGAGAAGATGCAGAGAGGCCTTTTCAAACCAAATTGTGCTCTAGGTGAGATACGATGGCTGTGATTCCAGATTGTCACGCTGAAGTCTTCTATATCATGCAGTCCTCGTCGATTTCATGATAAGGCACGGCAAGATAACTCCTGAAAGTGAGCCAAACTACCTAGACGTAGTAACTAGGCTGCATGGAAAGTTTGGTTTTTGAGTCATAACTGCATTTATAGCAAGGTAATTCGACAGTATTAAGTTATACACTTCTAGTAATTCTTGTGATATGTTCTAGTGAAGTGTTCTCCGGTATAGAATTCTCCAACTCTCGCGCTCTGACCATAGTTTCCAATAATTCTTTACCTTCTGCGGAACCGATCCACTCCCCCCTAGCTCCTTTTCCAACGACTTGACGCCATCCTTGTTCGGAGAACCCCCCAAGACAGCAACGGTCCTGGCAAGCCATACTGCCAGATGAAAGTCATCCTCTCCGGGCATCTCCCCGCCAATAAAGCCAGACGCCGGAAGGTAAAGAGGTAGGTCTGTCGAGACAAACTGCGAGACGTTCCTCCAGTGGATATTAGACCGACCGATGAAGTATCGTACTGCGTCAGGAGGCGCTACATTGTCAAACAAGGAGACAAGAAAGCCATTCTGAGCAAGCTTGGTCTTATAAAACGCCTTGTATTCAGGTGCTGTCCGCGCAAGGCGTTCCAGGGAGTTTTGACCTGGATTTTTGGGTCAATGTATGAAAAAAACGGGATTATGAGAATCATACTAACGGCCACGCACAAAACGTCCTCCAATGCCCATACCCTTTGCTTTCAGCTCTGCCTCACTTCTCTTCGAAACACCAAGGAAATGGGTGCCCCAGCGTGAGTTAAGGTGATAATTATAGACATGCGCAACATACCGCAGACAGCATGGAAAAGTTCGGATCAATGGCGGCACCGTGGAGTATCTCAAGCAAGTCGGTCCCGCTCGGCTTTCCAGCAGGTCTAGGTGCATGGTCGATGAGGTACCGCACAACTTCGGCAGTGGAGGTGTAAATTTTCTTTGAGGTGGCAAGAGTGGGTAACGTCCCATTCGGGTTTAATTTCAGAAAATTTGGGTGGAAATTGGCGCCTTCCTCTGTAAAGAACGATACGTGCAGTTCTCAGAGTTTGGTACCCACGCGCAGCTCACCGAGGTTAATAGGCTCCTCTACAATCTCGCTGCCATACCCGAGCTCGTGCCTGTTTAAATTTTAGTGACAGTCGGTTGCACCAATTGGACATGAGTACAATGCTAGTTGGGGAGCTGTTGCCCACACGGAGCCTGCAAAGACATACAGCACTGGCTGTGAGGGAATGAGCGCTGTGCGCGACACAAAGCATCATCCAAACTTACCTTGGACATGATGAGGGGAATTAGCACAGCTTGGTTCGCTTCTCAGCAGGGGGTATGATGGGAAAGTTAGCGGACAGTTCTGCCATCGTTATACAGTGTCCTAGACGCTCTCCAAGCACTTTGTACTCATGTCCCGAGACTAACATCAACGGGCAATTCAGTGGGTTGACCAAAACTCTTGCCTGACTGTTACAAGACCGGAGCTCGCGGGAATGACGACGCTAATCGGAGAGTTCGCAAGCAAGCAGTGACATCGGGTTCATCGGAGCTTCTCCTGGAAAGGCACTGTTAGATGCCACGATCGCCTGTCCCTGCCTTTGACTATGGTATCCTTTGAGTATCCTTGATATTCAAAAACTGAGGGTTCTGTGACTGGTAAGGGTCCAAGATAGCTGCACTCCATGAGGCGTTCCGAGGTAAAATGACCTTGCACTAGCGGATTGAGTGGAGGTCCCGCGTGATACCGAACGACGGTGCCGCTGAATACTAGTATTTATTGTTGCCGTGTCGGAGCTGCTGACGCTTGACCCCAGATCACCGAACCTAACCGTTTCCCCTCTCCCATGCAGAAGTGATGCATGATGAGCTGATTCACGATTCACTGCCTTGCAACTTACAAGGGTCTTCGAAGATGATCGAAGTCAGTGGCACCCGCCCAACTTGAAAATTTCACTAGGATCTCGGAATCTCCGGACTTTATCGTGCGGGGTAAGATGTGATAGTGTTGCAGGCAGGTGAGTCCTGAAGCTACTCCATGATATTCACACCATGGTGGGAATTAATAGGCTTATGTGTTGTCGATATACTTAGCTCATTAAGATTCGCGCCATGGCGCCCCGGTGCCCGCCTGCCAGCTACACCTTCATTCAGCACATTCGGTCCGTGGTAGAATTATCATGATCGATCATCGATTGCTTCACAGCTTTAGTTTTGTTCAGAACTTGGGGACAAGGCCTTAAGAGGACCAATTCATTTAGATTTTCCCTTGTTCAAATTTCACAGCCGGAGCGCGGGGCCGAATCCGGAGAAGGTTCACAGGTAGAGCTTAAAATGAAGCTAAGCGAACTTCTTGCTCTAGGGTCATTCAGTCGTTACTGGCAATGTGGCTCTTTTGACATGGGAATGCAGTTTTGCGGTGGGTGCCCGTGTTCAACTTGTAGGAGGTAACCTTTGGTATGGTTTTATGTTATTACTTCAAAAGGATTAGGATCACAAGGTAACCTTTGGAGGTTCAGGGTTCTGCGGTGTGGCAACACGCGCCAACAGAAATCCATTTCTTGGCCCAGGGTGGCTACAGTATTGGACCGGTGTGAATTTCTTCTCCCGTAGTTGTAGTGAAGGCTCGTCCAACGTGTCTCCTGGATAGTTATCATCTGGATTTCGATAAATCACGAGGGACATCTGAATTCACTCAGTGATTGTGGCTGAACAGTGATACAAAGGCATCACCCGGTGGAAGTCTCGTCATGCATTGAGAAGCTTTTATCCCCACATGTTCACAACTCGAGGCAGAAGACGTACGTGCCATGTGTAAGCGGTATACGTATAGCCAGGGAAAGGAACCTTTAAAGCAACCTTAAAGTATTGAGATTTTTTTAGATAGCACTAACATCGGGATGTATGCGGGTGTAGTTACCGTGAGCGTTGAGGACGGTGTCCATTTTCCCAATTTGAACCCCTAGCCGTCGGAGGGAGATTAGTGATACAGAAGACGGGTTGATTGACCTCAGCTCACATACGGCGAATATCAACGCCGGTGATCAATCCTCGTGAGGACTGCTGACTGTGAGAAATCGGAGATTAACTGTCTGGTGAGTGATTATGTATCGTTCTTCGTTCTTCGGTGAGCAGAGTCTTTATCCTGCGTATTCATATCCTGAAGTGGGAAAATCCCCATGAATAGACACCAGGGTGCGCATTCTGGCTTCCACGGATCGCCGTTGACTGGGTGTGGCATTCCTAGACTGGGGGGGTTTCGGAAGACAAGCAGGCGGCAACTTCCAACGACATAGAGCCCTGGCACTGTTACCACACAGAATAGCCTGAAGAATACACTGTCAGTGGGCAAGTACCGGCTCAGCCTGGGGAATTGGCATAACTCGCTCAAAAACTCAAAAATACTACGGCACAGGCGTACCTATACACCTATACTGAGGCCACACGGAGAATATTCAGCATACTTACTTACCGTCAGACAATAAAGCGGAGTTATTTGAGAGTCGAGCGTCGGGCGCCTAACCATAAGCGATGGGCGCCTTTCTATTGTCTGTACGCTATTGTCTGCCACTATCAAAAGGTCGCGACGAACATGACTGGTATGGCTAATTCCCTTCGTTTTCGTTTTCACTTCGTTGCCATTCCCAACCAATACCCGCAATGCGTCGACCAGACCTTGCGGTCTCTGTCAACAACGCTGGCCAGAAGGAGTGGAACGAACGCTACCATCTCACACAGTCTCCATCTATATATGACAAGAATGATTTCGAGTCTACCACCGGCAGCAGCATTCATAAACTCGACACCACCACCCCAGCTTTGCCGGAATACCGTCCGCCAAGGCCCTCAATTCGCCTCCTCTACTCTTTTTGCACCAGGCGTGACATCCTGATTCTTCTCTTACCTGCAGTCGCAACTTCAATCCTTGCAGGCGGAATGGCACCTTTCATGACACAGGTCGTGGGCCAGGCATTTGATGCTTTTGCCCAATTTCCCCTCACCCTGGATCCGCCTCAGCAAGCCAAGCAAGACCTCCTACGTAACGTCGGCTTTGCATCCCTCGAACTCATTGCACTCGCCGCTGGCCAGCTTGCATTTAGCAGCCTCATGTCCAACCTTTGGATATGGATGGGCGAGCGCAATGTCATGCGACTTCGTAAACGCATATACGACGCTGTCACTGCCAAGAGCATGACATGGTACGATCTCAAGCTAGGGGGCGACGCAGACTCTACCCTGGACGACAAGATCGGCGCAGGAGATCTCATGACAAAGTTTACTCGGTCAGTGTCATATTTACATGCCACGCGCGAGTTACTGACACATAGCATCAGCGAGACGGACGACGTTCGTACTGCATCGGCCCTGGCCGCAGGCATGATCATCCAACATATTGTAATTTTCATCACTTGTTTGGTGCTAGCATTTGTGCGCTCCTGGTCCCTCACTCTTGTCATTTTTTCCACGGTCCCGCTTGTCATTGTCGTTCAGGGTATCGCACAGCGGTATGGCATGCCGTTATACGAACGTGAACGTGCCGGTACAGCGAAAGCCGGAACGTTGCTCGAACGTGCCATATCTAGTATTGCCACTGTCAAGGCTTTCAACGCCTCATCTCGGGAGGCAGAATCCTTCGATAGGGTAGCCGATAATATCCAGCATGACGCCAATAGGAGCAGTGCCGTCTGGGGTGTCAGCCTCGGTTTCAGTCAATTCCAAGCAATGACCGTATTCGTTCAAGCGTTTGGTTTTGGCTCCAAACTCGTCCGAGATGGAGAGATTAGCCCCGGTGATGTTATGGCTGTCTTCTGGGCCTGTCTCATCGGTGCCACCAGCCTTCAGTCAGCTGTACCATTTTTCCAAGCATTTGCGAAGGGCCAGAAGTCCATGGCTGCACTAGTCGTGTTCATCGAGCAACCCACACCTTCACCACCTACATCCCAGCAACCCCACGATTCTCTCCCGAAATCCGCTACACTATCATCCCTTGGAGGCGTACCGGGGGCGGTACGCCTCTGTGGTATTCGTCCAGCCAAGTGTTCCGGCGAGTTCACGTTACGCAATGTCACATTTTCGTATCCCTCGCGCCCTGAGCTTCCTGTCCTCCGCGATGTCTCCATGTACTTACCTGCACACGAAACAACTTTCATTGTCGGAGGCTCTGGGTCAGGGAAGTCTACCCTCGCACAGCTTCTCCTTCGTATGTACGAACCGCAACATGGGTCTATCGAGTTGGACAACCAGAGCTTCTCCCACATTGACATGCAGTGGGCACAGCAACACATCTGTGCTGTTAATCAGGGATGCATGTTATTCGACATGAGCCTGCACGACAATGTTGCTATGGGTTTAGCAGGCAGGGGAGATGGCGCAAGAACACATGAGCAGGCCTCTCGTTCGCAAGTCGCCGCTGCCTGTCGAGTTGCGCTCATGCATGAGTTTATAAGAGACTTGCCGGAAGGTTACGATACCCGCCTGGGGACTGGTGGTGCCAACTTATCTGGTGGACAGAAGCAACGCCTCGCCATCGCACGAGCCTGGATGCGTGACCCCGCCGTCCTTATCTTGGGTAGGCAATATGTTTTATCCTATGTCTTCGCTGTAACTCATTACTTTTAGATGAAGCAACTTCCGCACTGGACCCGACTTCCCGACTACTCGTCTTTGAAGCCATCAAGACTTGGCGCAAGAACAAGACCACTATCGTAATTACTCACGATCTGTCCCAGATTGAATCTGCGGATTTCGTCTATCTGCTCAAAGAGGGGCGTGTTCTCGAGCAGGGGTACCGCGGCGATCTAGAGATGAATAAAGGCGGCGAGTTTCGTGCCATGGCAAATACCCAAAGTCAAAGCGGATTCCCGGAGAAGCAGGAGCCTCAGTCGATGGGAGCGGAGACTGAGCAAGAAGCTACGATTGATGCGCTCCTTGATCAGTTGGACGATGATCTTGAGGAAATCACGAAAGCTGGATGGGCGTCTAGACACCAGAGCATCGGTGGTCTAACGCTCAGACCTCTCACTGGCACGTGGATGTTTGATGTTATTGCCGACATGACGCGTGGGTCCAGTCAAGCACATGAGAGCAGTCTGCCTGTGAGCGTCTCCCCTCCAAAGGATCAACATCCAGTCCCGCGCACGGCTCTCCCTAGACGTTCTTCGAGCTTGGCCTCGTCGCCCGTGTCCACCCGCCCTATCGCACTCACCCATATGAGCCGGCGCAGTCTCCCACTATCGCCTCTCCCTTCGGCCGTCCCATATAAGCCAATGCCACCGGAAAGCGACTTGGCATCGTCCATTAAGATAGAGCCACCGAAAGTGGAGGATGACGACGAATTTGAGATGGGCAAGTCAGCGATCAGTAGTAGCGGTATCGAAGCTAGCAAAAGACGCGTGCAGACATCTAGGAGACGACACTCTCATACCACAAACAGTGCATCTATGCAAGTTGTTCAGGACCCCATCGTTGAGATTGACTCAGATGAACAACCGGTTTCTGTAGTGCGCGTCTTACGCAATATCTACCCGTCAGTACCCAACAAACCCTTGGTTGCCTTTGGCCTCGTCGCGTGTCTGCTTAGCGGCGGCATGACCCCGATTTTCTCCTTCATGCTTTCGCGTCTCTTCTTCGAAGTATCAGCTGGTGCTAAAGATGTGGGAGTCATCACGAAATTCGCGCTGATCACATTTGCTGTTGCCGCGGCCGATGGTTTCTTTGCCGGGTTGAAGTCTATATTGATGGAGAACGCTGCTGTACGTTGGATGACCAAGGTGCGCAAGACAGCATTCGCGCTGGTTCTTGCACAGGACAAAGCATGGTTCGACAGACCCGCCAACAGCCCAGCACGACTTGTCGATGTACTTGTCAAGGATGCGGATGATGCGAAGCGCTTACTTTCCATCTGTCTTGGCATGTTCGTTGTCGTATCCACCATGCTGGCCGTCGGCTTGGTCTGGGCTATGGTGTGGGGGTGGCAGCTCACACTCGTCGGTGTCGCGCTTGTTCCTATTTTTGCTGGTGCGATGACCCTTCAGACGCGGTTGACGTCCAAGTTCAGGTTAAGGAACAAGCGTGCCCGTGAACAAGTTTCCAAAGTATACTACGAGGTGAGTTGCCAGAATCCTTCCGGTTTACATTCAATTATCTTATTATGCTGTTTAGGCCATCTCAAACATGCGTGACATCCGTGCCATGGCTTTCCAAAGCGTGTTTGCGAGCCAATTTGATGCTGCTCTTGTTAAGGCCCTTCGAACTGGTGTCCAGGGCGCTTTCATTGAAGGCTCCGGATTTGGTGTTACGAATGCGATGATTTATCTTTCTGAAGGTGAGACTATCTTCAGAAGTTTCGATGCCTGTAATATTTACGATTTATCTAGCTCTCCTATTCTATGTCGGTGCCGTGTTAGTTTCCAAGGGAACCTACACATACTTGCAAATGGTCCAAGTCCTCAGTCTGCTCGTATTCAGCGTGTCAATTGCAGCACAAATGATGGTCTTTGGTAAGCAATCCTCTTTTCAATTCATATATATTCTGAGATTTATCATGCTATGTAGTGGATAAGATTGCTAAGTCTGCCCAGGCAGCGCGAGATATGCATAAAGTTCTCTGTCTCTCTACCGATACCCAAGAATCGCAAGGTTCTCTATACCCCACTATCCGAGGTCGCGTTACTTTCCGTAATGTTACCTTTGCATACCCACAACGCCCTGAGGTCCCTGTCCTCAAGGATGTTTCACTCGAGTTCAAGGAGGGGCAAAGCGTTGCTATCGTTGGTTCGTCAGGGTCGGGCAAGTCAACTATCGCGGCCCTACTGCAAAGGTTATACGAGCCCAGCGACGGGACAATCTTAGTAGGACAGACAGACATTGCGGCGACAGATGTCACCTGGCTCCGGGAGCACGTCTCTGTTGTCAGCCAAAAACCCCATTTATTCGACACTACTATCCACGAGAATATTGCATATGGCGCATCAGAATTCCCGTTCGCACAAGTTCGACGTGCCGCCAAAGCTGCCAAAGTGCACGATTTTGTCATGAGCTTGCCAAAGGATTACAACACCTGCGTTGGCGAAAATGCCTCCCTAATCTCTGGAGGGCAGGCCCAACGGCTACAGATCGCACGCGCTCTTGTGCGCCCTTGTAATATCCTCATCCTTGACGAATGCACCTCCTCTTTGGATGCAGCTAACCAAGTGGCAGTAATGGAGACCATCCAGCGCGTTAAAGTCGGACGCACTACCGTGTTGATCACTCACAAGCTTCCCCTTATGCGCATGTGTGACCACATCGTGGTTATGCATGAAGGCACCGTCGTCGAGCAGGGGTCATACCAAACTCTAATGAACCAACGGGGCACGTTTTTCAACCTCGCGAATGCGGGTGAATGGACATCTACTGAAAATTAAAACTTTTTTATGTTTCTTCAATTCTTATTTGTTTCTCCCATCATTCCACACATCTGTAACATTTACAAGTGCATCTCTGTTGTATTAGTATCTTCGAAAATGGAACCAGAATAGAAAATGTTTGTGTTGATGTTCAACATACAAGGAAAGGCACAATAACGGCAAAAAAACTATGCAAAGCTGGACTGCGCGGCCTTTTCACTCCCAGATAAGCCATAATTATCTCCTTTGACAAATGCGCGGGTGCATTGGGCCATCGTGACGGACCTAAAAATCCACGTCAACGTTATTATTAGTATTCGGAGGAGGTGGGAAGCAGCGCTCTTACGCTCTGGAGATAGCATCTGTTTGGTAGAAATTAGTAATCGGTTTCTTGAACGGTTCACCTGTGTTTGCGGTTGCGGACTTCGAAGCGAGTTGGTTCAGACCAGCGAGAGCGATATCAACTGAGACCGGCTCGGTTACGTCGTATCGCACGAGCGTGGGCGACACCTCCCACAGTCGGTCACGAAGAGTCAACACGTCGTCGTATGGCAAAGGGATACCGATGACCTCCGAGAGTGCGCTGGGTTCACGGATGAGTAAAGACTAAAAGAATGAGATAGAAGAGAAGGACTACCGGATGATCTTCCAATCCTCTCGTGAGGCGCCGGGGGGTGGGACGGCGGTTCTCGAGAGCTGGGCGCGACCTTCGGTGTTCAGCCAGGTAGTTGTTTTTTCTGTGTAGGCTGCACCAGGGAGAACGACATCAGCGAGTGAAGCACCAAGATCACCATGATGGCCCTGATAAACGACGAATGCATTCTTGGGAATAGACACGGGATCGAGCTCATCGGCATTCAGGAGATAAACGAACTTGGCCGAAGTGCCAGACGCCTTTTTCGAAGGAACAAACCCGATTTCATAGGCTGCCGGCCTCGACGCAATCTACAGTAATCGGGAGCAGTGAGATACAGATTCATGATGCGCGCATGTCACCTACTCGCTGAAGGACACTGAGCCCGTTCCACTCTGGGGTGACGAACTTGCCCTTGTTCGCATTCACGTACTTAGCGAGGGTTTGGTATACAGCTGAGCCGTCGGCGTGTTCAGTGATGGCGCTGCCAACAATGATCAATGGATGAGTAGCTTCCTTGAACTTCGACGCGAATGCGCCCTTGCCGGCCACAAAGTCGGACACAGCCTTCAAATTATCTCCTAAGAATTCATACCCATATGCGGGGTCAGCACGCTCGCCAATCCAGCCAACTTCGAGATTGGTGTGTATCCAACTCTTGCGGATCCGGGAGTTTAGTACGGCAGCTTCGTGCCGTGGATTCGTGCCAACCAAGAGGATAGCATCGGCTTTCTCAATACCAGGAATAGTACAGTTGAAAAGGTAGTTGGACCGGATGTCAACGCCATGTGCCGGAGTCGCGTCACCTCCCGGATGATCAAGTGCTAGATTGTCAGAGCCCAGCCTATTCACGAGGTCTTTGAGCGCCATGAGCGACTCGGTATCAGCGAGGTGTCCAGCGACGGCTTTTATCTCGTCGCCTTGTGCACCAGAGGCGGCCAGCCCGTCTGCGACGGCCGTTAATGCAGCCTCCCAAGACACAGATTCAAAACGATCACCGCGACGAAGGAGAGGTGTGGTGAGGCGCTGGAACTTGAGTCCGTCGTAAGCATAGCGCGTCTTGTCGCTGATCCACTCCTCATTAACATCGTCGTTAGTCCTAGGCTGAATGCGCATAACCTCCACACCGCGTGCGTCGACTCGAATGTTAGACCCAATGGCGTCCATTACATCCACCGATTCTGTGCTCTTGAGCTCCCATGGTCGTGCATGGAATGCATACGGCTTAGAGGTAAGAGCACCAACTGGACAAAGGTCCACGACATTACCAGAAAGCTCAGAGTCCATGGTCTTCTCGACATACATCCCGATCTGTAGATCATTACCGCGACCGGTAGTGCCTAGCTCCTCGACACCGGCGACCTCGTTCGCAAACCGGACGCAGCGAGTGCATTGGATACAGCGAGTCATGACAGTCTTGACGAGCGGTCCAAAATCTTTGTTTTCGACTGCACGCTTGCCTGCTATCTCGTGGAAGCGAGTGCGGTCGGCGCCGTATCGCATTGACTGGTCTTGGAGATCGCACTCGCCACCCTGGTCACAGATGGGGCAGTCGAGAGGGTGGTTGGAGAGAAGGAACTCCATGACGCCCTCGCTGCGTGCTGATGAGATAACGACTCAGGGCACGAGAGCAGCCTTACCGAGCCTCATGAACTAGTGGGGTGTTGGTAAAAACCTTTGAACCGGGCATGGCGGGCATGGCACACGATGCGACTGGCTTTGGGGCTCGTTCGACCTCAACCAAGCACATACTTCCGGGCATGCATGAGAAGAGTAGCAGTGCTGCCTAGGATGATACTTACCGACAGTTGCCTGCGATAGCGAGCCTGTGGAAAATCAGAGCACTGCAACATCTGGATAGATGATTAGGTACCTGTCATGATAGCAAAACCTAAAACCCAACACCCGTTAGGAAACATTTAATAGCGAAAGCGCTACGCTCACCTTGGGACTGGGGAGCCAGCTGCTTCACACGCTTGAATCAAGGCCGAACCTAGGACAAGTTTAACGCGTGCAACAGCTCACAAGCAGCGAGAAGCTTGCCTTGAGGGACGGTTACCTCTTTCCCATCGACAGTCAAAGTGATATCTGCGTTTCGTGCAGAGGACGAAGCAAAGGACCGAAGGCCTGAGCAGCAAGTTATTGAACAGTCCAAGACGAAAGCAAGGCGACTCTACCTGAACTTGCCGCTTTGGTCATTCGAGGCGATATTCGGGGCCCTGCATGGGCAGAAACAGCGCGAAGCATTGAAGACAGTCGCCACGAAGGTAAAGGCGATTATGTAATATCCAGCTCCCGGAATCCCGCACCGTCGTTGTATAATTTCTGCGCTGACTTTTTATCTCAGGCAAGCCACGCCGAGGTCTTATATATTTGAGTGTTATGCCACCCGGTGTACATATCAATGTACTCGACACACTGCAAATTGCTGTGATATTTTCGATAGTTCGTGGAAACCACTAGCGTTTGGCCGAGCCCTTGGGAAGCTACCGGCCTAACTCGGATGTGATTGCACTGAGCTAGCGTGGTTGGTAATCATGCTGTAAACTTGATTCTGAGGCTAATCCCGCTTATAAATACAGGTCTCGTCTAGCGGGTACAGTCTGGGTACCACCGCGCAGCGTCAGGCACCACGGTGACGTAGCCAAGCAGTACTGTGTCGCAGACAAGTGCTTAGTGGTAGATGACTTGAGCTATTCCCCGAGGTGCGTGTCACGGTGGTTAGTCTGTCTACAGACGTACCACGGCTCAGTTCCTCGTCTAGACTTGTACGTTATCATAGATTCTGTGGCTCTTCGTCTCATTGTGTTCTCCTCCTCTACATCACGTGCTTACTCTGAGTGCTGACTTGCTTGACACATTTGAAGTTACACGGACCTTCTTATCACAGAGCACCCCAAGCTGAAAGTATTGCCATGCAACTACCGCAAGGTCTCGATCGCTCCATGTTCTCAGTCTCTCCCTTCATGGCATGCGCCTTTCTTGGCATCGTTTTCTACATCCGTTGGTGCAGGGGGAGGGGCAATCCGAAGAGGCTTCCGTTGCCGCCTGGACCGTCTCCACTCCCTATTATTGGTAATTTACATCAAGTCCCCAGAGATCATGATTGGTTGCGTTATACAGAATGGTTTGGAGAATACGGTATTCGCTCCCTAGCATATATTCTATGTACATCACCTGAAACTTTGACTAGGACCTCTTGTGTACTTCCGCCTGTTTCGACAGCCTGTCATTTTGATAAATACGCGCCAAGCTGCTTGTGACCTTCTTGAAAAACGATCAAGCATCTACTCTGACAGACCGAATGATTTCATAATGGCGGAATTGTGTGTAGGCAGCTCTCAGTCCGACCCGGAACTTATCACAGGTGCACTCTCATAAATAGAATCGGCTGGAATCAAGGTGTCACCCTATCAGCTTTTGGTCCCCGCCATCGCAAATATAGGAAGCTCCTTAATAGCACACTGAACTCCACAGCTGCTCGTAGACTATGGCCCATCCAAGAATCTGGTGTATACAGGTTCTTGGTGCGTCTCGCAGACGATCCCGACCATTTCTACGAACATATCCGTACATCGGTCTCGGAGACGATCGTCATGATTACATTTGGACAAGAATGCTCTAAAGACAGCTTTCCCTATAGCGAAATGGCAGAGCGTACACAGCACGCGTTCAGCGCGGCTACGTCACCTTACACTTATACGGTTGATATTCTGCCAATATGTGCGTGATTTCCTCGCTATTCCCTGATTTCAGGCAGGGAAATGCTCTGTTACAGTGCGCTATCTGCCCGAATGGTTTCCTGGGGCTAAGTTTAAGAGGGATGCCCGTATCTGGAATGAACAACTGCAGGAACTCGTTCACTATCCCTACCGAGCGGTCAAAGAGGATCTGGTTTGCTTTTAATTGCTTCTTCAGCAGATTGTAATGACACATTCTCTACTTGTTAGGCTAGCGGAAGGGCTCGCCCATCCTTTGTGGCACGTCATATCGACACCAAAGAACAGCTTTCCAAGGAAGATGACACAGACATCATGTGGACTGCAGCTAGCTTATACACTGGAGGCGTCGATACGGTACGGAATCAATTCGGTGACAAAACTAATGATATCCTCATCTCTATCATCGTAAGACAACTGCAGCAGTGACAACCTTCATTCTAACAATGTGCCTCCACCCGCATGTTCAAACCAAGGCGCAGCAGGAATTAGATACGGTTATTGGGGCAGGGCGTTTACCTCAGCTCGCGGACCGGGAGAGCCTCCCTTACGTCAATGCCTGCGTACGAGAAATGCTACGTTTGTACCCTGTGGCGCCACTCGGTGAGAGCTAAAGTTAAGGGTTTACGGCCACACGGGCCTCATTTCTGCCAGGTTTTGCCCATCTCGCGTCGGAAGATGACTACTATGACGGTTATCACATACCCAAAGGTATTGTCGAGCACCTCTCTCTTGACTTTATCTCATGGTCTCGTAGGAACGACACTGATAAGCAATATATGGTACATTCCCCCAGTTCAACCCGGTCTCCTTATTTCTGACCATCGCATACCTCAGGGCTATGTCCCATGATCCAACCATCTACAAGGATCCTGAAGAATTCAAACCTGAGAGGTTCTTATCGACCCAGGCTGCGGGGATGTCTAACAAAGAATCCACGCTTCCATTCGGCTTCGGACGTCGCATTTGTCCTGGGATGCACATGGCTGATTCGTCTTTATTCCTTTACGTGGCCCGCACATTGTCTACGTTTAATATAACGAAGGCGACTGGCGTCGATGGGCGTCCGGTTGAGCCTGAGGTAGAGTTCGTCTCTGGCCTAATAAGGTGGGTATTTCCCTTTTTCGTTATTCCTTGGCGCGAAGGATCAATATGGGTTCAGTCATCCCAAACCGTTCAAATGTTCTATCACCATTCGTTCGTCAGCTGCGGCCAAGCTCCTGGGGAGGACAACTTGAGATACGATTGTATTTGTCTCCTTGTATAAACACTTTCCTGACCACGAGCATCCTCGGCACTATCGGATCTATATACAGCACCTTCTCTCAAGTGGCAATCCAGATGCGAGTGCCAGGCGTGATGCATCAGGTGGTGATATTGTCGTACCGAAGTTGGAGGTAAACTAATATTCCCGTTGTAATGGCCCACGCGAAACTTGAGCTTGTCGTACGAGTTGAGTGCTCCTGCTTCCAAACCCAGAGACATGGCAGAGAGACAGTAGCTACCGGCGCCAGCAGCGAACAGCTCGGAACTGAAGTTCACTTGGAATCCGCATCAACCAAATCATTAATGCCACCTGGTTCGAGTTGGTTAAATGACAATGGTAGCGCCGACGGCACACCCATCAAGAGGTTGATCCTTATCCGCTGGCATGGTTCGCCAAGGTAGAGAAGTAAGTCGGACATACTCTTACTAGCGTCAGTGAAGCGCAATTCTTACTAGCGTCAGTGAAAGCGCAATTCAGTGCGATGCTGCAGTGTCGGTAGTGTTGGAGTCGCAAGCGTGACCTATACGTGTATTCAACTCCGTGTCGGAGTTCACGTCCTTTTCCTCAGTCTATCACACACCGCTGTGAGACTGAGGTAATGTGATCTCACTTAGTTACCCTTACACATATGTATTGATATACCTGTACCTAGATCTGACCATTTGGTACAGGTATACACACAGTCTATCACACACCGCTGTGAGACTGAGATCTGACCACTCGGTACAGAATCCAATAGGGTATGGGCCTTCCGTCCTCGCTTTAGTATCACTACTACGTGTGGAAGATCACATTTGTCTTGTTGTCACAGGCCGTCCACTCGACCCTAGTACCCACTCGACTCTAGACCTTTTTTTTCGACGCATATACCCGCTCTATTCCCCCACACGCTACCAACTCGCAATGGTCCATGAGTATAATGTCTAGATTAAAGATGTTGAGAAGCTGAGGGAGGGTACCTGGATGCAGTGGTCCCGGGACATGGAGTTCGCGTTCATGGAGTCCGGATTCATGGGTTTCATTGATGGATCCATTGATGAACCGACCGACACGAAGAAACTCTCTGAATGGAGACAGATTAACGTTTGCATTGTCAGTACTCTCGGCAAACATGTTGATAACTCCCTTCGCTGCCTCCTTGATCCCACCTTAACCGCGAAGGAAGCCTGGGACAGGCTGAAAGCTGAAGCTCACCATGGTGGGATGATCACGAAGATCAACGCGATCACCTCCACTATGTCTGCCATATTCTCTGACCTCCCCAGCACCGCCCGCACCATCTCTGAGATAGAGGACTTTATTTCGGACCTCTACGAGGGCGGCAAAGCTCCTACTCAGGCTGAGTTTACTATCCTCGTCTTGATGAACGCTCTACAAAATACTCAGCTGGATTGGGTTCGAAAGCACCTGCTAGCTGCCTTCTCCAGCGCAAAAACTCCCCCTAGCAAGCGGGAGGTCATCAAGATGATCACTCTTGGCGCATGTGAGAAGAACCATCTCGAGAAAGTGAATGTCGCAAAATTGGATCATCAAGATAAAGTGAAATGCACGAACTGTGGCAAGAACCATCCCTTCGAGCGCTGCTGGAAAAAAGGTGGGGGTGCTGAAGACAGGGCTCCAGACTGGTTCAAAGAAGCTCAAAAGAAGAAGGACGGCAAGAAAAAGAAGACTGAAAAATTGAATGCAGCTGTGGACTCATCCGACTCTGATACTGCGACTGCAAACCTCGCTGTCGATATTGAACGGTCTCTTGCTGATGAATCCCGTCTAAATGATGGCTATTACTCCTGCACTGCCATAGAGGATGCGGTTGACTCCTGTTCCGATCTTCTGGATGTGAAGAATGTCAACAATGATACTGCTTACCTTGCCGCTGGACTGTCGCCCTGGTGCGCTGATTCTGGTTGCACTACACACGTATCCCCCATACGTTCCGACTTCTCCACCCTTGTCTCCGTCAACCGTAGGATACGTGGTGTCGGTGGTCACTATATAGCTGCCGTTGGTAGCGGCACTATTCATGTGCGCTGCGGAAAGGGAAGGAAATTGACGCTCCACGACGTGCTTTACGTCCCTGAGGCTACACTACGTTTGATATCGATCGTGCAGCTGGACAACGATGGCCTGTTTACTGTCTTCGGTGACGGCCACGTTGCTATCAAATCCCACAGTGGAAAATCATGGCAGAGGGGGCCAAGATTGGTACTGACCTTTACTACATATCTGGCAATCCCAAGGCTGTTGTTGAATCTGCAAATATCGCGCGGGCCGCCCCTGATCTTGAAACGTGGCACAGATGGCTTGGTCACTTGAATTACTCTTCAGTTATCAAGATGGCTAAATCCGGCATGGCCGAAGGTATGCCCGTCGATCTATCTACCCTCCCCCCCTTTGTGAACACTGTGTCATCGGCAAACAGATGAAATCGCCTGTTCCGAAACTCAGGAAGGGGGGGAGGGCAAAGAAGCAGCTTGAGAAGGTTTTTTCGGACATTACTGGGCCTGAGGACGTTGGCAGCACGACCGGGGACAGATACATTCTGAACTTTATTGATGACTACTCATGCATGTCATGGCTATTCCCACTTAAGAAGAAGTCGGATGCGGCTGTTGTTTTCAAGGACTGGCTCACACTGGTCGAGAGGGAGAGCAACGAGAAGGTACAGACCTTTCGCACCGATAACGGTGGTGAGTACACCTCCGACGAGTTCGAATCATACCTAAGGTGTGAAGGCATCCGCCATCAAACGACTGCCCCTTACACATCAGCAGAGAATGGTTGTGCAGAGAGATGTCACCATACCATAATGAACCGCGCCCGTGCGATCAGATCGGATGCTAAGTTACCTCCGAGCCTGTGGGCTGAATCGGTAAGAGCAGCTGCCTACCTAAAGAACAGAACACATACCCGGACCCTAAAAGGGGTGACGCCGTATGAGATGTGGTTCAGCGTGCGCCCGGATATCTCGCACTTAAGAGAGCTTGGGTGTCAGGTGTGGATACACATTGCCGGTGATAATCCAAAAATCTACAACCGGTCTGTTGAATGTGTTCTGGTCGGCTATTCAGAGACATTGAAAGCTTACCGCTGTCTGGAGCGACTGTCCGGCAAGATCCATGTCACTCAGAACGTGGTCTTTGCAGAGAGTCAAGACTCCCACCCCAGGAAACTGCTCCCAGGGGTCATTGCAAACGCGGATGCGATCCCTGTCCCTGAACCTGAGGTCAACGACCCTGACCATGCTGACACCGATGAACATGAGGAACTGTGAGGGCAACACTAATGATGAAGCCACAATCCAAAGATACTCAAGGAGATAAGAGCTGATACTAAGACAATGACCAACTGTGTAGTGGGTATCCTCAGTTTATAACTCTACCAACGATAGATACATGGGGACTTGCCTGTGTAGTGGGTATCCTCAGAGATCAAGCTGAGGAAATGCCACCACATGGGCTATGGTCTTATAGCGCTGGCAAGGCTTACATAATAGGGGAGACGGAAACTTGTAGAAGGTTATGGAAGGTGACGGAATGTGATGGAAGGTTGTGGAATGTGATGGAATGTGACGGAAGGTTATGGAAACTGACGGAAGGTTACAGAAACTCATGGAAGGAAATAGAAACTTGTGGAAGGAAATGCGTGAACCCTGACATCACCCCCCTCTCAATGCTTGTCGTCCCGACAAGCACAGCTGCCACCTAGCCCCCAACATCCACCGAGACATTGTTTCCAAGTATGCCACAGGCGGGACCACCATCTCTCCTGGCCCTTCCCTTCCTGGTAGCGCAGGTCAATGATGAGCTCAGGGGGATTGGGGTCCATGGGCAAGTGCGGCCCTCGGAACCTTGCTCGACGTATTCACTCTCCTGCCATGTTACGGAAAGGTCGCCCCACCCAGCCTTCGAAAGTGTAGGGGGTTCCACAAGGGGGGGTTCCATCGTTGAGGAAGACAGGGTCGCCGACGTAGTATGTGTTCTCTCGTCTGTGTCGGGGTCTGAGGAATGCGATTGCAGGGCGAGTGGGCGCCTGTCTCTTTGCTGGTGTGAGGTCCTCAGAGCTGACGGACCACTTTGAAGACCATGCGACGTCGAGATCACGGCAGTCAAGCATTCTTTGTAGCTTGGCTTCACTGGCTGCTCTGGACGACGAGAAGCCGGAGAAGTGCAGGAGGGTGGGATCGACACGTGACATGTTTGGCAGGTCAGAGAGGTTTTGGGTGAAGCTGGGGAGGGCAACTAGCTCAATGGCGGGCGAGGACATGGTTGATGGATGTGGTGGGGTCGATGCAGTGGAAGTGAGCGGTCACAGGTGGAGAGGGGATATATAGCTTATCGGAATGAATTGGTTAGGTGGAGGCCGATATCGCTTATCTTTGGGGGTCTGGACCCTTGACATTATGAGTAGAAGCCCTGCCTGCTGTCCAGTCGAAGAGAGTTTGCCTGGAAGGTTCTGTGAAGTTCTGAAATCTCTGGAAGGGGAGGGACATGTATGTGGCTGCCGAGATATGCTGAGGTGCCTCTGGGTTCTGCCGGTGAAATTCCTTAACGAGTCGCTTTGCCCCAGAGACATCCTTCGCTGGTAGCCAGAGATCGTCGGCAGCTCCATAGCCCTTCCAGCGCACGAGATACTCCAACCTTCCACGGAACATCCTGCTGTCTAGAATCCTTTCAACTTCATATTCTTTGGCTCCATCCTGTATGACAGGGGGAGGGGGGGTGGAGGGGCATGACGTTCAATAATTGGGTCGTCTTCATATGGCCGAAGCAGGACGACAGAGAACACTGGATGTGTGCGACCAAAGGATGCAGGAAGATTTAGACCATAGGCATTTCGTGAGACCACCTTATTAACAGTGTAGGGGCCTAGCCACTTGTGGTCTAGCTTCTTCATTGGGCAATGGTTGTGATGTTTTGTGCATTGAGCCAGACCTTGTCACCAAGCTTATAAACTGGGGCTGCTTTATGGTGCATGTCATAGAAGCGTGCCTGGCAAGTCGTCCGAGGCTCGTGACAGAGAATGTGGCACGTTCCGTATGATCCCCAAAGGTGCAAATGAGGTCGACTTCTTCCTTGATTGAGCCAGCCTCATTTGGGGTACCATCAATATTGTAGACGGGGATGGCACGGGGTAGGGGACGGGTCCGAAGTCTGTGTTCCCTTACAAACTCCACATCGATGAACATCCCTGTAGCACCACTGTCAAGGAGGGAGTCAATTGCAAGTGGATGCCCTGTGTCAATGGAGTGGACCTTGAGAGGTACTTTGGTGCATCGGTGGAGGTCAGCAGTACGGACATATAGAGGGACTGGAAGGTTTGCATTAGCAACTGGAGCGATGGGTTGGGTTTTTGGCATGGCTGGTTTGGTTTCAGTTCGATCAGGGGTAGGAGAAGGATGCATCATATCGCCTGTGATCCCTATTGTACATGTTTCGAGAACTGAAAACCGATTCGTCGAGCGGGGCATGTCTTTCACCGCTGACTGGCCTAAAAACCCTTTCCTTCCTCTTGGACAGGGGCTTCCACCTTCTCTTTGCGTTCCTCTATCGCCGCTGCTACAGATTTAGAGACAATTGCTGCAATGTCTGCCTCTGTGAGGTTTGCACGGATTCGTGGCTTGCGAGGTTCAGGACAGTCTGGTGAAATGTGACCAGGTCTCTTACAGTTGTAGCAGGTTCGTGTTTCGGTGCGGCGGCGGGATGAGTCAATGTCCATAGGTGTCGCGTTACTGGGTGATGCTGTGGCAACAGGAGCCATAGCAGGAGTGTGGAGTGGTCGGGCAGGAGGAGGGCGATTAGGGACATGAGGTGTCTGTGCCTTCCTGACCTCTAACAGACGGTGATGATTGCGGTCAATCTGACAGGCTGCTTCCTTCCAGGCTTTGAGGTTGGATGGAAGAAAGGGCTGGGCGTGGATCTTGTCAAGGATACCTGCTGGAAGGCCACGAGCATAGGCATCCTCGAGTGCCTCATCATTAAAGCCTGTCCTGCCTGCCAGGATCTCAAATTGAGCCGTGTATTCATCTGCCGACATTCCTGACGCCATCCTAAGGTCATGCAGCTTAGTGCGAGCCGTTCTGGCACGATCTGGGTCCCCAAAGGCCTCCTCCACACGTTTAATGAACCCCTCCAGAGTGGATATATAGGAGGTGCCATCAATGACAACCTGTGTCTCGTTGTGTGCCCATATCTCCGCAGAGCCTCCCATCATGAAGGAAAGAGCATATAGATCTTTGTGCGCTCATCTGGGAAGGATGCTGGCTGGACAGCGATGGACAACTTGATAGACCTGATAAACCCTTCAGTCTCTGCACGGTCTCCATTGAACTTCTCCGGTTCTGCTGCTTTGATAGAGCGAGTAGATGGAGGGACACTGTGAGGTACTGAGGGCGCAAGGGCTTGAGCAGCAGCAACAGCAGCGTTGGTGGCAGCATTGGCTAAGTGGTCGTGAACGTTAACAATATGATTGTGCAGCTCCTGATTCTGCAGTTGAAGTTGCTGCAGCTGCTGTGCTTGGCTGGAAAGGAGGCCTCGAAGAAATGGCCCATGTTCACCCAAGGAGTCCCAGTATGTGTCTGGGAGTTGGTCTGCCATAGGCTGAGATGAAGGCTGGTTAAGAAAAGTGTGTGGGGTCGTCCTATGAGCTTGATCTTCTGTGAGGGCAACACTAATGACGAAGCCACAACCCAAAGATACTCAAGGAGATAAGAGCCGATACTAGGACAATGACCAACTGTGTAGTGGGTATCCTCAGTTTATAACTCTACCAATGATAGATACATGGGGACTTGCCTGTGTAGTGGGTATCCTCAGAGATCAAGCTGAGGAAACGCCACCACATGGGCTACGGTCTTATAGCGCTGGCAAGGCTTACATAATAGGGGAGACGGAAACTTGTAGAAGGTTATGGAAGGTGACGGAAAGTGATGGAAGGTCGCGGAAAGTGACAGAAGGTTATGGAAAGTGACGGAAGGTTACAGAAACTCATGGAAGGTTACAGAAACCCATGGAAGGAAATAGAAACTTGTGGAAGGAAATGCGTGAACCCTGATAGGAACTCACCGATGCACCCATGGAGACGATCCCACATTGTTCTGCCCACATGCCAAAAGCGTCCGCTGCAGGCGCTGCGATGAGAGGCCTGTCATATGAGTCTGTAATGGACAGGACCCTCGGGGAGATGAGAGAGAGCAAGGCATGCGTTCAAGGGGGTGCGCCGTTAGACCATGAGGAGGTGGGTGTGTTTGTGACTGAGTCAGAGGAGGAATGGTGTTATGCCGGAGAGGTAGATGATCCCAAGACCTACTGAGAGATCCTATGGAGGTCAGATGCCCCACAGTGGGAGACGAG
Source organism: Gautieria morchelliformis (assembly GCA_015179125.1). Classification (NCBI taxonomy): domain Eukaryota; kingdom Fungi; phylum Basidiomycota; class Agaricomycetes; order Gomphales; family Gomphaceae; genus Gautieria; species Gautieria morchelliformis. The sequence continues at coordinate 296,102 of WHVA01000045.1, forward strand.
TATGACCGATGAGATGCACTCACTGTCACAACACGGCGTGTGGGATCTTATCCCACAAACCGAGGTCCCTGACGGTCGTCGTGTCATCCCATTGAAGTGGGTGTTCCTGCGTAAAAAGGATGTGAGCGGCACCCCAAAGAGGTTCAAGTCCCGTGTGGTGGCAAAAGGGTCCGTCCAGAGGGCCGGTATAGACTACACAGACACCTTCGCTCCCGTCACGAGGATGGAGTCCGTACGAGCGATATTGCACATCGGAGCCGCTATGGATTGGGAGATCCACCAGATGGATATCAAGACAGCATTCTTGCATGGCGAGCTAGATGACGCGGTATATATGGAACAACCGGAGGGGCGCATCGAGAAAGGGAAGGAGACTTACGTCTGTCGGCTGAAGAAGACTCTCTATGGCCTTGTACAGTCCCCGCGGTTGTGGAATGCAAGATTAAACAAAGCCCTGGTGGAGGAGATAGGTTTTACCAGAGTGGCGGCTGACCATTGCGTCTATACACGCACCACTGCTGATGGCACTTCCATTCTCGCCATCCACGTAGATGACATCTGCGCGACGGCAAGCACTGCGGCAGAAATGAAGAGGGTGAAGACTGACGTCGGGGCGATCTTCAACCTTGTGGACCTTGGTGAGGTCCACCACCTTCTTGGCATGGCTAAGAGAAACTGTGCTGCGAGGACTGTCTCGCTGTCTCAGCGTGCCTACATCGAGACGATAACAAAACGGCTGAACTTACAGAATGCCTATGCCAAGTATACTCTGCTCGACCCTGCCATCGTCCTATCCAAGGACCTGTGCCCCAGCAGTGACGAAGAGAAGAAGAGCATGCAGAAAATTCCTTACCTCACCGCCATCGGATCGATGATATATGCAGCCATGGGCACGCGGCCCGATATCTCGTTCGCGGTCTCTCATCTGAGTCAATTCAGTGCGAATCCTGGTCCTGTGCATTGGATGCAAGCCCAAAGAGTCATCACCTACCTATATACAACGCGTGATGTGGAGCTCGTCCTGGGCGGGAAGGGTGTGCTCCTATCCGGCTGGGTAGATTCGGACTGGGTTTCGGATCGGAGTGACCGCAGGTCTGTTGCGGGCTACCTATATTCATTAGGTGGAGGGCCAATCTCATGGAGCTCGAAAAAACAACCTACCATTGCAACCTCCAGTGTCGAAGCCGAATACATGTCGTGCACCTACGGAATAAAGGAAGCACTTTGGCTAAGATCCCTCCTGAAACTCATCGGTTTTGAACAAACCGGCGCAACAAATATCTTGTGTGACAACATGGGCACAATCACACTCACCAAAGACCCAACTTTCCATGCTACAGTTGCAGACACTGAAAGCCCGCCTATTTCACAGCGGGTTGAGAAATAATTTTGGCCCAAATCTGACTTCAGAATCGGACTCGCAACCCTCGAAAGCTTCCAAAAACAGCCTTACCTTAATTTTCCCACAGGTTTTAGGTACCGGCCAAACTTTTGGGCAAAATTTTGACTCTATTACCTTGCTCGCATCTTCTCCCATCCCCTAAATGTCGCCAGGATTCGCGACAGGTTCATGTTCATGTTCGTATAAGTTGTATCCCTCGCTTTTTCCCGTTTTCAGCGCTTCTGTCCTATATATCCTTTGCTTCTGCCCGTTTTCGGCACTACTTCCTTGGCCCCCTGCAGGCTATCTGGACTCATGATGAGCTACGTCGTGTGACAACCAGTGGCCTGTTGGGTCCTGCTGTGGATTATGTGCGATGCGAGGTGTGTTTCCATACCAAGTATCATATGCCTCGCGATATCTGTCCTTCGTGTCGACCTATGTAGCGGTATGAGGTAATACACGCGTCGCGCCTTCTGTCTTTGAGTGCCGTTTTATCTCCTGGTGTATGGTGATATATGCATGTGTGCGTCCTGTTTACTGTGTTGTATTTGCTATCTAATGTTTTCTATTCTACTGGTTTTTTTTTTTTTTGTTCACTGTCCCTCGTTTCGTCCATTCTCCTGTCTCTTCTCATCTTTTCCCACCAGCTTTTTTTTTTTTTTTCATTCAGTTCCTTCACCTAGACAGTAATCTATTAATACAGATGCTTTGATAATGGTAGATCGTGGTTCCATACTGAATCGAGCAAGGTTGCTGTGGGCAACGCTCTGCACTTCTAGTATGGGTTCTGAGCACTATTAATACATTGATTTACCCTTTGCCTGAGCTTCAAGTGCCTTCATTGCACTCTCTGACACTGATATATGACTTCTCTGCTTGCGCACAACCCATGCTGCAGCCTCCCCTTTCAAGCCTTTTTGGTAAGCATCTATGAATCTCCATGACCGATTAATAAATCTCCGAATGACGTCTGCAGGGCATGCATCAAGAACTTCCAGTGCACGTGCTTTAGCCTCTGCAAAATTGTTTTTAGGGTGCTCCCGGTATCGGTATTTACACCATCCCCAGTACTTAGAGACACTTGTTAGATTAGTATTCAATTAGCAGAAAATTACTCACCATTTCAATGGGGTTCAGCTCACAGTGAAATTTTGGAAGGAAAATACACTCATGGCCTGCACCTTTGATCAGTATCTCAATCATTGATTCTTGGTTGACAAAATCTTCTTGCTGAGAGAGAAGCCTAGCCATGCAGCAGTTCTGGCTCTCAAAAGGGCAGACTGGTGCACACTTGGCTTTCAAGAGCGAGTCCTCAAATCCCTGTTCTTTAAGAACAGCCTGCAAGCCCTTCGGTTGCCCAGATAATGTCGTCATCTGCTGTGGCTGTCCTCGGAAGCGAGGGTCAGGATTTGATTGAGGAATTAGTGTGTCGCGCTGCTTGCGTTGCCTTCCACTGTCAGATTTATTCATTTCAAAAGCTTTCAGTGCATCTGGGGGCAAAGAAGCATGGGCAGATGATGTGAGGGCAACACTAATGACGAAGCCACAACCAAAGATACTCAAGGAGATAAGAGCCGATACTAGGACAATGACCAATTGTGTAGTGGGTATCCTCAGTTTATAACTCTACCAACGATAGATACATGGGGACTTGCCTGTGTAGTGGGTATCCTCAGAGATCAAGCTGAGGAAACGCCACCACACGGGCTACAGTCTTATAGCGCTGGCAAGGCTTACATAATAGGGGAGATGGAAACTTGTAGAAGGTTACGGAAAGTGACGGAAAGTGACATGTGACAGAAGGTGACGGAAACTCATGGAAGGAAATAGAAACTTGTGGAAGGAAACGCGTGAACCCTGACATCACCCCCCTCTCAATGCTTGTCGTCCCAACAAGCACAGCTGCCACCTAGCCCCCAACATCCACCGAGACATCGTTTCCAAGTATGCCACAGGCGGGACCACCATCTCTCCTGACCCTTCCCTTCCTGGTAACGCAGGTCAATGATGAGCTCAGGGGGATTGGGGTCCATGGGCAAGTGCGGCCCTCGGAACCTTGCTCGACGTATTCGCTCTCCTGCCATGTTACAGAAACGTCGCCCCACCCAGCCTTCGAAAGTGTAGGGGGTTCCACATGGGGGGGTTCCATCGTTGAGGAAGACAGGGTCGCCGATGTAGTACGTGTTCTCTCGTCTGTGTCGGGGTCTGAGGAATGCGAGTGCAGGGCGAGTGGGCGCCTGACTGTTCGCTGGTGTGAGGTCCTCAGAGCTGACGGACCACTTTGAAGACCATGCGAGATCACGGCAGTCAAGCATCCTTTGTAGCTTGGCTTCACTAGCTGCTCTGGAAGACGAGAAGCCGGAGAAGTGCAGGAGGGTGGGATCGACACGTGACATGTTTGGCAGGTCAGAGAGGTTTTGGGTGAAGCTGGGGAGGGCAACTAGCTCAATGGCGGGCGAGGACATGGTTGATGGATGTGGTGGGGTCGATGCAGTGGAAGCGAGCGGTCACAGGTGGAGAGGGGATATATAGCTTATCGGAATGAATTGGTTAGGCGGAGGCCGATATCGCTTATCTTTGGGGTCCTGGACCCTTGACATTATGAGTAGAAGCCCTGCCTGCTGTCCAGTTGAAGAGAGTTTGCCTGGAAGGTTCTGTGAAGTTCTGAAATCTCTGGAAAGGGAGGGACATGTATGTGGCTGCTGAGATACGCTGAGGTGCCTCTGGGTTCTGCCGGTGAAATTCCTTAATGAGTCGCTTTGCCCCAGAGACATCTTTTGCTGGTAGCCAGAGATCGTCAGCAGCTCCATAGCCCTTCCAGCGCACGAGATACTCCAACCTTCCACGGAACATCCTGCTGTCTAGAATCCTTTCAACTTCATATTCTTCGGCTCCATCCCGTATGACAGGGGGGGTGGTGGAGGGGCATGACGTTCAAGAATTGGGTCATCTTCATATGGCCGAAGCAGGACGACAGAGAACACTGGATGTGTGCGACCAAAGGATGCAGGAAGGTTTAGACCATAGGCATTTCGTGAGACCACCTTATTAACCGTGTAGGGACCTAGCCACTTGTGGTCTAGCTTCTTCATTGGGCGAGTGGTTGTGATGTTTTGTGCATTGAGCCAGACCTTGTCACCAAGCTTATAAACTGGGGCTGCTTTATGGTGCACGTCATAGAAGCGTGCCATGTCCTCTGCTGCCTTGGACAGGGCTGAACGAGCTTCTCTCGTGGCCGCTTCCATCCGCGTTGTGAACTCATCCAGGGCCTCGAGTCGAGTTTCCCGGACTGGTTCCAGTCCCAGCCTTGGATGTTGGCCACTGTCCAACATGAAGGGTGTAGTCTGGGTTGAGGCATGGATTCGGTTGTTATAGGCAAACTCGGCCAAGGATATCCATTCGAACCAATCATCCTGACGCTGGTTGATGAATAGTCGAAGGTATTGCTCAATCTCCTGATTAACCCTTTCAGTCTGTCCATCAGTTTGGGGGTGATAAGCAGTAGAGGCAGCGACTTTGACACCAAGAAGTTTGTTCAGTTCACGCATGAACTGGGAGATGAACTGTGTGCCTCGATCACTGATGATTTCTTCAGGGAGCCCATGAAGTTTCCAAACATGATCACGGAAGAGTCGGGCAACTCCCACTGAAGTTACATCTGAAGTGGTGGGAATGACATGTGCACGCTTTGAGAGGCGATCGACAACAACAAGGAGAGCATCATAGCCATGACTGGTAGGCAGTTCTACAATCAAGTCAACAGACATAACCTGCCATCTACGGTCTGGGATACGGTTTGGTAGAAGCTTGCCAATGGGAGAAGCAGGGAAGGTTTTTGTCCGGTTGCACAGGTCACAGGCCTTCACGTATTTTGCAATGTAACGTCCCATCCCAGGCCACCAGTAACTCCGAGCAACTAGTTCAGTGGTTCTCCAACGACCAGGGTGACCGGTGAGAGGCATGTCATGGTGCGCTTTCACTATGTCATGTCGTAGTTTTGCATCAAGCGGCACGTACACTTTGTTGTGATAGAGGACAAGCCCATCCTGTTCAGACCACTCTTCTCCTCGTAAATTTCCAGAGGAGCCCAGTTCTTTGAGAGCCTTGACAACCTTTTCATCCTGGTCTACACAGTTCCTTACTCGATTGAGGAAAGCATCACCTTCACCTGGGACTAACTGCGCACCAGCCTCTGGGGGATTCGCCTTGATGTGGAACAAGTCAGGGGTAAGTAAGACTTGATTTTGGTTGTCTTCCTCCCCCCGCTTATGATCCACGCGTCGTGAGAGTGCATCAGGCTTGGCTGAATGACGACCAGGACGATGGATCAGCTCAAAATCAAAGCGAGAGAGGTAGAGTGACCAGCGTGCTTGACGACGGTTCAGGTTTTGTGCAGTGCGGAAGTAGGTGAGATTCTGATGGTCATTGAGAATCTCAATCTTGTGCTTCGTTCCCTCTAAGATGTGGCGCCATTCCTCTAATCCCCGAATCACAGAAAGAAGCTCCTTGTCATGGATGGCATAGTTGCGTTCAGCATCATTGAGGCTTTTGGAGACAAACCCCACAGGCCGCCATTTGCCATCATCACATAGCTGGGACAGTACTGCTCCTGTGGCATAGGCTGAGGCATCTGTTTCAAGACGGAAATGTTTGTCTTGATCAGGGAGGAAAGGATCGGTGTTGAGGTGATGAGGAGTTTGAGCTTGTCAAAGGACGCTTGCTCTGGGCCATTTGGATCCCAAGACCATTGGGCATCCTGTTTTGTCAACTGGTTGAGGGGCTTTGCAATGTGTGAGAAGTCTTCCACAAATCTACGGTAGAAGTTGATGAAACCAAGGAATGATTTGACTTCAGTGACGTTACGTGGTATTGGCCAGTCCCGCACCCCTGCAACCTTGACTGGGTCCATGGCAACCTGTCCTTGAGAGAGGATGAGGCCGAGATACTCCACCTCTAGTTGCTCAAATAGGCATTTTTCAGGTTTGAGGTACAGGTTGTTGGCCCGGAGGATTTCAAGGACACGTCGTACAATCCTACGATGTTCTTCAAGCGACTCTGTGAAGATGAGAATGTCGTCCATGAACACCACCACAACCCCTTCATCGATGAGACTCTTGAAGATGTCATTCATCATCGTCTGGAAGGTTGCTGGGCTGTTCGTGAGTCCAAAGAACATGACTAGAGGTTCATACAGGCCCCTATTTGTCCGAAAGGCTGCCTTCCACTCATCTCCCTCTTTTATGCGTACATTATTATATCCCCAGCGAATGTCAAGCTTTGTGAAGTATTTAGCCCTTCCAGCAGCAATCTTATTCATGATGTCTGGAACAAGGGGCAAGGATAGGCATTCTTGATTGTTATATCATTGAGCTTCCGGTAGTCTTGCACAAATCTAAGACTGCCGTCCTTTTTCTTCACAAAGAAGACTGGAGATGCCATAGGTGACTTGGAGGGACGGATACGATGGCTCTTCAGGTTCTCCTCAAGGAAGTTATCCAGTTCCCTTTGCTCAACCGGTGACATTGGGTAAACCTTTGTGCTGAAGGGTTGTGCACCTGGAGTGAGCTCAATTGCATGGTCCCAGGGCTTTCGAGGAGGCAGTTGGTCAAATGACTCCTTAGAAAACACATCCTTGAACTCCTGGTATGGTTTAGGGACAAGGTCCTCGAAGGATCTGACTGGTGCAGACTTGCTGGCCCGTTCAGCAAGCTGTTGGGAGACAGTCCAGCCTGCGCCAATCATTTCAGGACTCTCATTCACAAAGATGACAAAGGTCCTGTCTCCTTCCTCAAGTAGGGAGCGGGTGTGCTGTATGGGAACCTCCTCTTGATTTACACTCTCTTCTGGAACAGTTTCGACTGTGGGCCCTCTGACAACAGGTCTGCCCCCACATGACTTGGGACAGCGTGTCATCTTCACATCTCCTATACGCCAGTCAACTTCTGGGTTGTGTTCAACAAGCCATGTGTGACCAAGAATGATGGCAAGTCGTCCAAGGCTCGTGACAGAGAATGTGGCACGTTCCGTATGATCCCCAAAGGTGCAAATGAGGTCGACTTCTTCCTTGATTGAGCCAGCCTCATTTGGGGTACCATCAATATTGTAGACGGGGATGGCACGGGGTAGGGGGCGGGTCCGAAGCCTGTGTTCCCTCACAAACTCCACATCGATGAACATCCCTGTAGCACCACTGTCAAGGAGGGAGTCAATTGCAAGTGGATGCCCTGTGTCAACGGAGTGGACCTTGAGAGGTACTTTGGTGCATCGGCGGAGGTCAGCAGTACGGACATATAGAGGGACTGGAAGGTTTGCATTAGCAACTGGAGCGATGGGTTGGGTTTTCGGCATGGCTGGTTTGGTTTCAGTTCGATCAGGGATAGGAGAAGGATGCATCATATCGCCTGTGATCCCTATTGTACATGTTTCGAGAACTGAAAACCGATTCGTCGAGCGGGGCATGTCTTTCACCGCTGACTGGCCTAAAAACCCTTTCCTTCCCTTGGACAGGGGCTTCCACCTTCTCTTTGCGTTCCTCTATCGCCGCTGCTACAATTTAGAGACAATTGCTGCAATGTCTGCCTCTGTGAGGTTTGCACGGATTCGTGGCTTGCGAGGTTCAGGACAGTCTGGTGAAATGTGACCAGGTCTCTTACAGTTGTAGCAGGTCGTGTTTCGGTGCGGCGGCGGGATGAGTCAATGTCCATAGGTGTCGCGTTACTGGGTGATGCTGTGGCAACAGGAGCCATAGCAGGAGTGTGGAGTGGTCGGGCAGGAGGAGGGCGATTAGGGACATGAGGTGTCTGTGCCTTCCTGACCTCTAACAGACGGCGATGATTGCGGTCAATCTGACAGGCTGCTTCCTTCCAGGCTTTGAGGTTGGATGGAAGAAAGGGCTGGGCGTGGATCTTGTCAAGGATACCTGCTGGAAGGCCACGAGCATAGGCATCCTCGAGTGCCTCATCATTAAAGCCTGTCCTGCCTGCCAGGATCTCAAATTGAGCCGTGTATTCATCTGCCGACATTCCTGACGCCATCCTAAGGTTATGCAGCTTAGTGCGAGCCGTTCTGGCACGATATGGGTCACCAAAGGCCTCCTCCACACGTTTAATAAACCCCTCCAGAGTGGATATAGAGGAGGTGCCATCAATGACAGCCTGTGTCTCGTTGTGTGCCCATATCTCCGCAGAGCCTCCCGTCATGAAGGAAAGAGCATATAGGATCTTTGTGCGTTCATCTGGGAAGGATGCTGGCTGGACAGCGATGGACAACTTGATAGACCTGATAAACCCTTCATCTCTGCACGGTCTCCATTGAACTTCTCCAGTTCTGCTGCTTTGATAGAGCGAGTAGATGGAGGGACACTGTGAGGTACTGAGGGCGCAAGGGCTTGAGCAGCAGCAACAGCAGCGTTGGTGGCAGCATTGGCTAAGTGGTCGTGAACGTTAGCAATCTGATTGTGCAGTTCCTGATTCTGCAGTTGAAGTTGCTGCAACTGCTGTGCTTGGCTGGAAAGGAGGCCTCAAAGAAATGGCCCATGGTCACCCAGGGCGTCCCAGTATGCGTCTGGGAGTTGGTCTGCCATAGGCTGAGATGAAGGCTGGTTAAGAAAAGTGTGTGGGGTCGTCCTATGAGCTTGATCTTCTGTGAGGGCAACACTAATGATGAAGCCACAACCAAAGATACTCAAGGAGATAAGAGCCGATACTAGGACAATGACCAACTGTGTAGTGGGTATCCTCAGTTTATAACTCTACCAACAATAGATACATGGGGACTTGCCTGTGTAGTGGGTATCCTCAGAGATCAAGCTGAGGAAACGCCACCACACGGGCTACAGTCTTATAGCGCTGGCAAGGCTTACATAATAGGGGAGATGGAAACTTGTAGAAGGTTACGGAAAGTGACGGAAGGTGATGGAAACTCATGGAAGGAAATAGAAACTTGTGGAAGGAAACGCGTGAACCCTGACAGGCTGTGGGCCACTGTTTCTTCAGCGTTCTTCACTAGTAGCTCGAGTGCCTGCATGTGGCGGCACGCGGCTGCGGCTTCTTTACGCTGCCAGTGTGCGACTTCGAGCTCTAAGCTCTCGGTCGTCGTTTCAGAGTCAGGCTCTGAGGCGACCTGTTCCCAAACGATCTGTTGGATCGTCTTACGGCTGTCCGTTGGGGCAGCCGGTTTCTCTTGAGGTTCGTTCCTGAACCTTACATCCTGTTCGACCGGGACGGCTGGTGCTGGCATTCGCTGCTTGTCCCGCTCCTTTCAGCGCAGGTCTTCCGCGTCATGACTGCGTTCGTTGGCTGCGGACTGTCGCGAGCTCGGACGAGTTGTGTCGCGTTCCCCACGTTGGCGGAGGGCTTTCTGGATGTCCTCCAGCATGGCTGCATCTTGCAGCCTGATCTCCTCCGCCTGGTGGAGTTCCTTGCAGATTACCATTAGGGCGGCGGTGGCGTTGTCAAGCTGCGATGCCAGCTGATCGTGCTTGTGGCGCGTCAGCATGCTTCAGTGCAGCGCAGCCTGCACCTGTTTGTTCAGGGCCTCTGCCATCTCGTGGTCGATGGTGTGAGCCCTCGAGCTCTTGCGACTGGAGCTCAAGTATTCCGAGCCCTGACCATCATCTGGGGCTCATCTTTTTTGCCGTCGTCCCCCTTCAGGGATGATCGTCGTCGCTCTACTTCGTGAGCGTCGGTTCGAGTCGTGGCTTTGTGCCCGCCTCGACGTTGTTGCTCTACCGTCTGACGACGGCGAGACTTCTCTGCCCTTTCCTTTGTCTCTGGGCAGAGAGGAATGGGGGGCGGCGCCGGCTCGTTGCCCGGTGTCGTCTCTTCCTCGGCCACGCTCAACGAGATGTGGTCGGGGTTTTCCTCGTCCTCTACTGGGGGGACGAGGGCAGTGAGATCTACGATCTCTCTGTCTTCTATCGTCCTGGACTCTTGGTCCAGGGTAGCGTCAGCCATCATGTCGCTGGCTGTGCCTGGGGCGTGGACCTCGAGCTCGTCGCTCGTGTCCGTCTTCGACTGCATGGAATCATCGTGCTCGCAGCCGACAGTAGAGGGTCTACTGGAGGGTCTCGACGATGTTTAGTCGTCGACGCAACGATCTTTTTCAAGATTGCTTCGAATCCACTATCGGTTGGTCGCGTGGCGATCAACCGCAGGATAGTTCAAAAAGGTGTAAAGATGTTGATCTTAGGACCTTGTATCACAAGGGCACTGCAGAACTTGACCAATGAGTGGTATTCTGAATGCTACGTAGTGACAGGTAAGAGTAAGATGCGATGGGAACCGCTGGCCGGTTCCCACGCATAAACTATACAGTGGGTCCCTAAGGGGCCCACTGGGATTATGTAATAACTATTGTACATGTAGATACATAGGTTATTTACAGATGGCTCGTCAGTAGCTCCATCAGCTTCTCGATCCAACCCCCTTTTGGTGTTCATATGAGCAGGGTGCGTTCGCGGGATGTCCTACCCGTAGGTCGTGTGGGATCAACCCAGTAGATGAAGAACCCATGCAGGGCAGTGTATATGTGGGCCCCAAGACATGGTTTCGTACATAGGTGCCTTTGCCACCTTTACTCTCCATCGTTTCATGTTCTCCCTCTTCTCTCACTCTATTGTATGTGTATTTCATCTATGTTGTATCATGACTGCGCACCCCTATCCAACCCTGACTCGTGACGGCCTCTTTCCTATTCGCTGATACCTTACGAGCATTCGATATAAGTAGTTTGCATTCGCATGTATATTCCCCAGTTCAATTATCATACATCGTCCATCTTGTGCAAACTTGACCTCGCTGTGATCATCGTCTTGAACCTTCTCTTGGAGATTTCTGTCTTCGACCAGCAGAGGACTTAGGCATCACTGGTGAGTTCTCATACTTCATCTTCGTTACCTTAGCCTTCGAACTATTTTCTGTGCTGTCGGCGAAGGGCTCCGAAGGAGTACCTTCGCCGGCGAAGGGATTGTCACTACTTAGACAGCCCTTCCGTGGCACCTTGCACGTTACATCGTCAAGTGCCACGGGCCATTTCGCTATGACTGTAGATAGGGCGAGCTCCATTCGGGCAACCCTCTTATCTTGTGAACATTCATTGGTTCACCTATTCGCCGAACGGCATACTTATTCGCACAAGTTATTCAGGCATTCGCTGTGTTCACTAATACACGATATTAACGCCTAAAAACCAATCTTGACAGTAGGGGATGTCAATTGTGTTTTGATGGTGTGCCTGGTGGCGAATGATGCGAGCAGCGAATGGTTGTTCGGCGAAATGTGGCGAAGGGTGAAATAGAATGATCATCGAAGAGCTGTGGCCCAAGGGGAGGGCTGGGAAAACGGATAATAGGGATAACTGGGTATAGGAAATAAATGAGTTGCGCCATCCAATCAGAGGAGCATCCGACAACATTTGAGCCAGGGAGGTGAGGGGACCCACGGTGGGCAATCGAGTCGGGGAGGAGGTGTTGATCGAGTCCAGGTAGCGCTGCTACGTGCGAATGATGCGAAAGCGAATAAACGTTCGGCGCATTCGGCGAGGAGCGAACGGGGAGAGCGTAAAATTGGGGTGTCGAGGTTACTGGGTATACAAAATAGACAGGTCATGACAGTAACTTGATACAAGAATAAATGAGTCATGACATATGCATGCAGAAATTCATATGCATATCCTGTCTGACGACATGCAAGCTTTCACTCTTGGAATCTGTCCTTTCAGCTGCCCTCGCTCTCAAGTTCTTGCTCCTGCTCAAACTCTTGCTCTTACACTCAAGCTCTCGCTCTTGCAATATGTTCCCTCAGCTGCTCTCACTCTCGCAATACATCGCACTCTCGCACATGTATCTACCGGCCGTCAGCTCTGGTCTCTTCTCGGCGTGCATGGTTTGTAACTGTGTCTATTTCATTGTTCACAATAGCTTTCAATCAATGTATTTCCAAGTGTCTTTTCAGTAGTAGAAAGCACTGTTCTATTGTGTTTTAAAGTAGCATTTATAAGTAACTTAAGAACTGAAAATCAGTGCTATAGGATACTGAAAGCGGACATTTTAGCTACTAGATTTCGGTACCCAGCTTATCGAGAGGAAGCGTCAAAAATCCGCTCCGGTTACTTATTATCAGTAACTTGGGCACTAAAAATTTGGTGCGTAATGTACTTATATTAAGTGCCCCGAGTTACTGCAGTGCCAAGTTACCAAGATTGGACGTTCCCGCACCTAATTTGTTGGGAAGGATAAGTACCTAGAAAAATGATCGATTGAATTCTAGTATGAAGTCGTTCTTTCTCCACATAAGTAGCCGATTTAAACGAGAAGGGGGCACTTGGGGAAAGCGGCAAGTCACCAAAATCAAATTTAAAAGCAAAGTGTCGTTTCAACGTTCTCACTGCCATGACCCTAACTCCTACCACAAACGAATGTACCTTTCTCAGTGGGCTTTAATGTAGGCTTTAATGACAGAACGTCCAATAGCATGTAGCTAAAGCCATTCCTTGAAGATGCGCTGGTAGAGCATCTTATCGAGATGGATTAAAAGCGCATAAGCGAGAATCATGGCCGTCAAGAAACCATAAAACTCGGGTGGAGGAGTAGACATCCCCAATGCGCTGTTGAGCTTGGGAATATAAGGGATGGCTATGACAACGCCAGCGATGAGAGTGGTCAAGCCGACGACGGAGCGAGAGGCCCGCGATTGCACAAATGGGATTTTGCCTGTTCGAAGGAAATGGATGATGAAGATCTAATACAGCGCAATCAAAAACGGTTTGGGGTTCAGTGGGACTTCGGGAGGGAAGCAAAACTTACCTGTGTCAAAGCGCCTTCGAGGAACCAATTGGTCTGGGCTTGCGCCACGAGGGGCGAATCTGCAGTTCGAATTCCGTATCGATACCTGTTTCAGAAGTACAATCCAAAGACAGAAAACGCAAGGTAGATGTTGAGCGTACCAGTTAATAAGGAAGGTACAAATATCAAACACGCTCGAGGTTGGGCCCATAAATATCATGAACCTTGCAACCGATTTGGCATTCCAAGTCCTTGGTGTAAGCATGTACTCGGGATCGACGTTGTCCCTAGTATTTTTCCGCCGTTAGTTCTGATCAACAAGACGATGCAAGTGAGTAGATTTGAGAGGATGAACTGACCAAGGAATTGACGCCTGAGAGAAATCATAGAGCAGATTTTGAAAGAGCAGCTGAAGCGGCAGAATTGGTTGATAAGGCAACCACGCCGAAGCAGCTGGGTTTTCCGACAAGCATCAGTTCCATTCGTTCAAACGAGAGTTCCTTGAACCAAAGCTGCGACTCACCGAGAACAGAGAAGACATTGCCGAAGTTGGATGAGGTGGCCATCTTGATGTATTTGATCGTATTAACAAACCTGATGAAACCAACCATCGTCAGTCCCGGCCTCGATATTTGTGAACGAGGAAATGAGAAAGGGGAGAGTAATCACGTCATCCTGCCTTGAACAACGCCATGAACAATCACATCCAGACTCTTTTCCAACAAGATGACATCCGCCGCCTCTTTGGCAATCTCGGTTCCTGAATCGACCGAAATGCCCACATCGGCAGCACGAATGGCTAAAGCGTCATTTACTCCGTCACCCAAAAAGGCCACTGCTCGACCCCCTCCGCCCTTGCGTAGCCCTTCAACGACCTGAAGTTTCTGGTGAGGCGAGAGTTTGGCAAAAATGATGCACCGCTCGAGAGCCGCTTTAAATGCGACTTGGTCGTTCGAGAGCGCAGCGAGTTGGGGTCCCGTAATGACCAAATCTTTCTCTTCCAGCCCGGGTTCCATGTGCAAGGTGAGGTGATCGAGAGAACTAGAGTTGGATGGAAGGAGACCGAGGTCTCGACCGACTTTAGCAGCAACAGCTGGGGCATCTCCCGTGAGAATTCGGACCTGCTCACGCCATTCCCTCTTCAGTCCTGCCCACAATCTATGAAGAAAACAGGAGAAATGACAAACCTGAACCCCAAGCTTAGCCAACTTCTCAATCGCGTCGGCCGCATCAGGCTTCAATGGGTCGAGAAACCCCAGAAATCCGATAAACACAAGATCGGTTTCATCGGCCGTCGTCAGTGTCATTAAGGGCATTGCAACCGAAGACTTGCAGGCCACAGCGACGAGTCGAAGTCCTTCTCTATTGAGTCTCTCGGCCGTCTCAAGTATCCGAGATCGAGCATCGACAGTGAGCGGGGACGCTTCGCTGGGCTTGAACTTGTCCAACGTTACTGGTGACGACGACTGGGAGGAGGGATGATCATAGACTCGAGCACAGCGATCGAGCACGTCATCAACCGCTCCTTTGGTGATCATCAGCCCTTTCTCGTCCATGCCAACTTGCGAGCGAGAGACAAGAACAGAAAGAAGGCGTCGAGTCGAGTCAAATGGTACTTCGGCCAACTTGGTCCATTCCTCGAGTTTAGGGTCGCCCATCCCACCACCTTCGGCAGATTTAGCAAACTTATCGACGATGGCACCATCAATCGGACTCCTCGTGCCTGTTTGCAAGGCAGCGTTGAGGTACGCCAATTTGAGTGGCAAATCGGACTGATCGCCCCAACCGGTGGCCGAGAACGACACCTGGACAAGGTCGATGGTCAGAGTGCCTGTCTTGTCTGAACAGAGGATATTGACGGCCCCCAGAGTCTGAATGGCGTCGAACCGTTTGACGATGACCTTTTTGCGCGCCACTCGGACAGCTGAGAGGGCCAAGTTGGAAGCCTACCAGGATTCCTCGACATGAACCTGCGTGGTGTAAGAGACACAAGTGATGGACTTACGACAATCATGGGAAGCATCTCAGGCGTTATGCCGACCGCGACAGAGATGGCGAACACGGCGGCGCTCCTCCAGTCCTTGCTAATGAGGCCTTGAATGATCAACACGATGGGGGCCATGACCTATCACGTTTCTTCTCAGCCCCACCTCGCGGAGAGCAAAAAAAAAATTAACTTACCCCCATGAAAGCCAGCAAAATATAGCTAACCTTCCTCACACCGGCCTGCATTGCGTTTAATGGCCTCTTCTTGTCCAGATCCTTGGCAATCGAGGCCATGTAGGTGTCATCACGCGTCAACACGACCATGGCTCGCCCACTCCCCGTAGCGACGGACGTTCCCGCCAGGCAGATGTTCTGGTTGTCGATGATATCGAATTCAAACTCGAGAGGGGGAGGGTCGACTCGAGGGGCCTTGTCAACCGGCATCAATTCGCCCGTCAATGAGGCTTGCGTGACGGTCAAAGCTTCGGACGAAAAGAGCACGCAGTCTCCCGGAAAGACGTCCCCACCTAGACACATCCTCATTGTTAGGATGTAGGAAAGCAGGGGGGAGCGAGGGAGAATACGAACTTGCTAAAGCGAGCACGTCGCCCGGCACGATGTCTTTACGATTAAGCTCGACTTCCTTATTGGCACGAAGGACGCGGACGCGAGTTGTGACAGAATTAAGCAGCCTGGCAGCTTGCGTAACCGATTTCAATTCTTGCCAAAACCTGTTTACTTAGCATCAGTACCCATTCATGAAGCGAGATGAGACAATAATCAAACAAACGGACCTCAAGCCTGTAGACGCTGTAATCATCACCATCATGACGCCAAATGTGGGCCTATCGCCTGTCGCAATACTGATAATTCCGAGTGCCATGAGGATGAAATTGAAAGGGTTTGCGAGAGCCGTGAATAGGAGAGCTATAGCGCTAGGGGGACGCTCGGTGACGAAGATGTTGAGGCCATGCTTTTCTAAAGCCAAGAGAGCCGCTTCGTCTGACAACCCGAGAGGGCTCGAGCCCGGTTGAAGGCTATTTGATATTTAGCTGAAGGTTTGAGCAGATTTGAAGGGGTACAGACTTGAAAACAGTCGAAGCGGGGACGCGAGAAAAACGAGCGAGCTTCTCGCTGACGGCACACTCCTGTTCATTCTGTTCTTTGCGTTTATTTATTAGTACAGACGGCTCGACCAGACCATCGACATTCTTTTCATCAAGTGATTCGCCACACGGCATGGCACGCTCGTCAGGAGAGCTGGATCGACTCTGGCGAGCAGAGGCAGTGAAACGTCGCAGGGTAGCCAAGAAGGTTTGCATCGTGGTGAAGTTCTAACCTAGCTGGTGGATGTTGACGATATGAGGTTAGAATGAGAGGGGGTTGTTTTCACCTATTTATCAAGGTTTGGGAGTGATGCAAGTTCCGCGAGTTCTGTGGGACCAACAGGAGCAACAGAGAGGAACATCAGTCTATGAGAGTGAAGTGAAAGACCAAACCGGACGAACAAGCTAGAAAGGGGGAGCTTAGGCTTGAGGGAGACAGAACGCGAACCTAAAAGCAACGCGTAGCATACAGAACTAAGGGGTTGGCCCGCACATTGGCAACTTGGCAATGTTACAGCGACCATTTTGGCGATTTATGACCCAACATGTTGCCTTGATATCGGTTATAGTGCCTGGGCGCAGACAGTGTGTAGAGAGAAACTTGGCCAGGCAAGGTCTGGTTCGGGGCCATGTACAAACGCTTCTGCTCGGCTTCTTGTGGATCTCAAGCGTGTCCAGCTTGAATTTGACTTTTCCCTCTTCAAGCTTTATTGTCCACCGGTGGTTATGATCGCCCGCACTTCGGTGGGGGAATAGAGGTCATATTGCTCCTTTTGATACTTCTCAGATAGACATTGAGTTGTTCCACTTCCCTATGTATCGCGGCTTCCGGAGCCATCATGGTCGCGCAGGCTGTCACACCTGTGACGCGACAATATAGTCGCAAATGTGGAATCGTACACTCGGTATTTCTGCGACAACCACACGCGCCCCCGCGCGCACCTACTATTGGTGCTTGCATTGCCATCTACGAGCCTCCCCGTACCCTCCCACCATCACTTATCATTCGCACTCATGCTGCCCGTATCATGCCCCACCACCGGAAGAGACAGGAGAGGGGTGCGTAATCTTCAAGCAGTTCGCGCTGAGGCTGAGGCTCTCGTCGTTGTCGGCATGTTCGGTCAACCATGAGTGTCTAACTAAAGACTATGTTTTCAATGCCCCCATACGTGCGACGGTGCATCGCGCAATTGGTTGTATGGGAAGCTGCACTCCAGTCAACAATGGTTCATATTTCTAGAGTGTGGAGGATTAACTGGGCTAGTGATAACCGACAACGAAGTTACTCTTAGGCAAGATGCCCCTGTCATGAGTGTCACTAAGTGGTAGGCCAAGTTTCATCTAGACCTCTCTCTCCACGTCATTCCTGGTGTACACTATACAATATAGACACGTGGGCGCGGAACTGATGCGACCACTTGTGTGTGCACTCACTTGTCCTGGCAGGACCCGTGATCGCTCTCCTTCGAATCCAGCATTTGGGGGTGTAAAGCATCTGTGGTGATGCGCCGCGACATGGCACAGCGAATCTACCATTCTGTGTGCGCGCTCTCCTGGTGAATTGTCGGCGTCGCACAGAACCCCGTCCTGGTTCACTGTTGAACCGTTGAACCGTACAGCCAAGCCTCATTGGGTCGAACCCGATCGCATGGTAGTCCGACGAAGGAGAACAGGCGCAAGTAGATGGTGTCACTGGTTCAGAGCAGAGAGATGATGTGTGAGTATTCTCTCAGTAGGGTCATAAGGAGTGTGCCCAGGCGTGGTAGCACTATTTTGAAGGGATCGCATGAGGCATGACTCAGAGTCGATCGATCAGCGGATCAGGATAATTCTGGAGACAATTGTTGAAACGTTGACTTTGATATTGCTGCTCTGCCTCTCCGCCAGCGGGACATGGGTTCGCTGAGATCAAGTTCGAATCTGCTGTGGTTTCTCCGCTGATGCCTGCACCGTCGGAGACTCGTTGAAAGCAAAGAAGAAAAGGGGCCTGCGTACACGGATTGTTTCAGATAAATAATGATTCTCTGCCCACAGATATCGGGGCATGATGGATGATGGAGCTCCTGTTTCGAAGCCTGCACGTATGGCGTAACGTCTCTTAGTCAGCCGAGCTGCGAACTCCGCACGACTTCAGCAACCTCTTCTGTATCTTTCTCCCTCCTTTCCTTCCTCCAGCACCGCAGCTCCTCCTCCCGCCTCCCACCTCCTCTTTACCCACACTCCTTCAAATTCTCCATGTCCAAACCCAGTGTCGTTGTCTTTGGTCTGTCCGATTGATCCGTCACATCAGAGTCGATCTGGGAGTCTCTTACGCTCATTTTGTTAGGTGGTTTGAATTTAGCCGCAAGAGCATTGGGCACCTTTCTTGTTCCGGAGCAGGGTGAGCCGCTCGTTTCGGTGCGTCGCCGTCCATTTCACCATATTACTCCACTCCTCATTATTCATTTTCACAGCACCTCCGGTTCGTAGACAAGTATTCCGTGGCCCCTCCAACCACGTACGTGGCGTCGTAACCACCACGCTCTTTCTCTCAATACCCTGTGTCCAGCTATCTCGGTCTCAAGTTTCCCAAGTTACTCGAGAAGTCGACCGTTGACTATCGGCAGGCAAACCTCACCATAGAGAGTATGCGATTACTCCGTGTATCCCAGTCCTGTCGACTCAACTCTGCCATCTAGGTCATGTGTCGTCATCTTTCGATCCTCCGGAAGGCGTGCCCCCATTCAGCTATGTATTCGACCTGACTGGCGAGATTCACATCTCTAGGCCAGCTGACATGCATATCAAACAAACCGCTTTACCTGCTTACCTTATTGGCCGGGAAGCTAATACCCGTAAAGTCAAATCTTACGTGCGCTTTACGACACCATATTATGAAACCTCGTTGGAGAAGACCGCTCATACCGAGAGTGAAGGCCTAAAACCATCAAATCCCTCTGGAACGTGGTATCATGAAGCGCTTCGCATTTTGG
The DNA here is from genome assembly GCA_015179125.1 of Gautieria morchelliformis. NCBI lineage: Eukaryota > Fungi > Basidiomycota > Agaricomycetes > Gomphales > Gomphaceae > Gautieria > Gautieria morchelliformis. The sequence goes on from WHVA01000045.1 coordinate 315,332, forward strand.
CTAATTTTGAAGAGTATTTCCTGCTTCCTCGTCGTGGTGGAACCTTCTGAGACCATGTTGCCAGCTTAAATCTCGTCATTCTCAGGCCCGGGCTTATCTATGGTCCCTGGATCATTTCTGGATTAGGCATGGATCTGGATCATACATTGATGATTCTCTCTTATGCAACTTGAATAGTGACGAGGAGTATGCTTCTTGGGCCCGTATACCGAGAACTGGGCCAGGAATTCAAGAGCCTGTAGGTCATCGCACGTATCTATCTTAACATGTTGCCTCATATAATCTTCAGGTGGTCTCCAGGTTATGATGCTCAGATCCTTTCCAGCATCGCTTGTTGATGTAGTATCTATATCTAGGTATTCGCCATAACACAATCCACGTCGAAGATGTGGCGGCTGCGGGCTGGGCTGCTGCCGAATGGATGGCCAGTAAGGGACGCCGGGAGGCGAATAAGGAGGCGGGGGAAAACATTTATTTTGCCAATGACAAAGCGATAGTTCGGACAGTCGAGGGTTGTCCCGACCCAGCGGCAAAGCTCACTGCACCTTTATTCAACCTGGTGAGTCCCGTAATATCTATCTAGCATTGCTCGGTAGTGACGGTCATGCTTAAAAGGTCGATGATACTGATACTACTCTTCAAACATTGACCACTGTGATGGGAACCACTTTTGGCATCAAGACCAGTTTCCATGGTCTATTGCACAACACTTTGGCTCAGGTAACTCTACATGCGCTGCTTGTGCTTCAAGTATACTTATATGCCACGCAGATGAAAATCGAGGAGGCTTTGGAAGATATTAACGAGATGCATATGGAGGCTTGGACTCAAGTCATCACTAAAGCGGATCCGCCCGTCCCCAACACGCCGCTTACCCCTTATATTGAGGCTTTCATGCTTGAAAAACGGTCTTTCGCGTACAAGGGCGGCAAAGTACAGAAAGTCCTGGGCTATAAGCTTCGACACCCCCAGTTTGGTGTAGACACTATCAAGGGCATCATTGATAGTTTCAAGGAGGAAGGCATTTGGCCCAACGTCCCCGGAAGTTGATTGATGTTTGGAGTTATGTTGCTCGTCGTTTTCAATCTTGTTATGTTTTGTTTTTGGCAGGGTTGCATATTCATTCCCTTTAGTTTGCTTGTCCATTATTACTTCATGCTCATCTCATGTCTAGCTTTAATCCTGACTCGCTTTTCGGTAACCCTCGTCGTAGCTTTACATTTCTGGTATGATATATCGTAGGGGAGTTTCATGTAGTGTTCCCTTTATGCCCATAATACGCCAGCATGCATTCTATCAGGCAGAACCCATGGTCGCGTCTGCAACACCTTGCGATGGAGAGATCTCCAGTCCCGCGACGGCCATCCTAATTGCACGCTCCCACACCTCGTCCACACAATATCCGCCAGCACGCATCAATCCTTCACGATCAGCGCGTACGGCTACGCTCGAGGGATCATCGTAGTATGTCCTACGGACATACTGGTCTTCATACGCATACCAATCGTCGGTAAGAGGCACGTGAGGCACATCTGGAACAGTGCTCGCGATAGCTGCTCGACTGCGAAGCAACTTCGACTGTGATGGTATAGAGGACGAAGCGGTACGGGCAGCGGTACGTTTAAGTGCCTCGGCACGAGTTTTGGCAATGACGCGGGCAGCAGAGCCTTCCTTACCTGACTCCTGTCACGATCGGGTGTTAGAATATAAATCCATAGCAGTGCATGCAACATCATACGAACAAGTCCGTCTATGATAGCCCGTCGCTCTTTCTCTCGTTCCTGGCGCTCTTCTTCCTCCTCTCGCCTGAGCTCGCGCATCCGCTCTTCTCGCTCTCGCCGATCGCGCTCCTCATCTTCCTGTAATTCTTGCGCGTCCAACTTCTCGCGCTGGATGTTTAACTGAATCAGGGCAGCGTTCTCGGCGCGGAAAGCTGCTATTCGGGCCTCGGTTGCAGCGGGGTCGATCTCATTGATAAGATTAAAAGCTGAGACCAAGTACATCAGAAGTCATTAGACCAGTGACAAAAGCAGACGCACTGATATCCTCCACCATTTCCAGATAGTCGTTGTACGAGCGGAGGTCCACAAAGTCCTCGCGTCGTTTATTGAATCTGGCGATCGAATAAATGATTTAACAGGAACTTATAGGGTACGGGCTCACTCCTTGGAGATTCTCCGACGGACAGCTACCTCCTTTTCAACAACGAGATCCTCAAACGTCTGCGGTGTAAAAGCCAATTTACGTAGCACTTTCGTGCAAATCGGACAAGGGGCCGGTCCTAGCGTGAAAAGCCGATCGATGCATGATTCACACCTAGTAATAAGATATGACGTTGAGACATGTTCTTGATGTGTGAAAGTGAGATGACAATACATTTTGTGATAGCAGGTGGAACTGACGAGGAGACGAAGCTTTGGATTTAAATATCGGTCGCTCTTGCATACAGGACATTGGTCGTCCATGGACTAAATATATATCGTGAAGTGCGATGGGTCACTGTACATAGATGAAAGCAGCATGACACGTACAGAGAATTCTGCTGTCTTCCCGGTGGCATCTTTGACACCTCCACCGAAGACGGTAGAAGAGGTACTTTGAACATGAGACTGAGGCGTACCGCTTGCAGATGGGCGACTTGTAAGTGCAGAAGAGGTCCCAGCTCGCTTTGTGGACCCTCGGAGCCAACCTCCTGCTTTAGACATGGTGAAAGTATGTGTGCGCGCTTACTTAAAATTAGAGGTGCTGAGTAATCCCGCGTTCGGGGCCAGTTTCCAGGTCATGGTTTCCGGCTTAATAATTAGTCCCAGGCCTATCATTCTTGCCGACGGCCGAGTGAACCCTCTACACTCTATCGATGCCTAACTCGCAGCTCTGCTGGTTTCTTTGCAGCTAGCTTGGGCCTCTCACTCTCATACTGCCCCAGGTGGCGCACAAGATCCCTTGCCATCCATTTGGCATCGTGCTCGCATGCTCAGGCTCGATTAAACTTCTCTCTCCTTTGAGATCTACGAAGCGCTCACCTCACGTTGGTGCTTCTCCCTCATTATTCTTAGTCGCCGCAGTTCTGTCGCTACTTCCAGAGAACGCTTCACACGGCACGCGGCATTCCTCATGCGCAGGCTTACCCGATAAGTTGCGACTTCAAGCACAACCGTTGTCGGGGCAGAATGCATTTCGCTTCTAACACCACGCGTACTTTGTCTCCGACTCGGAAGTTAACGACTTCATGCGCCCAGTGAGCAGGTGAGCGGTATTCATGGACGAGAGAGAAAGGCGGGTAAACTAACACATGCACTGTATGTGGAGCAGCGCTGTTACCGTCACAGAAAGGCTTTCCTACAGCAATAAAGCGACCGAGCATGTGTAGCCTTTGCCACGTGGTAGGTGTGGATGGATCTTCACATTGTGGCTTTTATAACAGTTTAATAGCCTTTCAATCGAGCTAGTAAAGCGGGTTACCGCACCATTGACAGGTCTCCCCACAAGGTGGAGTCTGACAAATACATGCATTCTAGGCACTGATTCGGTCTATGAAGCTTCTCTTCGAAACACCTCGTCCGAGCTGTACCTGATATTCAGGTTATCAGATCAGCGGCTCGTGTCAAGGACCAGCAGCCCTAGGCTCAGGAACATTCGCTGGTGGTGTTTACCGGTCCGGTTATGCGGCCAAAAATGCCACCGCACAGCGCATCTATCATTCAAAGGTGTCGAGCCAACACGGTAGCTTCTCCGGTGCGATCGAACTTTGACGGCGTATGCTGGCATGCAAGTGGCCACTTGTCGGTGATGGGGGCTGTGCCTTGAGGGATCGAGTGATGCCCACCAGTGACATGGCCTCGCCAGAGACAGATGGCACAGTAAGCGACGATGCTTACATATGCTCCCCCACGCCGCGCTCTTGCCTGTTAGGGCATTGCACTCCACCGTGGGCAGTGGGTGTACCGCCGCAGTACCCCAGGGATGCATCGATATGGAGGTGGCACCAACGTTGTTGGTGTTGTACACCTTATCACTCTATCGGCGGTTGACGTACTGAGGACGCTGGTGGAGCGGCCCCTTCGAATCCAAATCGCGTCGGCTGCATGGAGTATCAAATAAGGTTGCCATCAAGACTGCACGTTGGGGCTCCTTCATAGATGTCGTACTGAGCGCCTCACAGGCAAACTCCGAGGCATCCGTGGAAACTATCAATGTGGAGGCATTGTCTGGCGCAGACGGCGCGAGAACAAGTCATGCCGGCGTGCCGGATGCATGGCTTCGTGTGTTCTGGCTTGCACCAGTGGGAAATGTGAGTGCGTGGATATAGTGCAGCCAAGTACAGGCCTTCGGAGCGGTGTGGGATCGGGTGTAATGTAGATTTCGTCTCCGACATGCGGCACGCTCGGCACGGGCCTCGAGGTGGCTCGCCTACTTTATCCGTATGTGCGGGCTCTATCCTGCTTCAACCATCATCCTCCTTCGATTTTTCGGCCCTTTGACGCGAAAGTGTTAGCCTTCAATCGCATGGCCGCTCGTAGGCCCCCTCTTAATCGGGGCCATTCTATGCCTACGTACCCTGGAAGCCAATCCAACTCTTACGGCAGTGGAGTGGAAACCACCGTTTCGTCTTTGGCTTGTCTAAACCTCTCAGATTCAAAAGGCGGTACCTTAGGTACATCACTTGGAGCACCCTGGTGTCGCGTCCCCGCTCATTTTCCTTTCAGGTACAAGAGCAGGAGACATGTTGAGACGCGGGTTGACATCCAGCGTGAGTGACGGCAGCCGACCCGCAACCCCCCCAGACGCTCGCATACAATACCCCACTCCGCCTCACTCCGCATCCCCAATGACGTATGGGTCGCATTCCCAACCGTCATACTTCCCACCACAGCCCTCATTCAACTTTTCGCGCACCAAGTCTCAGTCGAGTTCGTCTGGCGGCATGTCCTCGTATGCCCCTTCCTCAAGCCTCCCCTTAATAACATCCCCTGCCCCGAATCACTCGTCGTCTTTACTACGCGGACGAGCCAGCTCTCAGCCCCAGTCAAACGTGACCATGACGATAGACAGCACCCCGCACCAGTACATACTAATGGCACCGTTGGGTCCCGGCTTCAGTGCTGATAGCATCACTATTGCTGCCCGGAAGGAAAATGTCATTGTGATAGTTGCAGATCGATGGGACCAGGAACAGGATTGTAAGTGACCCCTTTAGAATGCTGTCAGGATGCGCTCAACTTTAGGGCAAGGTCATCATGAATGGCAGGTACAGTTTGGTCGCGACGGGGACATGTCGAGCGTCCATGCCAGCTTTGACAACGGTCTTCTCAAGATTACTGTCAAGCGTTTACACATGCATGCTCGGTCTTGAGCCCATGGACCTTTGTTGGATCCTTCCATCTGTTGGCTCCCCGGGGAGCAACCCACGCTGTCCATATCCAATGCCGCCATCTGTTGTTTACCCAGTACCGCTCATCATTTGCTCATTGCTGTTGTCCAGCCTGTATCCATAATCTTTCAGCCCGACCTGCGCTTGACGCTGGACCTCGGTACGCATCCACACATCTTCATGCATCTGTTACACGAACCATGACCTATGACGGTTGACTACTACCATCGCTCTCGAGTTACTCGATTCCGAATAATATGCCCTCCATGCACCTGCCGCGTCAGTGTCATCTTAACACCTTTGGTACATACGTAACTTATCTAAGCAATAGTCTGTTGTACCCTGCCCATACCTAATCCTACTGTGTAAATTTCACAGGAAGAAAAAATGAACTGAAAACGGCAGTGTCCGTAAGCTAGATGCCAAGACGTGTCCGCTGCCCGTAAGCACCGGGTTTACCTCGTTCTGAGCCACATGAGCAAGGCACCGTCCCGACAGGCCAAGTTTTCCTTCAGGACGACGGCAAATTTCACCGAGAGGACTCGGACGTGTTGTCCTTGTGGGACACTATTGCCTTCTGTGGCCTACGTACGGTATTTGAGCTGTGGCGTCACATACTCGGCTTGCAGTCCTATATATGCAGAAACACGCAAACTACCATTAATGTGGTTCGACACAGGGCCTACTTCTCAGCTTCATGTGGCTATACGCAGACACCAATGACCGGGTCCTTCTTCGATCCCACGCTCCAAGCGATGGCTTGCCTGCGCGAATCACCAACTTGTAAGGGCTTGGTCCAGACTTCATGGCCCATTTTGACCATGGGAATCGTGAGAGGCTAGAGAGGGCTAGAGCTCAGTACTTCAGTGATGATCGCGCTCCAATAGAGCTAGAGCAGTTAGGAGCTTGACGTCAGGCGGTATGCTGGGACGCGTCGGAAAGTTCAAATCGCATACCCGTTCTTCCAAAGCACCCCGGGGCATTCGTCGGGGGTTTGGTGCCAGGTTTGTTCTTTTGTTTTCACATTCGCGCATTGAAGAACAACCCATTATTCTGAAGAATCTCCAAAAATGCCAACGGCCTCTGTGATCCTAAAAAGAAAAAAGGCTGATCACTCGACCATAGGTGGCTTGGGCTGATGCCTCTCTTTTGACAGGTTTCGTGACATTTGCATCTTTAGATCTGACTTCCTTCATCACGTACATGGCAGAAGCTAGCGGCCCATTGCCATTCCCGCAAGCCTGCCACCACCCTGGATCACGGTTGTTGAACATATTGAACATGACAAGGATGATGTTTCTGCTTGGACATTTGACCACACAAGCTAAAACGACACAATCAACGATATTCCTTTCGGGACATGGCATGGCATAAGGCTTCATCAAATGCATGCAGGATCGCTGCTCACAGCGATAGATCATCCAAAGTAACGGTTCGGAAAAACAAGGACAGTGAGCGGTGAAACAAATCGCCCGAATCTTTGTGATTACAGACATCCGCAGATCATAATGGGTATGATGTTCTCCCGTACACTACTGTACTGGAGGACATCATAGTATCACTCTCACAAGTGTCACCTTTCCCCCACGTGGGATTTCACTTCGCTTTCGGACATCCAATCCAACACTCTACTACCATGGACATCGAAGTCCGTGTGCCATGTCTAATTAATCAACGATAAGAATTTTCTGGCTGTCAGTTCTTCAGCATAGGCTCGCATGCTCTGCAGGACGGTGTTTTGTCGAGGCACACCACAGTGGCGCGAGCAAGCGTAAGGGCACGACCATTTGGCGATTGCCGGAGCATACCAAGGCTCGCTGATCCGGATGATCAAGTCCAGGGGTAATTAATAGTAGTACTGGACAGTGAGGATAAGCGTGTCTTCTGCGGAGAAGGCCGTGACCACCCGTGCGAGTCGTTGACTATAATTAATCACTGGCTAGTCTGCGTGAAGATATATCCCCGTTTTGGCAACCGGCCTGTAAAGTTTAGGTCCAATGTTCTCCTGCAGGGTCTGCTGCATGATTGCAAACATATGTATCAGGTGTCGGGGAAATGCATGACATATATACATACATATATACCTGCAGATCCCGTTCGTCGTTTGGGTCAAGCCGTGGTCATGATGTGACGCAATGAATAGCTTACTAGATCATGTTGAAAGTGTCAAGCCTTGGCTTCCGCCAGGAACAGAGTTAATAACAGGTATTGAAAAATCCAAGGGTGTGAAAGAAGCGGTGTACAGTTCACCAAGGAATCAGGATAGACCGCAGAGTGTAAATAGTTGTGTTCAGTAATCATGGGGTGCAAGCCGAGCCAGTGAATGCAGATGAAGAACACCAACAAGCAGCAATTCTCCAACCGCCACTACATCTGCATGGATATTCAACCATTCTCGGTGAGCAAGCAGACAGCCTGAGAGAAATAATATATGGAAGTTGAAACGGCGCACTTGAGGGTACGGGAATGGACCAGATCATTATATAATAAACAACGAGCTCACCCACACCATTCGAAACAATGCCACTCGTCGTGTCCTGTCCCTCGGACATAGAAAGGGTCATGCGATGTGATTCGTTACCATCAGCCGCCGCGTGAATCAATGCACACTAAGGGCGTCGTATGTGATATCACCATACGTTGTGAGGGTGTTGTATTCTCAGAATGACGTGGACACGCTACATAAACCAGCGCGTACAGAGCCAAGGTTCTGCTAAAGAGCAAAATAGTGGTAAGCATACGTTGAAATAGTGAAACACAGCCGGGTACACGAATCAAACTGGACAGAGGTCTGGTCAGACAGGGCACAGCCCAGACGGACTTGGATAGTATAACACTCGAATAGGACTTACTGTCGTGTACACAATAACGAACATGCGCCAGCAGCAGCGAGAAGGCGGCAAACCCATAGCCAAATAGTTGCATGAGTGCAACATTTGTAAATCTACAGTCATACGCAGTTCACAGCATGTCACCCTATCGTCGCCAAAGTGTGCGGCATCGAGTCAACGACGAGCTAGGAGACGGGACAACAATGCATGAGATACACGATGCTGCAGATGGCAATGAACCAGTACTGAGGGAAGTGGGACGGGGCGGAGGCTCGGAGGACTCGAGAGGAAGCAGAAATAGAACAATCTCGACTACCAGGCGAGAAAACTCAGTGGAGGGGAAGTAGCCGATTAGCAGAGCGGAGGAAACTTTAGCATGACATGAGGTCAAGACCCTCCTCCTAGCTCAAAGTGCAGCAGCCCCTCCTGATCTACAGCACGACACGACTGCGAGCCACCCGGCGGAGAGAACGAAACAGAGTTAGGAATATATATTTGCTGCCAGTTTGAACTCATTTTGAATAGCTAAAAAACCACCATCAAGCCCGAGCTTGTCACTGAAGGTATTGAAGCACAACCTACCCCGCAACAAATCATACAGTTGCAGCAGCATAAACGAGAACGATGCATATCTGTAAGTCGGAGCGGGCTGATGGTAAGGTGGCTCCGGATGTTTCGGCATATGTTTGTTCGTGCGGCGGTTTCTAAATATACCGCGTGTGGGTTTCACCCCGTCCGTCAGTGAAGTTGCTAACTTTGGAAAAGCAACGTTTGGTCAAGTAGGTCATTACATAATGGTAACCGATTGAAGGTGTCGGTGGGGTAAAGAGGGGTGGGTTTGGCCTTGTACATGTCACTATAACCTATACTCCTAACAACAACAACAACAACAACAACAACAACAACAAAAAGACTTGTTACTCACGTGTGATCCCCGCCCAATATGTCACTATAACCTATACGTCCTAACAACAGCAAAAAAAAAAAAAGGAAGACTCCGGTTACTCACGTGTGATCCCCGCCCAATATGTCCCTGTAACCTATACGTCCTAACAACAGCCAAAAAAAAAAAAAAGACTCGTTACTCACGTGTGATCCCCGCCCAATTGCAAACCCGAGAGCCCAGATTACCATCGCTCACTGTCAACTCACATAAAAGCTTCGCTGGCGCGTGTGGTCATGCGCGGCCGTAACGGAGGCGTGGTGTCACAAACGTGAGGTAGGAGTCTCGTGCGCCTAGCCTGATATCGAAAGCCAAAAAATAGACTCGGAATGATATTGAGACCTGCACTTGGAATAAAGGGCCACACTCAGCGCAGATTCATCAACACGATGTGACTTACCTTACAGTAAGCTGTTGGTCCCCTTGTAGTGGACACTGTTCCAGAACTCAGTAGGTTCAACTAACCGACCAGTTCCACAACGCGAAACGTTGATTGAGCTCATTAGAGCCTTCCAACTTAAGCTTGCAGTAAGAGCTCAGTGACTCGCCTTGAGTCAGTGTATGTTGCTGCTTACCTAATCCGGCTACATACCGTTTCAATCGTCTACGCCCGTCTGGGCCAGACTAGAGCAGCATGGAGAGTCTCTTTGGGCGAAAGAAAAGCAGACCGCGCCAATCGTCAGTCAGTGGCCAAGACCTGGACGAACGGTCAGTCCCATATGACAGAACAACGGCTGCTCGCTCTCCAGTTCCTGTTGGAACGGTTTCTCAAGCATTGAGAGGACCAGTAACACCTGTCATATCAGCACCCATAACGAATCCCACTCTCACCGCCGGTGGCACAGAACTGAACAAAAGTGCGATGCTCAGACGGCGAGCTGAACGAGAGCTCAATTACAGCCAGGATGGCCCAGGCAATCGAACAGGTTCCCCAAGCCCTTCTGTGTCTAGCACGGGGTCTATGTCCAAGTCCGGCGCTGACCCTTCTACGTTATCAAATCCTACAACAGGCTATACTACGACAACGTCACGCAGAACGACCGACGCTTCCCTTACCGCGTCTACTTCGTCACCAGCAGGCCATAGAAGCCCTATTATGGCAGATTTTGGTCAGTTCGCACAAGGTCCCACGTCACCTGGAAGTCGCTATCCGACTTTCGCTGGGTCAGCTTATCGTCCGAACTCTACAGCTACCCATCGAAGCGACCCAAACCGTAACTCCAAATACGCGCCTTCTGTCGCATCTTCCAATGCTTCTGAATCTTACATTCCTCATATGCCCCATCTTCATCTACATCATCGCCACTCTTCAGTTGATGAATTCAACTTCCCGCGTCCAGAGACAGATGAGGAGGTCGAAGCATTATTTGAACGCGTGAAGTCACGTCTTGGCATCCATGACTCGCACAATATCACCATCGATCAGAAGTGGCAGATTGTTCACCAAGACGAGCAAGCCCGTTTCAGGGAGGAGCGGAAAAAGCAAAGCGACATAAAGAGACAGACTGCGACTGGGCAGCCAGTGGTTCAAGTGTTTACGAAGGACACCCCCGAGTGGTATTTGAAGAAGTTCATGGACATGACAATTACCCCAAAGCATGTTCAAAGCTTGGCTGTGTCACTACGAACGTTACCTATCGCGTGAGCCATGCACTGTTCCATTCCTAATTGGGTCACTCAATCGCATATTAGGTGGGTTAAGCAGTTTGTCAGTCTTCAAGGTGTCTCTGTCCTTGGACAAGCCTTAAGCTCTATCAATCGTAGAGGAACTGCTAGGTTTGTTCTATCCCCCACACGTTCAACGAATTTACTGACGTTTGACAGGAAGGAAAATGATATCCTACTAGAGATTGAGATCGTCCGCTGCATCAAGAACATCCTTAACTGCTCACCTAGCGCCAACGACGCATTAACTCAGCCGCAGACAATTATTAATATTGCATGCTCCTTAAACTCGCCCAATTTACAGACACGCAAGCTCGTTGCTGAAATTCTTATCTTCGTATGCTATTTCAATGAAGGTGCTCGCATTGGTGATGTGCTCCACGGGTTAGATGCGTTAAGCCACGCGAATGGCGAAATTGGGACGTATGACTACTGGTTTAAAAGCCTAGAGTCAACACTGGGAGGCAGAGGGAAGATGGGCAGCTTAGTGGGAGCAAGTGAAGAAGTGAGGAAGGCTGGTGCTATAGACACCTCTCTCAATGACTACGCGGTGCGCAGTTCAACCCCCCCGGTTGCTTCTGATATTCTAACATCCCTTACAGCTAAGCAATGCTATCCTCATCGTGGGCCTCGTGAGCGAGTGTGACGACTTCGACATGCGTGTGCACTATCGGTCACAGATGGAGGCCGCTGGCGTTCGCCTTCTTTTCGACAAGTTCGCTGAGTTTGAGTCGACTGCAATCAATCGACAGCTAAAGAATTGGGAATCAATTGGGGCCGAGGATCATCGACGACTGTTAGAATTATACGACCAGGAGGTTCTCAAGAACGTACATGACCCCGAAGATGTATTCAAGGCGATACAAGAGAAAGTCGCGGGAACCAAAGCCAATGATTATTTCCTCTCAGCAATGCGTCATCTCCTTCTCATTCGTGGTGAGGATGACGAGCAGTCACGGTACTACCAACTGGTAGATTCGCTTGTCTCATCTATTGTACTTGATCGCAACCCCAACTTCGCTGGTGGTCTGTCGAGCATTACAGGCGTTTCAGTCGCACGCCTCGTGGCTCAGATGGGAGACCAGGACCATGCTCGAAAAATAGAGGATGAAGCTAAGGTGTTGCGCGCACGCGTCGTTGAGCTTGAATTAGATCGAGAAGATATGCGTCAACGGCTTGCGCAGAGTGCCGATGGACTTGTCGGTGATCTTCAGGCGCGGGTACGCGCTTTGGAGGAGAAGTTACGGGTGTCCAGACACAATACGGAAAGCCTGAAGGGTCAGATTGACGAGCAGCGTCGAGGTTTCAACGAGCAGATTGAGCAACTGGAGGTCCAAATCACAGAGCTGTTCAAGATGCTCCGTGACGCCAGGGGCTTTGAAAATCTCATCGGGAAAGCTGAAGGCAGCGGAGGTGGGATGGCAAGAAAAGATCTTGTCATGTCCCTCTCGAAACAGATGGAAAGAAAGAAGACTATTGGAATCCTGGAAGGAACACATCGAAAGAAAGGGAAGAAGGGCATCAATGGGAATGTTGTTGCGGAGGAAGTTGGTGATACGGACGACGAGGACGAGGACGCTGAGGACGCCGATGCTGCGACTGAGGTTCGGCCTAGGAAGACTTCCAAGAAAGGCCGACTAAAGAACGGACGACATACAGGTCAGATCTCTCAGTTTGCAGACGCAGAGGAAGACCGTGTGCAAGAGCACGCAGAGAGAAGCCTTGTTGAGGGCGCAGAGCTTGTGGTGAGCCAACAGATCTCATATTCAGGATGTCACTGCGCTCACCTACGTGTCCTAGTATCCTGTGCGGGAAGGCAGTCTCAGTTCTCGGAGAGTCCAAATATCGCGACAACTCGGTGCAGGCCAAGGCGAACGGCCGACCTTGGGCTTCCTGGAAGATCTCAAACAGAAAGTGGGCCGTGCTGCTCCTATTGATGGTACTATCACGGAGGATACTGAGAGTGACTTCGGTCAGTCACGGGAAAGTAGGCTCACTAATACAACAGAGGGTACAGCTGCAACGTCGGTGAGCTCTGTTCCAGGATCGCTAGCCGATCAACTGGCCCAAAAGACATCCATGCGGAAGGGCGATCTGGGTCCATCTGCAGAAGGCCTTTTACATCCAAAGAGTCTCCCCTCCTTGCCGGAAGAATCTGATACCTTTTTGCCCCCTCCTCCCCCCCGCCACCACCACCTCCGCCACCGCCACCACCACCACCACCACCAGCTTTTTCAATATCACCGTTCCCTGGTTCTCTATTGATGCCACCGCTCCCACCCCCGCCCCCTCCCCCGCCACCACCAGGTTGGATTTCTCCAATTCCCTCTTCTTCTGGACCTTCTTCTGCCAGCACAGGACCTCCTCCACCTCCGCCCCCACCCCCACCGCGGAGTGCCTACAGCTCACCAGGGTTCTCACCTCCAGGATCGTCACGCCAAAGTCCAGCTTTAGGGGCATCCCTTGGCCAATTGCTATCTAGTCGAAAAGATATACCCATCACACCCAACATTAGGATGAAGCAATTACAATGGGACAAAGTTCCTCAACAGCAGGTTGGCAAAACACTTTGGAACGATGAGTCTGTCGAGAAAGAGAAGGAGTGGGTCAATAAATTGCAGTCGGATGGTGTATGGCAAGAAATGGAAGAAGATTTCAAGGCCAAGCAGCTTGTTATCAATCTGATGGGTGAGATCTCACGTGTCCCTATACTTCGTTATCTTATCTCTATCACTTTCAACAGCAAAACAGAAACGAGCAGAATTGAAGAGTGTTCTTGATACGCAGACAAAGAAGCGAGTTGGTGAGTTGGTTCTCATTCCCAGCATCCCAAACAAACCTTACCCTATCTCTTAGAAATTATGATACAACGCGTCAAGAAACTTTCGCCTGAGGAAATTGCCCTCAAGATCCTACAGTTCGATCCGGAACTATGTACCCAACTGTTCCTGAGCGAACTGAAACCGGTGTTACCCTCCCCTGAGCAAGTAGGAAAACTGAACATTTATCGCAATGCGGATCCCGAAGAGCTTGGCGGATTGCATCCTTCTGATCGCTTGATGGTCCAGCTTATCAAAATAGACCGCCTTTCTCCGCGGTTGGAGGGCATGTTATATCGTTCCACCTTTGAGGAGACTATAGAAGTATTAGATGAGGTGAGTTAACGATTAGTTCCATGACTTGATGGGGGGCCGATGTAGTGGTTCAGGGTGCCAAGAAGCTTTCTGAAGCTGGACAAGCATTACAAAATGCCGTTAAGTTCAAAGAATTACTGAATGTAAGCAAGAACCCAAATTTTAAAATATGCATACTAATTCGATTGTGTATTTTGCAGCTTATCCTTCTAGTGGGGAACTATATGAACGGCACTGGCGTCAAAGGCGGCGCATTCGGCTTCCGTGTCAGCAGTATTAACAAAGTAGGGTCTCGTCGCTATATTGCACACTGCCTCTGAATAAACTCCTTATAGCTCGTAGACACCAAATCTGTTAATAACACGACACTCTTACATTTCTTGGAACGAACCGTAGTTCGTCACTTCTCTGAAATGGAGACTTTCTTGGATGAATTGGCGAAGCCCGCGGAAGCATACAGAGGTAAAAATCCTTTATTTTAATCATTTGTGTAGAATTAATAGGCTCGGGTAGTCAATCTTCAGGAAGTGCGGAAGGGTCTCGCGGAGATCAGGGATGGGCTTAAAGCGATTCGCCAGGAACTGGGAGAACATTTCTCGGATGTAGATTCGCTACCTCCAGAAGACCGCTATGCCAAGAAGATGTGGCGATTTGTCGGCGAGTCAAGCGATCGCATCGAAGACTTGGTTGATGAAGTGAACTTGGCGGAGACTACCTTTACTGAGGTTGTCAAGTACTATGGTGAGGATGATAAAAACATGTCCTCATCTGAGTTCTATGGCATCTTTAAGACCTTCGTTACCTCGTATCGGGTACGTGTCTATTCATGAGGATCTAGTATGGTGGCTTATAAACTTTGTAACAGAAATGTAAGTCAGACAACCAAACGTTGGCAGAAGAGCGGGCTGCCGTCGAGAAACGGCGTCAGCAGCAAGAGGAATTCAGGGCTACTAAAGCTAAAGTTGCGGACTCCCTCGCAGCAGATAGTCAGGATACGTCCGTGTTGGACGACCTACTTGATAAGCTCAGGAGCGGGGACACAATTGCTGGGCGGCGCACACGACGACAACGACCGAGTGCCCCTTCGCGGGCGCCGGGACCCATCACGCTCCCTACGGGCGGAGAGGGCGATGCGGCAGACATTGCCAAGGATATGCTCGCGCGGTTGAAGTCGGACGGTTTCGACGCGAAGACACCGCTCTCCCCTGGTCTTGGTACTAGCAAGCGCAGACCGCGGCCTCGCCGTAATAGTGGGAGCGGCAGACAGACGACTGAGACTCCTGAAGGAGACCAGTTGTCGAACGGCCCGCTCTCCCCGACTATCTCTACGGCGTTCGATGAGGATAATGCATCCTCGGAGCTGGAGGAGCAGTCTGGCGATTTGGTGCCAGGCGTGGTTCCCTTAAGCTAAAGTCTGCTTCTACTTATTTTCGTTTTCGTTTTCTCGGCTGTATCACGCATCTGCTCGTTTATACTTGTTCCTCGCACATACTCACACTGCATATTGTCACTCCACTGCATACCATGCCAATCATCATTTGTACGGGATTGATGAGAGTACCCGTATCGTTCCTCGGACGCCGAGGTTAGAAGTTGAGCCCACGGGAGCCCACCCCTGAACTAGCCGCCGTTGCTTAGAAGGCCTCGTAATAAGTAGTGAGATCGGCCGTGGTAGCACTGGGCGGACTGACTCAAGTCTTGCTCCCGACTACGTCAATCCTCACTCTTTTTCTTTCCGATGCATTCCTCAGGAAGTCCAGGTGACCATCTTTCTTTCCTTCCCACACGTCGCGACAGCGCGGCCATGGTTGTGGACGCTCCAATGACGCCTCCAACGTCACCTCTTCCTCCAGATCCTAACTCTGAAGAGCAAAAATCATTACACCTGCCTTGTCCCATCGTACCATTCCAAAATGACCCCCCCATTACCTCTCAAACCGCGTTGCCACCTGTCTCCCTGGATCAAATCATGCGATTGCAGCAGCTTCGGCTTGACCAGGACAGACAGAAAGACGAGGATGGTGCAAAGTCTAACGCCGATGACGACTGGCCATCTGCTGAAGTGACTAAGGTGCCGCAAAGGTCGCTTGAGGACGAAGAAATACATGTGCAGGTGTCTGGAGTTCTAAAGTTGACTGATTTTGACGTTGCCGAGACGCTGGGTTCGGTGGCCTCGTTAGTTTTTTTTTGAGATATCATGATACTTATGTTCTTTTAGGCACGGGCACGTTTGGTCGTGTTTTGCTCGTCAGGCATCGCGAAGCCTCTCCTGCACTGGGTTCCATCAAAGTGTTTGCCATGAAGGTACTACGGAAATCCGAGGTCGTTCGGTTGCGCCAAGTGGAACACGTTAACTCGGAACGTTATATCCTTTCCCATATTCGGCATCCTTTCATCGTCGACCTTTATGCCACCTTCCAGGATAATCTCAACATCTACATGCTTTTGTCGTATATCCCAGGTGGCGAGCTATTTACCCATCTACGTCGGGCAGGGCGGTTTTCACCCGATGTCACGCGTTTCTATCTCGCGACCATCATCCTCGCACTTAAATATCTACACTCCTATAACGTCATCTACCGCGATTTGAAACCCGAGAATCTCCTTCTCGATTCGCGTGGATATCTCCGTCTCACCGATTTCGGATTCGCAAAGAGAGTTGATGATCGAACGTGGACACTCTGTGGAACCCCCGAATATCTTGCCCCCGAAATCATTCAGTCCGATGGACACGGCAAAGCTGCAGACTGGTGGGCGTGTGGGATTTTATGCTACGAGATGCTTGTGGGATATCCGCCTTTCTTTGACGACCATGCGTATGGGATATATGAGAAGATCCTCCGGGGGAAAATCCACTGGCCCAAGGACACCGATCCATTGTCGCGAGAGTTGATCCGGGCTTTTCTCCATCCTGACCGTAGCAAGCGCCTTGGCAATCTTATCGGAGGCCCAGATGACGTGCTGAATCACCCATGGTTCAGAGGCGTGGACTGGGAGGCTCTGGAGCGACGGGAAATTCGCGTGCGTGTTCTCTTTAGTCTCAGCTTTAGCTCTCCTAATTCTGTGCGCTGAATCAGGCCCCTATCATCCCACACGTATCCGCCTCCGACGATACCCGTCACTTTTCTGACCTTCCTCTCCCACCTGCGCGAGATATTCCGGGCCTCCTCCAAGATCCATCGGTAATAGGCCACCCCCTGTTACCTGATGTTTCTACCACAGAAAATACAGAGGACCATCTGTTCCTGGATTTCTAACTCTACTCACACTGCTGTAGTGTATACACTGTGTGAGTCTGTAAGTGTATACACTCTCTGACTCACGGAGTGTATACACTACAGCAGTCCCCAATGGCCTCGATTCTATGTTGCCACCCATCCTTTGAAATCCTTTATGTTCTGCTCTGCATATAGCCACACTCCTTCGGTTACTTATACCCTCTTACTCTGAGCTCTAACACCCACCCCCCATTGACTCCGGTAGTGTAGCATTATAATGCGCGGTGGACGTGCTGGCGCTCTCACTCTCTTTGTATTGATCAGTTCAGTTGACACGGTCTCCCCGTCCTTCCGCCTGTAGTTCCCAATTGTTTTCTGTACCATTTTATCCAATATATGGTCTTTGATTTTTGGTTTCTTTTATTTGGTTTGAGGTTCCTCGTTGTTAATGTTTAGACCCAGATAGGAGTAAGTACCTTTGTTCGTGCAACACATTTACTCTCTACCAATGCTGCTTGATTCTATTCAGGGCATCAAAAAGGTGGCTGAGGGTGGTTCATTCTACACTCTTTGGACGAAGTACGGTCAATGGGAAACCGAGGGACCGCTGCTGTTTGAACAACGTGCAGTGGTGCGCGAGACTGGGGTTGAGTGACCGGGCTGGTGTCGATGTACCAGCGTCGTACTCTGTCTTAAAGCTCTCACAAGAAGATCGCGATGAATATGGCCTTTACATTTCAGGTATTTTGATTCGGGATGACTACCGTCAGGCATTGGACGACATATCTTATTTTGCAACCCATAATGACCTGCCGCCGCTTCAGGATGCCACAGGCTCCTACTCTGGGTAGGTCAACAACCCTTTCTACAATACTGTGCCATCAAATGTAACAGGGGCTGTTACATTGCTTGGCCACCCAGGAATTGGTAAGTGCAATGCTCATCAGAATCTGTGATTTCTTATCTTGTCTCCATGATCAGGGAAATCCCTTTGGGCAATTCTTGTGCTCGTACTTCGAATCCTTGCAGGACATCCGACTATCTACCACTCCCAATCCCAGATCTGCTATGTTTTTAATGCAGATAGCTTATATGTCGTGAACCTTGGAGATGCAGGACTTGCAGTCGCAGAGCCAGCAGTTTTATCATGCCATCTCATCAGACTACTGGTGTTTGGTTGATTGCGACAGGACT
This sequence comes from Gautieria morchelliformis, assembly GCA_015179125.1. Taxonomy (NCBI): domain Eukaryota; kingdom Fungi; phylum Basidiomycota; class Agaricomycetes; order Gomphales; family Gomphaceae; genus Gautieria; species Gautieria morchelliformis. The sequence continues at coordinate 333,688 of WHVA01000045.1, forward strand.
GTCCAGGATGTACCCCCATTCCTGTCAAGCCTAGAGGCTTTCCTTGTACAGTCAGCATCACCTCACAGTAAGCACCTTCAATGATGAGTACTTGCCAATTGAGTATTATATGATGCCTTGGACTCTTTCTGAGCTCATTATGGGGTAAGTAAACTCTGTGTCCTTTATCACCTTATTGACCATTAAATCAGCCGCATGTTGCAGACCCAACCATATTCTGAAGCCGAGCTTGAGATGTTCTACTCTCAGCATGCACCTTCGGCGCGCATCGCTTACGCTTATGCCCACCGACACCTCTCTCGTTATGACAACATGGTTAGAGTAGAAATCGAAAGATTAACCTATGACAAGGTTGCAACCATGTTGTCTGCTGCTGAGCAGTTGCGCACTGAAGGTGTATCACATAATATTCTCCTCGTCAGTCCTCAAAACAACCGTGAGATGCTTGAGATCTCCATCCCCACACGCTACATATACACAATGGTCCGTGACCATCTCCATATCAAGACGTTGCAGGAAGCATCGAAACTGTATCAAATCTTCGTGCGCAACTTGCAGACCAAGACGTCTGCTGGTCATATCTTCGAGGACGTTCACAATTTGTTCTGCAAGGGGGGCGAATGGCAAGTGACTCCACTGACGCGAAGCAAGGCGGGATCTGTAAACACACATTTCAAGTCCCCGACTGTGAACGCAAGATCCTCTTACATACGCCTTGGCTACCATGGTCATCAGGTAAATATCATGCCCCGGGAGCTCCCTGACACCGCCAAATTTGCGCCCTTGGCACGCCGTCGATACCTCCTTGACCAGATGATCACACTCGAAAATGGTTATTACCAACCTGCACCTGGTCAGGCGACCTTGGATGCTTTCATCTACGATGAAGCTAGTAAAACCGCTACCATGCTCCAAATGACGGTTGCTACAAAACATGATGTCAAAACCAAAGGCGTGGAATGGCTCAGAAATCAGGGTGCGGAGAAACTTCGCTTGGTGGCCATTATACCGCCAGACACCTTGATAGATCTGCAAGTTCCGAGCACTTTGGCCCCTCTGATCACAGAGGTGTACAACCTCGTGCTTGAGGATATTTTGTAGTTGATCTAGTTACTTGTTATGGTTGAGTTCAAGTTCTTTGGTTCCGGAGACACGCCTTTATGCAATGTTTATGTTACCATCGAGTCCCAATAGTGTTCATTTGCATTAGTGGTATCCACCTCATATGCCCCCAGCTAATAACTCAAAGTATAAGCAAGGTACGAGCCTGGAACTGTGAGATGGAAGGGAAGGGAGGGGGAGCAAAATGAAACTGCGGGTCTATAGCTCGGTTAGCAGGGGCCAGCGTGAGAGCGGGCTGCGGTTTACCTTTGCGAGGTGCGGGGCACAGCGAGCGAATGCAGGCAGGAGTGCGCGAGAGCGAGCTCGAGCTATAGCGTGAGCCCCTCAGGCAGCGTGAACTCTGAGATTTACTGGCCATGTGCGCCGTTGAGCAAGCGGGTGCGCGCGTCGCGTGCTGCGGTCAACGGGATGTTAGCGGGGGCTGCGACCAGCCTGACGCGTGCGCGCAATTCGCCACGTGATGCGATAGCGCTCCTCTCAAATAAGCAGCTTGGCAGGACAAACAAGCAGTCAATGTTGCCTGGTAGTGGTATTCGCGTTCTCCGCGTCTCTTCATCCTGGGCTGCGTCGAGGTCGATAGCCACTTCGTCGAGAGAAGTTCAGATGCTTTGTTCCAGGCAAGTCCCCGAGTGCATTGCTCTCGTAGAGCTGATTCTTATGGCAACGGCAGCATCGAGACACGCCTTATAACAATCCCAAGGTAGTCTTGGGCGGAATTTGACCTATCAGGCACCTAATCTAGTGTTCAGATTCCCTTCTCCTTCACTCCAGAGAATGCGAAACGTGCTGAAGAGATCATATCCTACTACCCGCCCCAGTATAAGAAGGCAGGCTGCTGTCATCCCTTTACTAGATCTTAGCCAGCGGCAGAACAAGGGATGGACTAGCATTAGTGTCATGAACTATGTGGCCAAGCTCCTCGAATTGCCTCCCATGCGAGTGTATGAAGTCGCTACTTTCTATACCATGTTCAATCGGTATGCTCCGTCCCGAGGCTTAATCCTTCTCAGCTGACGTTTACCCGTAGGGAACCCATTGGTGATAACTTTGTGCAAGTCTGTACCACAACTCCATGCATGCTACGTGGCTCGACCGAAATCCTGGACACTGTAGTCAGGCCTCTCCATCCTTGAATTTACCGGATCACAGGAGGATTTAACCCCAGCTTCAACAAATGGACTCAAAGTGCGAAAAAAAAATACTATTCCAGACTTACTCAACCTGTAGTTCAGACCTATGTGTGACGGGTGACTAGGCTCTGGGAGTTCAGGTTCAAGGGGTCTTGTGACGCGTGACTGAACATATGGTCGTAATGGTACAGTAGCTGTATCCAGCGAAGATAATAGTACCAGCACGGCGGATGGAATGGATCAGAATCAGAGGTCTATCTGCGTGGTTACCCTGTGGTTTTATATGCGCTTAGTGTTAATAGAGTACTTACTACGTACCATATCTACACAACCCTCCAATAAACAATCGATAGACCCGGGCCAGCAACAGCCCTTTGTTCGATTTTCATTCTTCTTCCCACAGCCCCGCCATCGAAGCCCCTTACCTTCCCGCTGCCCACCTTACACGTCAACCTCTTACGATCGGCGGTCTCCACAGGTACGGGGGCATTGATGCTTGCACGTTTTCTGTTGCCGAGCTGATGGTGCTGATTCAAACCCCACGTGAGGACGTCACGTCCGGGGGAGTCTGCAGCACTGATGGCAATGATGCTATTTGGAGAGGGGTGAGACAGTGAAATAGTATCGAGAGTGGCGATGACGTGACCCGAAGAGGAAGGGCGGATTCCAGTGTTTTCGTCACCAGGGCGGGTGCAACGGACATATAATGGGGTTTCAGAGGTCTCAGAGAGTTCATCTTTTCGTCATCTGAACAAGTTGCGTGAGAACCGTGCATTTCCACACATAGTATCACTAACATTCGAGATCACCACTGATACTTTTCACTTTGACTGGCACACCTTGTGCATTGGAATGTGAGGCATTTCCAAGTCACCGTTACCGCACGCGAGAACGTCCACAACAGTTCCTCCGTTGGGAAGCTCCCTCTCAACAGTAGAGAAAGTCAGGTCACCACCTGCCCTCGCTGATCAGTTCACACATGTACGCAGAGGATTGACAAACGTGCCTGCCGCAATACTCATACATCGACTCACTGTACCTTTCTCGGTGAACATGCTCAGCACGATTTCAGTGGGGGTTGATATGCTAGGGAGTGACGTTCGCTCCCAAACCTAGCTGGCCATACTCGTTAGCACCCCATCCTAAGACACGCCCATCACGCGTCACTATAAAGCTTGTGCGGTCTCCAGCAACAACTTGCTGAACATCCACGCCACGCAGCGTTGGTGCTTCGAACAAGTGACCACAGAACCCGACTTGTTTGTCATCGAGGGGTCTGATGACTGGGCCTCGCTACGGTAAGCCTCAGGCGACGGCACGATCTCATTACCGAGGCTGTCGCGGGTCGGCTTCGCATGGAGTTCTAGAGGCAATCGCTTCGACGAATCCACTGGATCGAGTATGAAAATTTTACGAAGGCCAAGCTGGCTATGCCAATTCGCTGAGCGAGTCACAGGATGGGCGAAAGTACGACCCTAGGAACCACATATTAGTACGGGGTTATGCACTGGAAAGAAAATGGAGAAAATCGAGCCCACTCTACTGACCAGCGATGTCAAAGCCAGAAGATGATCGGATCCGGCGGAAATGGAAGTGAACCTAGCCACAGTTGAAACGTCAGCATGCTGCATGGACGGGGAGACAGCATTACCTCTCCCCCCAAGCTAGGGGGACGTCTGTACCTAGGACAGCAAATAAAGTCTGTGGCGTACTCGAGCCAAACAAGCTCCATATGTTTTGGATGCTATGGGATGCTAATTCATGATGCAGAGTCGAAGACAAGACGTAAATTTTTCCTGATGCAGAAAGAGCGAATACTTTGCTGGGGGTGACTGCTAAGGAAACGATATTCTAGATGGTGTTAGAAAGGACGATGCATCCTTTTCTGGCTCGTTCTCGTACCTTTCCTCGCAGCGTCAACTGTGGTCGTTTGCTTTCTGTGTGCTCAGAGCCAAAGAACGTATCACCCCACTGGTACACATCGCCACTGGCGTCGACGCAGGCTGCATGACTGCTACTGAGGGCAAGATCTCTCAAAGGGCTCGGGAACAGCTCGGGGGCGTACGTGGGGGATTTGATGCAGTCATTAGAATCTCGTCCAGGATCGATGAGGTGGTTCCTGCCGTAAGTTAGGGCGAAGGCGGTTGATAATATTGGGCAAGTTTTACAAGTTAGATCCCCAAACGAGAGGGCTTAGACTGGGATCTCCATGTTGTTGTTTAGAAGAAGACGCGTTCCCAGTGGTAAGGGCGTCGTTATATACCGGCCTTTGTGAGACGACAATGACGCCACCAGCAATTGAGCACGGTAAGACTTGGGAATAGTCACAGCGTGTGCCCGGGCTGACGAGAATGCCCTACTGCCTAGCTTTGAACTTGCACGAGGAAACATACATAAGATAGAGGACGCCCTAATAGGGCACCCTTACGTAATCTAGTTTAGCACAATATTTTGAGCTCAAATAGATGTTGACTTTGCGTCCTACAATCCATGCAAATAACCTCTAGAAATGATTCCTAGGAAACAGAATATTATTTGAATAAAATTGAGCTATATATAGACTAAAAAACTTGAATTTTACAAAAGTGCAGGAAATCACTTCTATGATGCGAGGACATGCTCAGAAAATTTTTGAGCAGGGACGATGAAGAAATTTGGCCGCTTATGTAAGCGATCACGTGACATAAGCGGAGCGCGAAAATTGAAGAAAAGCTCGCTGAACCAACCGCATCTCTGTACCTTGCGCATCCAGCATGGGCCGGAACTCTAAAGCGCGATTAGCATGCCTCAAAAACCTGAGAAAGGGTGCCTCCAATGACCATGGTGTAACTGTAGAGGATGATGCCGCAAACTGGGAGGATGAGTCTGATGATGTGGATTACAACCAGACCACCTTGGGAACAATGCAGGAGAGCTCAAACATGGAGCGAGAGGGCTCAGAAGCTGATGTTGAAGAGATCCATGGCCAATTAGCTTTTGTGGAGGATGACCTGTCTGATGATGAATCAGACTTGGACTCTGAAGATGGGGACTGGGAGCTGGATGATGAAGAGGAAGCAGAGATCAATGATGAAGCAGCATTGCTCACCTTTTCTGAGGTGCTTCGGACAGGCCAAGAGCTTGCAACAGCTGCTGAAAAGCTGAAATGGGGTCAGAAGAAGCGCCCCCGGCAATACACGAAAAATTCTGCATGGACACTCAGGCAACGAAAAGGTCTTCGGGAAAAGCTCGCAGCTATGGGACAGCCCTCAATATCAGCCTGGATGCAATCAGTGAAGGAGACTGCTAAAAACAACAGGGAGGACTCAGAGACTGTTGGTGATTCTGTGGAAATGCAAGATGGACCTGCATCTCCGAAGATGGTAAGTGTTTGAGATAACAATGACAGCGTTGCTTACAAGGTCTCCAGCACCAATACCATGACTTCCAAGAGGCAGAAGAGGAAGAATCCTCAGAGGACTCTGCCACTGATGATGTGAATTCTAAGAATATATTGGCAGACCGTCAAATGCGTGTTAACAAACTCTTGGAGGAGATGCGAAAGGGCCGCATACCAATCGATGATCAAAATGAAGAAGAAACGACTGCAGATGGAGCATTGAACATCTTGAATTACAAGAATTTCCCAGAACTGCGTCGAGCAAGAGCAAAACTGAGTGTCAAAGCGCGTGATCCAAAACTTGCTGTTATCTTTCGTTCACGAATTACTGCAATGGTTGGGACACTCAACTTGTACATGGACACAGAGCTGTCATATTCATGGAGAGAGGCCTCTCTGGTTGTTGCTAAATCACTGGGGCTTGGAGTTCAGAGTGGATCAAAACGAGCACGCAACATACGCACCTGGATTCATCAATTCCTTGCCTCTGGAAAACTACCCACTCATCGTCGAGGTCAGAACCATTCATCCATCTTGGACCATGAAGATTTTGCACAAGAGATCCAGCTTCATCTGATGGAAAATGCCAAGGGTGGCTATGTTCGAGCGCAGGATATTGTAGACTTTGTTGCCACACCTGAGATGCAAGCGAAGTTAGGATCAAAAGCACGGAATATCTCAGTGAGGACTGCCTGACGATGGCTGAAGAAGTTGGATTGGCGATATGGTCGAAAGAAGAATGGCATGTACATTGATGGTCATGAACAAGAAGATGTTGTTCAATACTGAAAGGAGTTCCTTACATGATGGAAAGAGTATGAAAAACGCATGTTTACCTATGACAATGATGGGAACATTGATAACACCCTGAGAGGCTTCCCAGTTCCTCAAAAGGGCCGATTTCGACTCATTCTAGTCACCCATGATGAATCTACATTCTATGCATATGATCGCCGAAAGACTCAATGGTCTCATTCAAGTGACAAGGCAACCCCACAGCGCAAAGGTGAAGGTGCCTCCTTGATGATTTCTGACTTTGTCACCTCAGAATGGGGACGGCTTACTGATGGCAATGAGTGCGTACCTTTCCAACCCAGTAACAATCACTGACTGGTTTGCTGAATTTAGTGAGGCACGCATCATTTTCAAAGCTGGGAAGGACCGTGATGGATACTTCTCCTGTGATGACTTGGTGCGACAGGTAGAAAAAGCAATTGACATCTTTGAATCTAAGGTCAATGGATTTGCCACTGGCCTCTTTGCATTTGACAATGCCCCTAGCCACCAAAAGCGAGCTGCTGATGCCCTTTCTGCACGAAAAATGCCCAAGGGTGCAAGCAAGGATTGGGTGCCAAATAAAGACACACCAAGGATGCGAAATGGTTCTTTTGGGACTGGTGCTAATCAGCAATCACAAGATTTTTATTACCCAGATGACCATCCGACAATGCCTGGATGGTTTAAAGGCATGGAGACTATTATTCGTGAGCGGGGTCTTTGGCCACAAACTGGAACCTTGAATGCCCAGTGTCCAGGCTTCAAATGTGAGACAGGGAAGACAGCCTGCTGCTGCCGGCGTCTTTTATTTTGTCAGCCCGACTTTTGTTCACAGAAATCACAGCTTGAGGAGTACATCACCTCCTGTGGCCACATTTGTGAATTTTATCCAAAATTTCATTGTGAGCTCAACTTTATTGAGCAATACTGGGGTGCAGTCAAGTTCCGATACAGGTCAAGTGCACAAACAACAGATATGGATGCCATGGAGCGCAATGTGATTGCATGCCTTGATGATATCCCATTGATCCAAATTTGGCGGTCAGTGGTTTCCACATCATCTGAATATGGATTACTCATTGTTTTTTTTTTTTTGGAGTAGCTATGCAAATAGATCTGCCAGATTCATTTCAGCATACTCACAAGGCCTTTCTGGCTCAATGGCTGCCTGGGCAAACCGAAGGTATCATGGACACCGGACTTTACCCCCTTGGATGGCTGAGAAAGCAAAGGCTGCCTATGCATAGCACTTTGGTACTTAATACATTACAATACATAGACTATGAGTACATAGACTATGGGTGGGGAGGCATCCTTGATCTGAAATCTAATGAGTATTTTTTTTTTTTTACTCGACTTCAGGATTTTGGCCACTTTTAGGGTTAGGGTTAGAGATTACGTAAGGGTGCCCTATTAGGGCGTCCTCTATCTTATAAGAAACTGAGGCGGCGTTAATGTTCAGGCCCAGATAGGAGTAAGTACCTTTGTTCGTGCAACACATCATCTACTCTCTACCAATGTCGCTTGATTCTATTCAAGGCATCAAAAAGGTGGACGTGGGTGGTTCATTCTACACTCTTTGGGCGAAGTGGGGTAAATGGGAAACCGAGAGATCGCTGCTGTTTGAACAACGTGCAGTGGTGCGCCAGACTGGGGTTGACCGGGCTGGTATCGATGTACCAGCGTCGTACTCTGTCTTAAAGCTCTCACAAGAAGATCGCGAGGAACATGGCCTTCACATTTCAGGTATTTTGATTCGGGATGACTACCGTCAGGCATTGGACGACATATCTTATTTTGCGACCCATTATAACCTGCCGCTTCAGGATGCCACAGGCTCCTACTCTGGGGAGGTCGACAACCCTTTCTACAATACTGTGCCATCGAACGTAACAGGGGCTGTTACATTGCTTGGCCACCCAGGAATTGGTAAGTGCAATGCTCATCAGAATCCGTGATTTCTTATCTTGTCTCCATGATTAGGGAAATCCCTTTGGGCAATTCTTGTGCTCGTCCTTCGAATCCTTGCAGGACGTCCAACTATCTACCACTCCCAATCCCAGATCTGCTATGTTTTTAATGCAGATGGCTTATATGTCGTGAACCTTGGAGATGCAGGACTGCAGTCGGAGCGCTGGCGGTTTTATCATGCCATCTCATCAGACTACTGGTGTTTGGTTGATTGCAACAGGACTGTCCAGGGTGTACCCGAATCCCTGTCATGCCTGGAGGCTTTCATTGTACAGTCAGCATCACCTCGCATCCAGCGGCTTGAATGGCGGAAGAAATATGAGGCTGTTTCGATTGAGTATTATATGAGGCCTTGGACTCTTTCTGAGCTCATTATGGGGTAAGTAAACTCTATGTGTCCTTTATCACCTTATTGATAATTATCTCAGTCGCACATTGCAGACCAGGGGGAAACCATGTTCTGAAGTCGAGCTTGAGGTGTTCTACTCTCGGTATGCACCTTCGGCGCGCACCGCTTACACTTATGCCCACCAACATCTCTCTCGTTATGACAACAACATGGTTAAAAGAGAAATCGGAAATTTAACCTATGACAAGGTTGCGAGCATGTTGTCTGCTGCTGAGCAGTTGGGCACTGAACGCGAAGGCGTATCACACCATATTCTCCTCATCAGTCCTCAAAGCAACCGTGAGATGCTCGAGGTCTCCATCCCCACACGCTACATATACAAAATGCTCCGTGACCATCTCCATATCAAGACGTTGCAGGAAGCGTCGAAACTTTATCAAATTTTCGTGCGCAACGCGCAGACCAAGGCGTCTGCCGGCTATATCTTCGAGGACGTTCACAATTTGTTCTGCAAGGGGGGCGAATGGCGAGTCACTCCACTGACGCGAAACAATGCGGGAACTGTAAACACGCATTTCAAGTCCCCGACTGCGAACGCAAGCCCCTCTTACATGTGCTTTGGTCACGATGGTGATCAGGTAAATATCGCGCCCCGGAGGCTCCCTGACAACGCCACATTCGTGCCCTTGGCATGCCGTCGATACCTCCTTGGCCAGATGATAACTCTCAAAAATGGTTATTACCAACCTGCACCTGGTCAGGCGACCTTGGATGGTTTCATCTATGATGAGGCTAGCAAAACCGCTACCATGCTCCAAATGACGGTCGCTACAAAACACGATGTCAAAACCAAAGGCGTGGAATGGCTCAAAAATCAGGGGGCTGAGAAACTTCGCTTGGTGGCCGTTACACCGCCAGACACTCCGATAGATCTGCCGGTTCTGAACACCTTGGTCCCTCATATCACAGAAGTGTACAACCTCGTGGTTAAGGATATTTTGTAGTCGATCTTGTTACTTGTTATGGTTGAGTTCGAGCGAATGAAAAAGTTTAAAAAAAAATTAAATGTAGTAGTTGTAGTTCTATTTTTTCAGATTAGACTATTCTAAAATTTTAAAATAAAAAGAGTTAATCTCTCGCTCCCTACTGGACCGCCGCCCTAGAGAGTAGGGCCTTCCTTATGTACAGCCATAAAAGAATTAACTATATGCTGGGACGCTATGTAAAACTTATGAATACTTAAACCTTTTACGGAAATAATTCACTTGGAAGTTGGCATGCAGGCAGGAGTGCGCGAGAGCGAGCTCGAGCTATAGCGTGAGCCCCTCAGGCAGCGTGAACTCTGAGATTTACCTGGCCATGTGCGCCGTTGAGCAAGCGGGTGCGCGCGTCGCGTGCTGCGGTCAACGGGATGTTAGCGGGGGCTGCGACCAGCCTGACGCGTGCGCGCAATTCGCCACGTGATGCGATAGCGCTCCTCTCAAATAAGCAGCTTGGCAGGACAAACAAGCAGTCAATGTTGCCTGGTAGTGGTATTCGCGTTCTCCGCGTCTCTTCATCCTGGGCTGCGTCGAGGTCGATAGCCACTTCGTCGAGAGAAGTTCAGATGCTTTGTTCCAGGCAAGTCCCCGAGTGCATTGCTCTCGTAGAGCTGATTCTTATGGCAACGGCAGCATCGAGACACGCCTTATAACAATCCCAAGGTAGTCTTGGGCGGAATTTGACCTATCAGGCACCTAATCTAGTGTTCAGATTCCCTTCTCCTTCACTCCAGAGAATGCGAAACGTGCTGAAGAGATCATATCCTACTACCCGCCCCAGTATAAGAAGGCAGGCTGCTGTCATCCCTTTACTAGATCTTAGCCAGCGGCAGAACAAGGGATGGACTAGCATTAGTGTCATGAACTATGTGGCCAAGCTCCTCGAATTGCCTCCCATGCGAGTGTATGAAGTCGCTACTTTCTATACCATGTTCAATCGGTATGCTCCGTCCCGAGGCTTAATCCTTCTCAGCTGACGTTTACCCGTAGGGAACCCATTGGTGATAACTGTCTGTACCACAAGTCCATGCATGCTACGTGGCTCGACCGAAATCCTGGACCTGTAGTCAGCCATCTGAACTTGAAGAAGCCTGGCGAGACCACGAAGGACGGCAAGTTCACCGTCATCGAAGTCGAGTGTCAGGGTGCATGCAGCAATGCACCCATGCTGGTCGTTTGGGGACGACTTTTATGTGCGTGTCGCCTGAGTAGGCCTCTCCATCCTTGAATTTACCGGATCACAGGAGGATTTAACCCCAGCTTCAACAAAGAAGATATTAGATTCCTTTGCAAAAGGTCAGAAACCGAAGCCCGGACCGCAGAGCGGTCGACACACGAGTGAGAATTCAGCGGGACTCACATCTCTCATGTCAAAGGTACGTGAGTGATGCTTGTATTGCAGCCTCGTCTTAAACAACCCTTTCGTTTATAACCATATGGTCCTGGAGAATTCTGTCAAGAGTTGTTCAGATAGCCTATAAACTATGACGCGGAGAACGCACTTTTAATATTTTAAGCGTTTACAGACAAAACAGCGCGTTTATAGACAAACTAGCGCATTTACGGATTGACCAGCGCGTTTACAGACAAGCCAGCGCGTTTGCAGACAACGAGCACGTTTTTCAGAGTGACCAACACATTTCTGTTAAAATTTTAAGGGTTTACAGACAAACCAGCATATTTTCAGAGTGATCGGTGCATTTCCTTTAATTTTTGAAGTGTTTACAGACAAACCAGCGCGTTTACACCATGGACATTGAGTCGGAGTCGGTCATTGCTGTAAATGGACGATTGGACAGGACACAACCACACGCCTCCTCGCACGCACCCTCGCACGCACCCACGACGCCGCTCGATGCTGCCACCTCCCACGTTACCACCTCCACGCGCCACCACACGCCCCCTCGCACAACGCCGCTCGATGCTGTCACCACACACGCGCCACCTCGCACGCACCCTCGACCCGCTCGATGCTGCTACCACACACGCGCCACCTCACAGACACCCATGACGCCACTCGACGCTGCCATCACACACGCGCCACCTCGCTCCGCCCGCCGCCCGCGCTTTATTCCCCGTCGCCGTCGCCGTCGCCTTCTGGTTCTCCCGCGGACTCGCGCGGTGACGTGCCTGCCGCGGCGCTGGAGGCGGAGGCGGAGTCCGGGGAGGTAATGGGGTCTGCGCCCCGCTCGTCCACGTCGGCGCTGGCGTAGAGCTCCGCCCTGTCGCCGGGTGCGTATGCGTCTGTTGGCGTCGGTCCAGGTCTGCGTCGGCGCTGGGATCAGGATCGGGCGCGGGCGAGGGCTCGATGCACCACCGCACCGCGTGCTCCCGCACACTGGGGCATGTTCCAGATGCGGTGGCGATGCGGCCATGCCCTGGCGTGTGAGAGTGGGAGACGATAGCGCGTCCTGCGCTCCTGCTCCCAGGCGACCCGGCCGCCGGCGTGCGCGCGTGGGGTTGTGAGGAGTCGTGGGCGAGCGGGGGGAGTCTAACCGTGCGGAGTGGGGCGACTCGATCCTTGGGCGCGGGTGCGGGTGCGAGCGAGGGAGTAGGAGTAAGGCGAGCGTCAAATAGCGCCGTGGAGTTACATAATTCTCCCTCTCATGACACCCTACCACCACTATCCATGATGACACAACAGTTTTATTTTGAGGGGATTATGGTGGACACATGGCTTGCCAGGGCTCAGAGTCCCTATGCTTCCCTATGCACTATATGCACCTTATGAAGTGTCTCGTTAATTTTAGAGATACCATCTTGCATCTGTAAGGGCAACCCTGGCTGGTTGTGGAGATCACACTACCACACAACTGACAAGGGGAAATCCAAAGAGAAAAGTCTAAGGACCCCCAATGTCAGCGAGCCCGTATTATACTACACTGCGCAGCCAGGGACAACACTTGGCACCCGCCATCAACCCTGCATCCTCCTGACCTCCCTGACCCTTGATCGACCCTTGATGTCACCTATTACGCGAGTCGCTTGATTTCCGACACTGTTCCGAGAGTGGAAGTCGGAAATTGGAGTGGAACTGGCAAGGCGAACAGAACTGGTGGAAGTTCTCCCAGAAGCGGAATCATTTCCGAAAGCGGAGGCGGAGATGAAATCGGAATTGGAAGCGGAGTTGGAAATGGAGTCGGAACTGGGTGTGGTGTCGGAACTGGAAATGGAAAACAGGGTGTCCCCTGACAGCATCCCAATATTGGGCCTCAAAGAGTTCAGATACTAAGGTCAATGTCCAATTAGTATCTGACTGAGTGACAGATGTGCAGTACAAATTGCACATGAGCCTCCTTGAATCTGTTGCTGTGACCTTTTCACAATATCTTTCAAATGCTGTCGGACTCTCAGCCTGACCCAATTTGCCTCAAAGCACATGTTACTGTGAGAAAACTCAACAATCTTCTCTCTTGGTTCTATTACCAGTAAGAGTTTTCTGCTCAGTAGGACTAGGCTGATCTAGTGTATAAGATACAGTCAAGTTGTGTTATGTATCGGAAATCCCAGAGAACAGAACTAAAAGGACAGTGGCTTCAACTTATGTGTTGTGCCCCCAATGAACTATTGTCCTAGGTATTTCAGTATTGATTACAAGAGGCGCCGGCGCGAAGCGCCGGCTTGTCTCATGGCTCACACAGAAGACCTTTGCAAAGAAATGTGAGTCACGAGTAAGGGTCGAAGAGTGTGGTGTTACAGGCCAAAGAGTTCCCAGTGAGCAAATAACAAACAATGTAGTAGGTAGTTGCAGGTTATAGCGGGCGAACATATTTACATATCATCTTCGGGTAGGATGTGACACATGAGTAGGTAAGGAACAATGGGGGACAACCATTACAGCAGGAACTCCCAATAGGTGACATTTGTTGTTGTTTTTCCTCCAGGGCGTAGATAGATCCTGGCACAGTCACGATGGTGAATTCAGGAGATGGCACTGTAAAGTTGACCATGGGAGAATATGGGGCATGTAAGATCAATTCCAAGGCAGTCAAGTGTAAGACCTTGACAGCTATTAAAAGTGGTAGTGTATGCAGGCGCGAGGGGAAATTGCTGGTGGAGTAAAGTGTGTTGTGAGGTGGGTAGGAAAGTGGTAAAGGTAATTCTTGGTATGAGGATGTCTTATGGATCGATCTGATTAACACCACCAACACCTTTCAGGATACGTACAGTGACAATTCTTGTTCTGACTTGGATGATGACCAGTCGACATTGGAATTCAGCATCATCAGTTTCATGAAGGCTGCCTGTGGCAAACTATGACTTTTCAGGATGCTGCAGGAGATTGATTAGCATGGAATTGTAGAGGTCAACCTGAGCATTCATTGGGCAAGTATTGCACATGTCAAACAATCAGCTGGCGAAGAAAGAACATGCTGGGGAAAAACAAAACCCATGAGGGCAGAAGCATCATAGACGGTGTCAATAAGGAGGTGCGTTTGATTTTGCAAGACCCAAGTTCATAGTAATATCAGATGCGTGACCATACCGATGGCGTACACTGTCAGATTCGCCATTTTGGATTACTGTGCACATAGCCTTCTCCTTGCCCGATCCAATACGTGTAACAGTTACTGTATACACCTCGTCATATCTAACCTTATATTCCAAGTTGTAAGAATAATGGTTTGACGGCCTATGTTTACATCCGATCTGGGATTGGGGACAGTTGCGGAAAATTCATATGGTGGACTATCACGTCGCAGGAGCAGTTATTCCTTTACCCGTGGGCACACTGACAATTTTGACACATTGTGTGCCCTGGAGCCTTTCTTGCTATCAGGAACAACCTGACGCACAATTTCCTTGCAGGGAGGGGATAGCCATTAACGTCGCACAATGTGTGAGATTACCTCCCTCCGAGCTTTGGCCGCCCTTTGCCTTCGTGGGCGGCTGTTACGACCACGGATGCCCTCCCAACATCCAGAATCATGACCTGAATGTGGGAGGGCATTGAGGGGGGGCGATAAAGAAGGTCATAACGTCCCCGGGGACATCCCGATGACCATGGATGCCCTCCCAACATCCAGGACCTGAATGTAGGAGGGCATCAAGGGGGACGATAAAGATGGTAATAACATCTCTGGGGACGACGAAAATCAGGGAGGAGAGAGAGGGAGGGTGGAATGTATAGAATGACAGCCCGGAAGGATGGATCGAGCAGCGTCGTGACAGGCTTTTAAAGGAGGACATCGGAAGGAACGTGGCATTGTGGGTTGAAGAAAAAGGTGCTCCGGACGGCAGAAGGAAGAGAGGAGAGGAACGTCAGGGGTGGAAGATGTCCTCATCGTAAACGTAGGAAAAAGGAGAGGCGGTCATTGTGGCGGAAGGAAAAAGGTGGGCGGCACGGCAGAACAAAGAGAGGAGATGAACGTCAGGGGGGAAGACATCGTCATCGTAAATGGAGGGAAAAAGGAGAGCTGGAGGCCCCTAAATCATTTGTCACCTCAACCTCAGCATGGCTCGCGACAAGGGGCGCACACCTTATCCCCTTTCAGGCGTCCCCTCTTTTACCCGGCCCTTCGTTCTCAGACCCAGACCTCCTTCCCCTTTCCTAAGCGGCCCCTCTGCGCTCCATTGCCCGTGTCATTTCTGGCTGGTGGGTGCTGGAGGTGCTCTACCGATGCGTTGTCTCCATATCCACATGTGTTGGTGAGTCCTCATTCGATATGGTCTCCTTAATCATCTGTTAACCCATGTAGCGAATAGCTACAGAAGGAGCTTGGGCCCACCTTCTTGCATATTCGAGTCAAAAGAGTAGCGGAGGGAGCATATGCCAGAGAATAATAAGTTGTCACCAGTAATCCATCACGACGATAGAAGAAAACACCATAAGCCAAAAGTAATGTTCAGAACAAAGCCTATGACAATGGCCATCCGCATTCGTTTTCTAGATTTTGATGAAGTTAACTTCCGTCTCTTCAACATCTAAGCCGCTCACGAAAAAAAGACACTGGGGAGACGTTCCATCTGTCAGCCATTATCCCAAAATACTGGCGCACGAGACTCCCGAAAGAAAAAGAAGGGTAATATTGGGAAGAAAACCCCATAAGCAGACCTTGTAAAACGGTGGAGGATGTGGATGCAGATGACTGAGAGAGCGCAGCTGATCCAGCTGCGTCTATTGAATCAATCCACTGTAGGCCGACCCCAGCCCCTTCGTGTTCCACTGGGCCGACGACATCGACGAAGCAGGGCCTGACCTCAGGTTCTCCGGCACGGACCTCTGGCCGGACTCTGTGGGGAAATCGCTCCTCCCGCCCTTGCCCCTCGTCCCGACGCCAGATACCCGCCCGCCGACGCTCAACAGCTACGGCGAGGTCGGAGACCATTTCGGGAAGAGCCCGCTCCGCCCGGCGCAGATATCGTGCTGGCACTCACACTACCGCATGCTCCGCCGCATCACAGAGGGAGACGATGAGGTCGCGATCGTGTTTGAGGACAACATCGACATGGAGTGGGACCTCGAGCTCCGGGGCTGCGCTGTGTGTGGCCCGCTTTACCTGAGGATTGGGATCTGGTCATGCTCGGTGCGCCTGTTTGTTCTCGCAACCCCTCCACACCGCTGATTTGACAGTGCACGGCAGGCCACTGCCACAGTCGCGAGTGGGATTGGCCTGCTCTTAAAGGCGCGCCAACGCTGCACCCCGCATTGCACACGCTCTGCACGCATGCGTACGCTGTGAACCGCCGCGCCGTGCAGCGCATGGTGCGCCGCATGTGCTCGGAGCCCTTCGCGTATTCACGCACCGTCGACCACGCCATCCAGCACCTGTCGTCGTACCGCGAGATAAAAGTATTCTCCGTCTTTCCGCAGGTCGTCATCCAGACGTATGAAACGGAGAGCGATATCACGCCGGGGCGGAGTAAGGACAGGATGCATTGGTTGGAGGATGGCGTTCGCGACAGGATGGCGCTGGTGGAGGAGTTAATTAATACCTGGCCAGACTGGGAGGGGGCTTCCAGGAGAAATAAGCTATAGACAGACGTCATAATATTAGATCAATAGACCTATAAATTAACAGGGTGTATAATACGCACTGGCAACTCTGCGCAACCTACCTGAGTCGCCCCTCGCTTGTCATCCTCCCCAACCTCCATTACAGGGCCAACAGAACAATGCAGCCAAGTTGAAGTATTAAGTTGGCCAGAAGGCTCCTTAGAAGCTGTGTGATCCTCCGAGTGAGACCGCCGTTGACGTTCTTCCAGCGAGAGCAGCCAAGGGTATAGTAACGTTCCATCGGTGAGCAGTCTTCCAGAATGAATGAGACGCAGTCGTCTATTCGCAACCTCAGTTCTTTGTCCATGTATCTGGACAATGTGGATAATTTATTGACATAGTATTTGGCAATAACTATGGATGAGCACACCTTTTTGATGTCTCGTATGGAATCCTTCTCTCCAACAAACATGATCAAGTCTTCAACACCTTTGGTAAATCGAATGGTTGGGGTGGGGCAGGCTGGTATGCTGGATCCAGGCTCTCAGCTTTTCGTTTGCCCTCGGCCTTCTCGCTAAGTGGAGGCATGATGGCACACTAGCGGAGATCGAATCCAAGAGTCATGTCGATGTCAGACCATCATGGACTCGAATTTGGCCGCGAAAACAATCATTCAGACATCAGTAGGTCGCACAGAACACCCTGGCACCAAGAAGAGGTCTCAAACCTGCAACGACGCATGTCAGACTCAGACTGTGCCCGTGCCAATTAGCACAGGAGCAACATTACCTTCACTTGGCGATGCATCCCACCCGTCACGAGCCACCCCAGGCCTGTTTCTTTCATACTGAGCAACTGCCAGTCCATTGGTAGCATGGACGATGAGTGAGGGAGCGTTATTTGTTCCAGCGGCGGTCCCATCTGTTCCAATGATGAACACGACGTTGACCACATATAGTATGACCGAATTCACCGAATTCACCCACCGCCGCTCTCCGGACCAGTACAGACAGAGGGCGCACCCAGGAGTGTATAAAAAAAGAGTGGCGGCTGAGCTAAGCAAGTACTGAACATTGCCAAAATTACCTGGAATGCGGTCCTAGCGCGCGAAGCAGGTCACAATACGGTACAGACAGTGATGGGATTTGAGGGAACCGGAGATAGAGCTAGAGCTCGAATCCTCATGGTATGGTATACTTTCATAATGGAAGATGGCGGGCTCCGAAGGTCCTAACACGTGAAGCAGGTCACAACACTGAGAGCTTGGCAGAGGGGAAATGTTACCCATCAGAGCCGCATGGCAGAAAAGGGGAGTGGCAAAGAAGGAGGCAAAAATTACCTAGAATGCGCAAAGGGGAAAGGGGTCAGGAACGAACCACAGGCGCAGAGGGCAAAGCTAAGAAACCTGAGGACGGGTCGATTAAGCAGGTCATGTCATGATTGAACCTGCTTGTCACATACTTGGTGTCGAACGCTTCGTGCGTATCATGCTGGGACACATCGCAAGCTGATGAAGAGCGAAACACTCACTCCCGCGTGCCGGCATGCCCAGACGACATCGGTCGGAGCACTGCCAATCGTCAGCCCGGAACCCGTCCACATGTTGGTCCCAATTTGGATGCTTGCACCGCCTGAATTAGTGCGTATTCTGGCATCTGTCGAGCTGCCGCTAGAAATCGGCTTAATATGGGGTCGAGATGGGGACTTCCGCGTGCGAATGGGGTCAGTTATGCATAGAATTCGAAGTACAACATAGCGAGGTCATAGCATGAGGTATGTCAAACACTACATATTACACAGAATGACGATGTTGGAAATGCACCATCCTTCCCACCGACAACACATCTTGAGCCATCTTCGGATGCGGCAAATGTTCCGCCACCAACGGTGCATGTGTGACTGTTCTCGAGGGGCCCTGACATCCGTGATGTGTTCGGTCGGTGTAGACCCAAGGTAGCATCGGACGGTCCAGTAATCGCAAGGATCGATATGAAAACATGGAGGTCTGGGATGAAGCGGCAGGAGGGGGGGAAGGGGGGAAGGATGCCCCCACCCTTAAAAAGAAAAAAACCCCAAGGCCCGGCCGTTTAGCCGGAAAGGGGAAAGGGGAGGGAGGTCCGGGTCTGAGAACGACGTCAGATAAAAGGTCAGGCACAGGCTGTTGGGTGCATTTATGCTCCTGCACCAAAATCAAGCATAATATGTTCGATTTACTGTATGGTGTTCCAATTCTTTCTCACATTGTTCTTGTACCATGCATCTATTTCTCTGATTATTTTCGAAATTTTCCAGTCACTCCTTATCTCTCCATTTCATTCTGTTATTCCTATTTTCACAGGCGGCTGCACCCAGCGGAGTTTGAAATGACTTCAACGCGCGAGCCCTTGGGCGCTAAAGGGCCGGGTGCACGTATATGCCTTCTGAGACAGGATAGTGCTCCTCTCTCAGTGACAATAAATTCACTGAGAGAGGTGAGTAGTATTCTTTATATTTACATAGCATGTTGACTGAAAATCATGTAGTGTATTTGATTCTAGGTATTGTATTAATATAATAGTGACAATAAATTCACTGAGAGAGTGTATTTGATTCTAGCTTTCTAAGAACTCTACCGAACCTTCCCTGCCATAGCCCCTAGTTGCTGACACAGGCCACAGCCACCCACTGAGGCAAAGACGGCCAAAGCTCGGAGGGAGGTTTGGGTAAGGAGACGGTGAATTGGAGACCGGAAGAGGCAGAGGTAAGGAGGGTTCAGGAGTTGAGCTTAGATGAATGGGTTGGGGGTCAGAAGTCGGAGATCGGAGGTCGGAAAATGTGGAAGCTGCTGTCCTTTTCTAGTTCTGATTTCCAGGATTCATGATATGTAACATTTGTCATAGTTACTTCTGCTCACATCAGAATTGCTTACCTCCACCTCCTGACATGTTGTTCCAGCTTTTTGTATAAAACCCAGTCATGTAAGCTCTCTGTTTCTGCAATCAGATAATCAACTTTGATACTTGAATTTTGAGTATTTGATGTATGCCCCCAAAAAATGTCACAAACATTCACATGATGCATCCAAAACCTTTGACTTCTGACTCAATTCCTGTCATTCAACTTGGATCAATTCTTGAACTCTCCTCTACTTTGATCTCTTCTGACTTCCAATCTCTGAAATACTTATGATGATAGTTCATTGGGGGTGCAACACATATGTTGAATAGTGTTCTGCAAACCCCAGCTCGGCTCAAAAGCCCCGGCTTCGGCTCGGCTCACGCCGGCTCGGGCTCACAGAATTCAGGGCTGGGCCCTGAGTGCCGGCTCGGGCTTGGCCTGGCTTAAGCTGGGGCTCTTCAGTGGGAAATATTGACCGAGGGGATGCAACACTGAAGTGGAAATTCTATGTACTTTTAACTAGCTAGTTGTATTCTATATCAACTTTGCTCTCCCCCTCCACAAGCTCACAGTCACTGGAGAGGTCAATGACCTCTCCCGGTGTCTGAGGCACCTCCGGACCTTCGTCCATGGCACAATTTGCAGTCAATCATTTTTTTACCTTCCTCAACATGTAGATTATCGAAAAAAAAAATCGTGTATCCAAAGTACGATCTTTGGACTTGATCGCCGTGTCAGGTAAGCCCTCTACACCATCTAGGTCCTTGAGCCAGCCGTCAGGGCGAGCCAGAGCTCCCTGGACTATCTTATCTTGTATGGCTGAAGTCCCCGGTGTAGCCTTGCTTTGAGTACCTGAATCTTAAATCAATAGATAGACAATATTCTATACAAAGATATGACTCACCAGTAATGCCGCCAGATTCCTTATTCATAACCATTTCAGTACTACTGAAATCAGTAGGCTTGGCAACGGTCCTTGCATTTGGCTCAATCACCAGGGCAGGCTCAACGATAGTCTTTTGTTTTTTATTTATTTTTATGTTGGTCAGTAGTTTCTACCACCTTAGTCACGACCTTGGCATGCTTTCGTTGACCGAGAACATTGGCCAGATTATCCGGATCCTTCAGTGCGGCACTTGGCTTTAGCGTTCGGCCCGAACAGGCACTCTTGATAGGGAGCAGCTGCACCTCGTCCTCATCGCTGGGGTCCTGGATATGGGGCAAGGGCATGGCAGTGAGCAGCAGACAGAAAAAAATTTCAAACTCAACCAATACAGTACAGGATATACTCAAATTAGCTACCTGAGTGCTGCCTGCCACCCGAACTGTGCATACTGGCTAAGTGCCCAAGAGCCGTGGCTTCAGGGCTTGGCTCGGACTCTCAAAACTCAAGCCAGGCCCTAGATCCCGGCCTCAGGACGGCTTTGGCCCAGCTTGGCCCGGCTTTTGGGGGCTCGGCTCCGGCTTAGGCTGCAGCTGAAGCCGGGCTTTGCAGAACACTAATGTTGAAGCCACTGTCCTTTTAGATCCAAGTTCTGGGATTCTCGATACCTAACATATATACACAACACAGACATAGCTGGTAAAGGGGGATCCAAAGAGAAAACTCTAAGGAACTCCTTCACCGGCTAGCTACAACTATAAGCTGCAGGCATGCTAGCCCAACACCGAATGAACAAGTTACATAAGCGATCGCACTGGCGATAACAGGGACAGTGTTATGATCTGTTCCTGAGTCTGGTTCCAAAGCCTCAGCTTTGGTACTTGCTCGGGAACCCTTGGTTTCCCTTCATACTTGTCCATCACCCCTGGTTCCCCTTCTTAGCTAGTTCCCTGTATGTTCATCCCTTCGTTCCCCTTGTCTGCTAGTTCCAGTCATTGATGTCCCTGACCCTGCATCCTGCTTTACTATATAAACCCCCCCAATCCTGTATGCTAGTTCCTCAGTTCAGATATCAACTTAGCTCCTCATACACTAAGCTCTCCTGTCTGATATCAATTCTGATCCTCAGCTTAAAGCCAAACCCCATTCCCGAAATTAGGGCGGAGCAGTGAGTGGGAACAACCTATGAAGTTGAAGCTAAGCCCTCAGTTCCAAACCTCGGCTCGGCTCTCTTTTGGAGCTGAGTCTTAGGATGACATACCTTCTTAACAGATGGACAGATAAGAAAGGAATGATGTTGGAAGTGGCTGGAACATGGAGGGAAATGAATGGAGCACAATACAGAAGGATACCAAAGGCTAGGAAAGGCTCAGGGCCCCCAATTACATGTTGCCCTGCAATAAAGTGCACATGGTGATAATGTGCAAGTGGTGATAATGACCATTGTGATAATGTGCAAGCTGCAAAAATGCCCACTGCGGCAATTGTTTTGGAACCCTTCAAGACTTTGGTGTTATTGCTAACACTTCAATCTATCAGAACATGTCGTTTACGAGACTCAAAGAATATTAAACAATGCTGCAGCACAACTCCGGAAATAATTTAATATTTGTACCTTGGTTGCAATCTGCGTAAAAACTAGTCCAAGTTGATACGGATGGAAGGCAATGTGTTTCTTAGCAGCACTGAACAATAAACTAAAAGAATGTAGGTTCAAGGACACTATCGGGGTCCAAGCGTATTCCAAAATATAAAGGAATGTACTTAGCAGGCAAGTTTATAAATGGACTGCCCTGATAATCTACCAGCGCACAGCAATAAAACGAGAGGCAAAGAATAGAATCTAAAGCGGCTTTTACAAGTAACAGGAATTGACTTGTGAAAGATATTAACCAGGAAAATCAACTGATCAACTCTCTCGGGTATTGGAGTGCGAATGGCAAGACTATCAATTGACAGACTCACTCTGTAGAATTACACCCGGAGGATTAGTCTAGGTGGCTAAGCAGAAAAGTATCTACTTAACAAGGAATTAGACACTAAAGTAAGTGAATAACCCTAGCTGGGGTTAGCAGCTTAGTAAGATGCAAGTCACACGAGTCACGTGTAGGATAGAAGCAGTAGATTGCTAGATTGGATGATTCTCCTAGGGGGTCAGAATGGCCTCCTTTTATATTGTAAATTACACAGGATTACGTAAAATGGGGAGCTTCTATCTATTAGGCGAGTGATGTCATAAGTAAATATTTGCGCAGCTAAAACACACCCTCGTAACTATAGTGGTGTGTTTGTGCAAGGAAATTAAGAATAGATAGCCAATCACCTTCCCTGATTTGCACTGCCCAGCATAGCCTTACACAGCCCTGCATAGCCCTGCACAGCCCTATGATGTCAAGGGTCCTATTTCAGGGGTTGTGGCACTAAGCTTGGAGGCTCAGCATCCAATAAGATTGCTTGATTATGCACCCTAGTTTTGGCTCTGCATATCATTGGACAGTCTTGCACACAGCCTTACACAGCCATGGTTGCTATGAGGCAAGTCATGTGTCTGCTGGGTTTGAACTATATTTAAGTGTACAGGCTTGGGTAAGCTGCACCGGATATTCCCAATCTCACCAGCTGAGATTGAAAGAGCCAAAGTGTCGGAGTTGTGGGTGTTTGAGGACGTGCGGCTCTGAATAAGCGCGTTCGAGGATCGCTCCGGTCGGAGTTTGAAATTGAGCGCTGATGACAAAGTTATGGATTCTCATGGGTTCATAGCCTTTGTCAAACACAATAAGCAGTTTTGAGCCAAGGAGGTCAGGACAATTGGCGAAAAAATGCAAGAAAATTCAAGGAATATTCTAAAAACAGTTCCCCATCAAAGCTGCGTGTATTGGCTGATGTTAAGATGGGAAAAAGGTTTTTACAGACTTTTTAATGCTTTTTTCGAGATTTTTAAACTAGAAAGCTGGTTCCTACACAGCAATGCACATGGTGATAATGGATGCCTATCCATAGACCTAAATGCTAAATAAAGTGTCCTAAATCTTCCAGAACATTGTGCTGGCCACTAGCCGATGACAGAGAAGTGCGTTGAAACTCTGTGGAACAACCCAATGCCATCCTAAACCCTTCGTTTAGGATGGCCTCCTCCCCCCCGTCCTAAATGTTTCATTTCATTTAAATTTGACAGTTATTTGACAGCTCATCCCAGAACGGCATACCATTCCCCTGCTATGCCCCCCGTCCATCTCAGCCACTAATTAGTCAGGACCAAGTCCTCGGAGCTCAGTCAACGAGCTGCCATGTGCATGCCGGTGACAGGTTAACTGAAAATT
The DNA here is from genome assembly GCA_015179125.1 of Gautieria morchelliformis. Classification (NCBI taxonomy): domain Eukaryota; kingdom Fungi; phylum Basidiomycota; class Agaricomycetes; order Gomphales; family Gomphaceae; genus Gautieria; species Gautieria morchelliformis. The sequence goes on from WHVA01000045.1 coordinate 357,473, forward strand.
GGATTTTGGTCTTACAGTTCAAGCTATTGGTCTAAATCTGACAGCTGTTGTGTCACTCATCTTAGAACCTTGGATTTAGGTTTTTAGGACTATGGATAGGCATCCAATGAATGCCACGATAATGCTTGCAGCAATAAAGCAGTTGTCAATATTGGTTTTTAGGCGTTAATATCGTGTATTAGTGAACACAGCAAATGCCCGAATAGCTTGTGCGAAGAGGTATGCCGTTCGGCGAATAAGGTGAACCAATAAATGTTCAGAAGATAAGAGGGCTGCCCGAACGGGGCTCACCCTATCTACAGTCGTAGCAAAATAGCCCGTGGCACTTGACAATGTAATGTGCAAGGTGTCACGGAAAGGTTGTTTAAGTAGCAACAATCCTTTCACCGGCGAAGGCGCTCCTTCGGAGCCCTTCGCCGACAGCACAGATAATAGTTCAAAGGCTAAGGTAATGAAGATGAAGTATGAAAACTCACCAGTGATGCTTAAGTCTTCCTCTGGTCGAAGATAGGAATCTACAGGAGAAGGCTCAAGACAATGGTCACAGCGAGGTCAAGTTTTGCACAAGATGGACGTATGATAATTGAACTGGGGAATATACATGCGAATGTAAACTACTTATATCGAATGCTCGTATGATACCAGCGAATAGGAAAGAGGCCGTCTGGAGTCAGGGTTGGATAGGGGTGCGCAGTCATGATACAGGATAAATGAAACACATGTACAATAGAATGAGGGAAGGGTGCGAATGTGAAATGATGGGGAGAAGAGAGGATGAAGGCACCTATGTACGAAAACACGCCTTGCGACCTGCATATATGTTACCCTGCATGGACTCTTTGTCTGCTGGGCTGATCCCACATGATCTACGGTTAGGGCATCCCGCGAATGCATTCTGGCCATATGAACACCTAAAGGGGTTGGATCGGGAAGGTGATGGGGCCAGTGATGAACCATCAAGCTGGGTAAGGGATGTCGATCATGTTTGATGGCGTGCCTGCTGGCGAACGATGCTCGCAGCGAATGGTCATTTGGCGAATGCGACGAAGGGCGAATGGAATGATCATAGAAGAGGCGTGACCTAAGGGAAGGGCGAAGCTGTGCGAACATAGAGGAGGACTGGGGGAAGGGACAATAGGGGTCATTGGATACAGGAAATAAACGAGTCATGTCATCTGATCATAGGAACACCCGACCGGGTTTGAGCGGGGGAGTGTCATGACCCGTCTATTTCCCTTACCTCGCTCCCTCTATGTTCCCCCTCATCGCTCCCCCTGCATCTTCGCCTGAGTTCACCCTACTCTTCGACCACTCCTCCCCTATGTTCGCTCCATTCGCTGTTCACCCCATTTGCCGAACGGTTATTTGCTGCTCGCATCATTTGCTAGCAGGCACGCCATCAAAACATGATCGACATCCTTTACCCGGCATGATGGTCCATCACTGGCCCCATCATCTTCCTAATGCAACCCCTTTAGGTGTTCATATTGTTATTTGAAGAGGAAGAAAACATTTCAGTCAGGACAATCTATTCTGTTATCAATCATTCTCACCTTTCACCATATTTCTTGTCATTCCGAGAACCATTCCGAGTCGAGTCGAGTCGAGGTGCACATATGCGTATCATTTCCCACATATTATCGAGTCGAGTCCCTGTCCTATATGCCTGACATCATATTTGACATCATCTGTTCAGGAATTAGCCATCTAGGGGTCACAGCATCATACTTGACATCATCTTGACCCTAACTCCTAGCCCCATTATTTTTCACATGACTATCTACTCCTATTGTATATTGTTTAAATACTTGGACACTAGATACGAATAAACAAGCGACTTAACAATCTTTTTCCCTAGAGCTTCGAGTTATAAGCTTCTTTGGACTATTATTGTTTCCTCCTCAACTCTTATTGCACTAAGAACATTGCTTAATTCTAGAACTCTAGAACATTGCTCTTATCTCTCACCAAGAACACCTCTTACCACACTATTAACCACTTGACTCCAACCCCTAAATCTCATTTATATTACATATGGCCGGAATGCATTCGTGGGACGTCCTACCCGTAGGTCGTGTGGGATCAACCCAGCAGACGAAGAGTCCATGCAGGGTGGTGTATATGCAGGTCCCAAGGCATGTTTTCGTACATAAGTGCCTTCGCCCTCTTTTCCCTCCATCGTTTCATGTTCGCACTCCTCCCTCACTCTATTGTATGTTTATTTCATCTATTTGTATCATCACTGCGCACCCCTATCCAACCCTGACTCATGACGGCCTCTGTCCTATTCGCTGATACCTTACAAGCATTCGATATAAGTAGTTTACATTCGCATGTATATTCCCCGGTTCAATTATCATACGTCCATCTTGTGCAAAACTTGACCTCGCTGTGACTATCGTCCTGAGCCTTCTCCTGTAGATTTCTATCTTCGACCAGAGGAAGACTTAGGCATCACTGGTGAGTTTTCACACTTCATCTTAGTTACCTTAGCCTTTGAACTATTTTCTGTGCTGTCAGCGAAGGGCTCTGAAGGGGCGCCTTCGCCGGCGAAAGGACTGTTGCTACTTAGACAACCTTTCCGTGACACCTTGCACGTTACATCGTCAAGTGCCATGGGCTATTTCACTATGACTTTAGATAGGGTGAACCCCGATCGGGTAGCCCTCTTATCTTCTGAACATTTATTGGTTCACCCTCTTCGCTGAACGGCATACCTATTCGCACAAGTTATTTGGGCATTCGCTGTGTTCGCTAATACATGATATTAACACCTAAAAATCAATCTTGACAGTATAATTGAACTAACAGCTACAGTCAAAGCATTATTCCATCTACTCGTCACTCCCTTCTACACATGCACTCTGCGCCACTTCTATTTGCAGGACAGCCTTACCCCTTCACGGGTCGCCCTCCCCCGCAACAATCCTTCGCACAGATTCCTGCCCTCCCTGGCGGGCCTGGACCTTCTCCCCCACTGGATTCCGAGTCATGCTCCACAACCTTTACCCACAAATTCTCTGTTTCTTTGAATAACAACCTTATCTACTCTGTACGACCTGTGTACTTGTTCACCTCTATTAGCTCCCATTCCGATTGGTCCTTCATCATCCATGTACACCTTCTTGGTCTCTCTATGTAAATAACCTATGTAATTATGTATGTACACTAGTGTTACATAATACCAGTGGGCCCCTTAGGGACCCACTGTATAGTTTATGCGTGAGAACCGGTCAGCGGTTCCCATTGCATCTTACCCTTACACTGTCACTACGTAGCGTTCAGAATACCACTCCTTGGTCAAGTTCTGTTGTGCCCTTGTGACACAAGGCTTAAGATCGTCATCTTTACACCTTTTTGAACTTGACCTGCGGTTGATCGCCACGCGACCAACCGATTGTGGATTCGAAGCAATCTTGAAAAAGATTGCTGCGTCGACGACTAAACATCGTTGATACCCTCCAGTAGACCCTCTATTGTCGGCTGCGAGTGTGATGATTCCCACGCAGTCGAAGACGGACACAAGTGTCGAGCTCGCAGTCCACACAACGGCTGACGCTACCCTGGACCATGAGTCAAGGACGCCAGAAGTTGAAGCCGCTGTCCTTTCCAGTTCCGACTTAGCGGAAATCTCGATACATAACACCTTGTGATACAAGGCATAAGATCGACATCTTTACACCTTTTTGAACTATCCTGCAGTTGATCGCCACGTGACCAACCGATTGTGGATTCGAAGCAATCTTGAAAAAGATCGCTGTGTTGACGACTAAGCATCATTGATAGCCTCCAGTAGACTCTCCACTGTCAGCTGCAAGCATGATGATTCCACACAGTCGAAGACGGACACGAGCATCGAGCTCGCGGTCCACGCCACAGGCGCAGCCCAGTTACACAACGGCTGATGCTACCCTGGCCCAAGAATCCAGGACGCCAGAAGATGGAGAGATTGTAGATCTCACCGCCCTCGTCCCCCAATAGAGGACGAGGAAAACCCTGACCATGTCTCACCGAGCGTGGTCAAGGATGAGACCTCGCCGGGCAACAAGCCAGCACTGCCCCCCAATCCCCTGTGCCCAGAGATAAAGGAAAAGGCAGAGAGGTCTTGCTGTCGTCAGATGGCAGAGCATCAATATCGAGACGGGCACAAAGCCACAACTCGAACTGCCACTCACGAAGTTGAGTGACGATGATCGTCCCCGAAGGAGGACGAAGACAAACAAGACGAGCCCCTGATGACGGTCAGGGCTCGGAATACTCAAGCTCAAGTCACAAGAGCTCGAGGACTCATGCCATAGACAACGAGACGGCAGAGGCAGTGAACAAGCAGGTGCAGGATGCATTGCACCAGAACGCCCTCTTGGGCCACAAGCACGATCAAATTGCATCGCAGCTTGATAACATCGCCACTGCTCTCATGGAGGTTGGAAAAGAGCTCCACCAAACAGAGGAGATCAGGCTACGCGACGCTGCCACGCTGGAGGATGTCCAGACGGCCCTCCGCTCACGTGGGGAACGCGAAGCGCCATGTCAAAGCTCATGACAGTCTGCAGCTAGTGAACATGGCCACAACGGGGAAGACCCATGGTGAAAGGAACGGGACAGGCAGCGAATGCCGCCGCCAGCCTCCCTGGTCAAGCAGGACATGTGGTTCAGAAATGAACCCCAAGAGAAACTGGCTGCCCCCACGGACAGCCGCAAGATGATCCAACAGATAGTCAGAGAGCAGATCGCCTCAGAGCCTGACTCTGAAGCGACTATGGAGAGCCTATAGCTCGAAGTCATGCACTGGCAGCGAAAAGAGGCTGCAGCCGCATGCCGCCATACGCGGGCCCTCGAGCTGCTGGCGAAGAACACTGAGGAAGCGGTGGCCCAAAGCCATGTCGCTCAGCAGCCCGAAGAACAGCTCATGCGAGCCGTGCAGGACGCACGACAAGCGTGCGCAGCCTACAACAGCAGGCTGCAGATCCGCAACGTGGGACTGATGGGGGACACCAGGCACAAGATGCCCCTGGATTTGAGAGCACAAAATGCTCCCAATATATAAAGATGTCTATCTTAGACCTTAAGTCACAAGAGCATGGCAGAACTTGACCAATGTGTGGTATTCTGATGCTACGTAGTGACAGTGTAAGGGTAAGATGCGATGTGGACCGCTAGTCGGTTCCCACGCATAAACTATACAGTGGGTCCCTAAGGGGCCCACTGGGATTATGTAATAACTAATGTACATGTAGATACACGGGTTATTTACACCCTCCCCCTCTATAGACAACTATAGGGGTTAGCTACTACTCATAGAGGTCGTCCATGAGGGAGTCCTCTAGAGTGGCCGATACGATGACGTCGTCGTCGTACGGAGCCGGTGGAGCACGTGACTCCTCCGGGGCACCTCCGCGTCATCGGTGGTGATTGCGTGAGGCTGGTCAGCCTCACCACTAGCGGCGGTCTCCGCTTGGGTGCTGGGGCCCGTGTCCTCGCGGAGCATGGCCTCAGCAGCAAGGTCCTCAGTCTGAGGAGGGGGCCGGAAGCGCGCCAGCTCTCGGTCGAGCTGGGCGTGAGTGAGGGGTCGCGGCACCGCGGCCCTCACATGGCTGGTCTCGATGACCTTTTGTTGGCCCTCACGGGCGGCGGCACTGAATGCCGCGCCGGTGATGCTGCGTTGAACATAATGTTCAATGCGCGCCGCTCGCTCGCGAGTGACTCCCGCGTAGCGGGCCAGCCATCTCGTGATCTCCGCGAGTGGGATGTCGGGGCCGGCTCGGCCCTCCACAGGGAATGGGCCCGTGATTGAGAGCCGCAGGGTGGTGCTCTGAGGCATCAGCACCTCCCTGGCGTCGACGAGGCTCGACCATTGGTCCGTCGAGCCAAAGAGGTCGAGTAGCCTCGCCCTGAGTGGTGATGCGACCCCTTTGACCCGGGGTGCAAGGGCCTTCAACCACATCCAGACGTCCATGTCGTCTAGGTTGAAGGTGCCATCCGTGTTGTCACGGATGGCGGAGGGGATTCCTTCAGGGTTGTGTATCCAACCCTTTAGAGTGGCCGCGATGTCGTGTGGGGTACCGCCCGCTATCACGAGACAATCCCTTTTGGGATTGCGAGCGCGTTGTTCGCGCTTGATGCATTTGAATACGCTGATCATCTCGCGCGTACGCGCGAGCTGCAGTGTTTCTTTTGCCCACGCTAGGAGTTCGACGAAGTGTGGGTCGTCGAGCGGGCAGATGTCGTACCATTGAGTACGACGCTGTTGGGCCTTTCCTACTGGTCGTGGTAGGAGGCCCGTCTCGGAGATCGGTGGATCTCCGAGTGGGATGATCAGTCCCTCCCCCGGGTAGGGAGGGTGAACTGTCCCCGCCGGCGGAGGCAGGGCCACGCCGGGCCCGATGTACTGGGCCTCGACCTGTGCTACCCGCCGCTGAAGGGCGGGGTCGTTTATGGTGTGCGACGATGACGCCGCTAGGTAAGCGCTGATTGCGCTTTCCTTTGCAATGGCTAGCCCATTGACGGTGTGGGGGGAGCCGTGCAATTTCTTGCGCTTTTTCTTTGGCTGCTCTGCCAGCCGCTGTGCCCGTTCGGGGTCGTACGTCTTCCAGACGGACGAGTCGGACTCCCATCCATCTGGGACGCCGTACGCAGAGTCGGAAGGCGCGCTCTGCCCTTCCGTCGTCGGAGTCAGCGCCGGCAATCGGGACGCTAGCCCCGATGTTGCGCGCGCTGGCAACGGCACCGTCGTGCGAGGTGAAGATGGCCCAGCCACTGGGTCCGTGGCCGGGTCATGTCGCGGCCTTTTTGAGGCAGCGTGGACCAGGGTAACCTGGAGCTGGGCTGCACTCAGCTGCTGCTCCAGTTCCTTGATCTTGGCGCGCTCGGTTACGAGCGCATCGTCGCGGTCCTCGACCGCACGTTCCAGCTCCTTGACCTCTTGTCTAAGGTCGTGGACGTCCCGGAGGGGCTCTTCTCGCACGTCACACGCGATGCCCCTTGGGAGCCATCCCCAGGCTGCATCGATGGCGTTGCCGATGTCTTCGTCCCGCAATTTGACCTTGCCGGTGCCTGTCGCGGCCCTTAAGTGCTCGGCGTAGTCCGCGCACGTTGCGCAATCGTCCGGGTGGACGATGGCAAGGGCATCCTCCCATCCCACGATCATCCAGTGCTCCTGGTCTACTGGAGCACGGAGAATATCTGTGGCCCCCTGTCTCGGGGCTGTTGCTCGTGTTGTGGATGTTGACGGATCAACGTCCATCCCATCTTTGGGGGGCATCATCTTCGTGGGTAGATGATGGTGGTGGTTGCTTCCAAGAAGCGATGCGCCCTCGGAAAGATCCGAGGCGAAAATTTAACCGCACCGTGGCCGGCGCGTCATGTGGTCTGCACATGACAGACGTGTCTAGCGGCGTCTGGGAGGTCGCGTGGCTTGCCCACCCCCCGAAGCTCTAGATAGCTATCTAGGGCTTCAAGGTCCTTGCAGGACGACATGGGTTCCCATGTCATGTCGCCTAGGGTCCAACGGACCTGGAATTCCAGGTCCGTCGAGTTTATCCATCGATGTGCGATAATCTCGTCGACGAGCCACTCCTCGTCGTCATTTGCTCTGAAGTCATAAAATGACTTGGCCTCACGACGAGGGAACAATTCGTCGTTGTTAGCCCCGTATCGCCGTACGAGGCTGGAATGGAAGACCGGTGAAATGGGACGGCTTTTCAGTTCGTCGGGAAGATCGAGGGTCACCGTCGAGGCGTCGTTGTGAGCCTCGACGATGCGGTACGGTCCGATGTACCGCGGGACTAGTTTTCTGGCTCTTCCTTTCGGGAGAGTTAGGTTTTGTGTCGAAAGGTAGACGCGGTCGTTGGCCGCGTACCTGTCGCTCGCCATACGTTTCTTATTTGCGTGAAACGTTTGCGTCACTCGATGCTCTATGATTGCATCGTGTGCCGCCATCAGGTTCCACTTTGCCTGATGTGCGAACCGGGCCACCCCCTTGAACGGGGTGTCCACGGCTATGGGGAGGTCTATCCGCGGCATATAGCCGTGGTTCAGCTCGAAAGGTGCGAACCCTGTGGTCGCGCTGACGTTGCTGTTGAGGGTGACCTCAACCATTGGGCATTTCACTGCCCAATCCTTCTGATCGTCTCTGACAACCGCGCGCAATATCTGGCCGATCGAGCGGTTTGCCCCGCTCGGTTGCTCCATCCGTTTGGGGATGGA